>CM033322.1:64310902-64716152 GCA_019359835.1 Pharus latifolius
GATTTTTTTCTCCCAACGGCCTGTAACGGCTATATTAATTGTGGGGGGTATATATACTCCCATGCTCGGCCCTGTTCACAACTTTTGGCAAAATCTTGAGCAGTGTCATCATCCTTGAGAGCCTAAGCTAGTTTCATACACTCTAGGGTTCAAATTCTCGAATTTGTGAGAGTGTGCATTTGAGATCTTCTAGTGCATTGCATTTAGATCATTCAATCAATCTTGTGGCACTAGAAGAAGGCTAAGTGATCATCACCGGCTTGTTACTCTTGGAGCTTGCCGGCTCCTAGATGGCTAGGAGAAGGGTTTTGGAGAGCTCTTCAAGGAAGATTGTGGAGAAGCCTCAAAACGTCTTGTGAAAGGGTTGAGCACACCTTGCCGGAGCGGTAAAGTGCATCCTTAGTGAAAACGAGGTTTGGATAACTCATCACACTAATCCGGCTCAAGATCTAGGTCACTTCTCGAGAGAAGATTGACTAGATAGAGGAGCGGTTAGAGATTTGAGTTTGCCTCAACGTGGATTAGGGTGATCGGTAAATCACCGAGACCACGGGATATATCCTTGTGTTGGAATTGTGCTTTATTCATATTGTGTTATTTATTTGCTCTCATTATCTATAAATTGTTTGATTAATTGCTAAATTGCTAAAATCGCCTATTCACCCCCCCTAGTCGATATCCTAGATCCCTTTCACCAGGCCGACGCCTTGGCCCAGGCAGCCAGCGCCCGGGAATCGCTCCCCAAAGGGGCCTTCTTGGAGATCATCGCAAAGCCCTTGGTGGCCTCCCCGGACACCGGCGACGAGCCTTGCGTCCCGGAGGTCGCCGAGATCACCCAGGCTCCGTCATGGATGGACCCTCCCAATGAAACCGAGGCCAAGCGCCTCCGGGCCAAGGCCCGAGAATACCTCCTGTTGGAGGGGAAGCTCTACATGCAGGGGCTTCCGCCCTCCTGTGCTGCCTCCCACGGCTGGAGGGACTCCAACTTCTTGAAGACATCCACGCGGGGAGCTGTGCTCTCACCTAGCCCCGCGTGCCATCGCGGCCAAGGCTCTCCGGCAGGGCTTCTACTGGCCCACGGTTATGCGCGACGCGCAAGACCTTGTCTCCGCGTGCGAGGCTTGCCAGAAGATGGCCAAGGGTTCGAACCTCCCCCCTGTAGCGCTGCGGACTATCCCCATCACTTGGCCCTTCGCGCGCTGGGGGATGGACCTCTTAGGACCCTTCCCCCAGCGCCCGGAGGATACAAGTATGCGGTGGTCGCGGTCGACTACTTTACAAAGTGGGTAGAGGCGGAACCCTTGGCCAGCATCACGTCCCGGCCGTCCAGCGATTTTTTTGGAAAACGTCGTTTGTCATTTTGGTGTCCCCCGGGAAATCACTGTTGATAACGGGACCCAATTCGACTCGGCTTATTTCCGGGAATTCTTTGAAGGCCTGGGGCTCGTCATCCACTTCTCCTCGGTGGCCCATCCCCGGAGCAATGGGGCTGTGAAAGGGTCAACGGCGTGATCCTACAGGGGTTGCGCCGGCGACTCGAGCAGGCCGCTTCTAAGCGAGGTGCAGGGGCAGAGGAGCTCCCTAGCATCCTCTGCTCCATGTGCACGACCCCGAGCCGGGCGACGGGACGTACTCCCTTCTCCCTAGTCTACGGGGCTGAGGCAATCCTCCCCCCGAAGATTGGCTTCCGGTCGCTGCGAGTCGAGCTCCTAGATGGAGCTACGACCGCAGCGTACGAAGCCAATGAGGCCAACCAGCGGCTGGAGATCGATCTCGTGGAGGAGGAACGCGACCGAGCGCTCCTCCGCCACGCCATCTACGAGCGCGAGATGGCGCGCGCATACAACCAGCGCGTGCGTGAGAGGGCCTTCCGCCTTGGGGACCTTGTCCTCAAGCGCATCACAGACCCCCAAGCCCAGGGCAAGCTCCCCCCCAAATGGGAGGGCCCCTACAGGATCTCCGTGGTCCTGGGCTCGGGGGCTTACAAGCTATCCGACCTCCAAGAGCAGGAGCTGAAGCATACGTGGAACTTGCGTTTACTTCGCAAGTTTTATGTTTAGCCTACACAGGCCCGTCCCCTCCCCCGGAGCGATTACGCCGGAGGGGAAGGGGACCTCGTACTCATCGTCCCCTCCCCCGGAGCGATTGCGCCGGAGGGGGAGGGGGGACGTTGTAATTACCTTTCCCTCCCCTTTCGCGACTTCGCGGGGGGAGGCGTTGTATTTCGTTTCATTATCAATACAACTGGATTTTCCTCTTCAACTGTCTCATTGCAGGTTCTTCACATTACCGCCCCTAGCGGCGATGCCCTCCCCGCGAGGACGCCCTCACCGTGAGGAAGTGGGCTCTCAGACCCAACAAGTCCCTCCTGTAGGGCAGCTTACGATCAGTCCTCGTGGACTGAGGGTGCAAGCGGCAACCCTGTCCTCAGGGACCGTGGTAATGAGTCACTTTGGGAGACTAGTCCCCTACCCAAATACTCAGACCCGTCATCGGGCACATCCTCCTCCGGGAGTCGATGGTCTCCCCAGTGGGATGGATTTCTTGGATATTCTTCTCCGGAGACCTTATTCTCGGCTCCCCGTTCTCACGGCGACCGGACGATTGTCTCCCGGAAGGTTTATCTCCGGAAATCTCATCTCAGGTTTTATTGGACATTTCTTTCCCGGAGACCTTATTCCCGGCTCCCCGTTCTCACGGTGACCGGATGATTGTCTCCCAGAAGAATTTCGGATTTCTTGGATATTCTTCTCCGGAGACCATATTCCCGGCTCCCCGTTCTCACGGTAACCGGACGATTGTCTCCCGGAGGTTCACCTCCGGAATTTTCGTCGGGTTTTCTCGGATGTTTCTTCCCCTGAGGCCTTATTCCCGGCTCCCCGTTCTCACGGTGACCGGAAGATTGTCTCCCCGAAAGTTTTCCCCCGAAACCTCGCTTTGAAATTTTCTAACTTGGAAAAATTCTTGTGCCACAGGTCTTCACCTTCATCTCGGGGCTTTGTCACCCCCACAGTGCGCGGAGCTACCCTCCGGCCCGCTGTGGGGGGGGGGGGGGGATAAGGAGCCCCTGGGAGTCGTCCGGACCATCCAAGAAAAAGGGCAACTTAGCTCATTCTTATCAAAAGAAGGTCGTCCAGACCATCACAAGAAAAATATCAAAAGAAGACTCTCAAAGCAACAAGAAGCAAATATAGCTTTATTAATCATTCAACCGGAGGTACATCTTCCCCCTCGGTGGGCATCGGAAATGGGTACAACCCGGGTCATAACCCAGAAATTCTCTACGTCCTAAGGGCCCCTACGCGTATAGTCCCAGAGGCCCTCCGAGAGCTCCCGGGTTAGGTCCCGGTACAATGCGCGTATGCGGCGCTGAGCCTCCCAGAGCACAGTCCTCGGGCCAATACTCGTAGCCCGCCAGTGGAAGTATCCGAAGATGGGGGATCATCCGGGACCCCGGACGCGGAGGGATATTCGGCGCGATGATTGTCGAAATTATCCAAGTGCCACTCCGAATGCCATCTTAACTGGATCGGCTCCCGGACAACGTCCCCGCTGCGCTCCTCGGAGATGAGACTTAGCAAGATCAAAGCGGCTTGGGCGTCCCCCGGGGGCACCTGCCGGGGCTCAAAGGCCACTCCCCCGGGGAACCTCTTCCGGACCTTCGCCCGGGAGTAACCTCCCGGAATCCTGGTAACAATGTATTCATTCAAGACTTAGAAAAATTTTCAAATCCATTACATTTCAAAATGTCTTTTTACAAGTGTCCGGGCTTCTTCTAAGAAGCTACTGGGAACAAAATCCTAAGAAAGCAAAGGTAGGGTCCTATCTAAGATCCGGGGGGAGGCTCATACTTTGTCATTGGCGTCCTCCCCCCGGGGGACTTCCGCCGGGGCTGGGGCTGGGGCTGGGGCATCCGCTCTCGGAAGGCACCGGTGCCGAGAACGTCACTCGGACGATCCGGTCGTAGAAGCCCCCGGCGAGTTGCTCCACCTCCCGGCGCGAGGGCTTGAAGAACTCGGGGAAGCTCCGGGGATGCGGCCCCCGATCGCCCGTGCGCCCACCCCCCCGGTGCTCCATGAGCCCGGCCCGCGGCTGCAACAACGGGGATTGCCCGGCTCCGTGCTCGGGCATCTGCGGCCTCCGGCATCATGGAGACTTGTGCGTTAAGAAAACGCACAGCCTCCGTGATTGTGGCCGGGCACCTCCGAGCTGCTCCAGGAGCCCAGGCTCACGCCGAGGATCTCAAGGGCCGAGCGGACGGAGCGGCCCGCGTCCGTCACCACCCGGATGCTCGAGCCCTCGAGCTCTCGGAAGGCCTCCTCCTTCGCCTTCGCCTCCTGTCGGAGGCGGTCGTTGATGGCCTCGGAGACATGGACCTGGGCCCGGACCCGGGCCAGCTCCTGGAGGGCTTCGTCCTACTGCCCCAGGAAGGCGGCGGCCCTCTCCTCTGCGTCCTTTAGTAGCCGGCCGATGCGCTGCTCAACGCCCCAGGTAATAGCCGCCCCTACAAACTCTAGAGTTAGAAAAAATTCAAGTGAAGGGGGCCGAAAGAAAGCGTCATCGACTCGGGTAAGTACCTGGATCTGGAGAGACTGGAGCTCCCAAAAACGCTCCCGGAGTGTTCCCTCCGCGACGTAGGCCTGGACCTTCCGGGTTTGCAGGCCCTCCGCGTAGCGGTCGACCTCCCTCGCGGAAAGCAGGGGGGTCTCCTGCCAGACGCCGGTCCCGTCGCGGCCGATGAGGGGCCCCCGGACCTAAGCGCCCGCCGTAATCTCGGCCGGGGTAGCGGTGGTCGGCGTCTTCATCGCCGAGGAGGTGGCCTCCGAGGAAGTGGCCAAAGAGCTCTCGGAAGGGGTCCCTCCCCGGGGAGGAACCATCAGCCCTTTTTCCCTTCCCGGGCTGGGGGGCCCCCGGGACCTCCACTTTCGGAGGGACCTCATAGACCGAGGGGCTCCCCCCTCGTCTACCAGCCACTCCATCCGCGGAGGCGAGGCCTCCGCGAACCTCACCTCCGGCTTCTCCGGCTCCAAAGGTGCCGGGGGCGCCGGGAGGGCCACCACCGAAGGTGGAGAGGGGGCGTAGTCCGCCGAATCGGACGCCGCCCCGCCCGCGGCCGGTCCCTTCCCCCGAGCCTCAACGGGGCTCTCCGTGGGAGGGGGTGTTGCCTCCTTTCAGGCCGGCGCCCGGGCGCGCCCGGTCCCGGGGGTCTCGTCCCGGGCCTTCGCCGGCGTCGAGGCCGGTGTCGTCGATGGGCCGGGGGCTTTTTGAACTCTGGCCTTCTTAGGCTCAGTTCCGGGGGTGGGGAGGGGCTGCCCCGGTAGCTTCCTTCCCCCGCTTGTTCGATCCGGGGGTGGGGAGGGGCTTCGTCTCCGGTAGCTTTAGCCCGAAGGCCTCGGCTACCAGGTTCCGGGGAGGGCCCTCCCCCACGACGCGCACGATGTGCTCGTGCTCATCGGCGAAGTACCTCCCCAGGAGGTTCTCCGCCTTCTCCCGTGCCGCTGGGTACGGCCGGACTGCGAAAGGTAAGAGTTAGAAAAATTTTCAAAAATTTGTAAATGCAATGAACCAGTTAACGAAGTCTTACGTCGGGTCACCGGTTTCACTGGGGGCCGTTGCTCCGGGCACATCCCGATCCCCCTTCTCCTGCGCGAGAAGGGGGAGATCCTCAGGGGCATCATCTCCTCGGCGGCATCTCGCATGGAGCGGGTGCCCTAGGAGATGATGACCTTCCCGAGGAGCCCCAGCTCCTCGTCCGTCCACACCGGGGGCTTCGGCGCGAACGACCGGCTGTAGGTGGGGGCCTCCGGGGAGTACACCACCCCATCGTCCCGGACCCGGAGGTAGAACCACCTCCGGATCCAATCGCCCCAGTGGTCCCGGGAGGCCACCAATGGGTAATCGGCTACCCGGGATGGTAGCATCTGCACCATCACCGAAACGAAGGGAGACTTGGGTCGCCCCTTCACCAGGTGGGAGCTCCTCGCCGCCGGCTCGTAGAAGTACCGGAAGGCTCGTAGGGTGGGCTCCCGTCCGGTCGCCGTCTCGAAGAGCCATATGAATAGGCCCATCCGGAGGATGGAGTTCGGCGTGAGGTGGTTCAGAGCCACCCCATATTCCTTCAAAAACTCCCGGAGTAGTGGGTGCACCGGGAGCCGGAGCCCCTCCTCGAGGAAGGCCTCGAAGGCCACAATCTCTGCGGGCCTGGGGCGGGGGGCTCCATCCTTCTTCACGGGGACCCGGACGTCCCCGTCGTCGACGAGTCCCCGGTCGACCAGGGACTCTAAGTCCCCGGCCGTGAATTCAGACGCCCAGAGAAAGTCTGGAGTGACTTCCTCCGGGGGCACCTCCGTGGTCTTCGCACGGCCCTTAGGCGCCATCAAGTTTTTTTCCGATGGCTAAAGCTTTGGGAGTAGGAGGGACCTAAAAGTTCCGGAGACTAGGCTACCGGGAGCTAGCTACCGGGAGGAGGCTACCGGGAGAGCTAATGGCGCTAGAGTTTGAAGAATTTGGAATGAGCTCCTCGGGCCCCCCAAGGCTCTATTTATAGAGGTGAAGCGTGGCCCAGATGAGCGCTACGTGGCACTTCGCGGTACATCTGTGCCGTTGGAATTCAAACCACGCGCGGGAAACGAAGGAATGGTGCGCAAACCGAGGCACCGGTTCGAACCGCAGGCGCATTTATGGCAAAACGGCGTTGTCATAAGCGCGCGACACGGGAATCGAAACGTCACGGCTCCGGTAGCTTGGTCCGGAGATCTTCCCGATAACATATACCATACCCTCCGGGGACTCGAGCATCGTCTCCGGTGGGCATGGGGGGCTGCTGTTGGGGGAACTCTCCGCGAGACTAAGTCCAGGTAAGTTGCGTCACATTCGCCCGGGGACCTGGCCTCCGGGGCTTGCCCCGGGTGCCGCCTTTCGCCCTAGGACCTGGCCTCCGGTGCCGGTCCCGAGCGCCGCCTTTCGCTCGGGGACCTGGCCTCCGGTGCTTGCCCCGGGCGCCGCCTTTCGCCTGGGGACTTGGCCTCCGGTGCCGGTCCCCGGGCGCCGCCTTTCGCCCGGGGACTTGGCCTTTGGTGTCGGTCCCGGGCGCAGCCTTTCACTCGGGGACGTGGCCTCCGGTGCCTTCCCCGGGCGCCGCCTTTTCGTCTGGGGACGTCCCCTCCGGTGTCGTCCTCGGGCACCGCCTCTTCGTCCGAGGACGTCGCCTCCGGTGCCTGCCCCGGGCGCCGTCTTTCACCCGAGGACGAGGCCTCCGGTGCCTGCCACGGGCGCCGCCATTCATCAGGGGACGTGGCCTCCGGTGCCTGCCCCGGGCACTGTCGTCCGGGGACGACGCCTCCGGTGCCTGCCCTGGGCGCCGCCTTTCGACCGGGGACATGGCCTCCGGTGCCTGTCCCGGGCGCTATCGTCCTTTCGGGGGTAAGAGCCCTGGGTTCCGTGTCACGTGCGGGTCACGTGACGAGCGCCTGGGTCACGTGGCAAGCGCCTCGGGAATCAGTGGCCACCTGTCAAGCATCCAAGGCACCTGACCGGGAGAAGGACGTTGCTACCCCTCGATCCGACGGTAGCGTTCGGGGTAGTTTAGTCTTTCTTTCTTCTTTTTGGGGCTATAAATAGCCCTTGTACGCCCTGTTGTAAAGACAAGTCATTCATTATTGCTAGAATAGCCAAACTCACAGGTGTGCTCCGGAAGCCTCTCCCCGAGAGAGCCTCCCCAGCCGACTCCGGTCGGGAGCACGCCGACAGGACTAGGGCCCCCACCGGGACCCGAACCTGTATAAACCCTCGTGTCACTTGTTGTGTTTGTCCGGCGGGGGAGGACCGGTCACCCGGTCAACCCGCGTCGCGTTTTCTTTGCTAGGATCATTCACAAAACCTGCCGGGGTATTCGCAATACCACGACATTAAGATGATTAATAGACATATTAAAAAGATCAGCTTCTCCAAAGTTAAAAACTCCCTTGTTCTTATTAGAAGGAAACCTTGAGAGATTGAAGTCCCCCATAATTATCCAAAGAAAATTGGAAGGAACCAAAATGTTTCGAAACCAATCTAGAATCTCCAACTTCCTCTGACGACAACAAGGACCATAAACATTTGAAATCATCCAAAGCTCACCAGAGAGTTTATGTTTTAGAGTAACCGTAAGGCAGAAGTAATTAAACATCACATCTTCTTTCCTGAAAAAAATGCTATTCCAAGCAGTTATAATCCCTCCAGAATTGCCACTTGAAGGAATGAATTCAAATTCATTCCAAAATCTGGGGCAAAAGGACTTAATCAAAAAAATATCCACAGATTGAACTTTGGTTTCTTACAAACAGACGATAGAACAATTTTCATCCATAATTTTGCTACGGATAGCAATCCTTTTATCTAGAGAGTTTAACCCTCTAATATTCCAATTAAGAATATTAAACTTTCTAGAATTATGCATAGATCAAATAGAGAGTCAAGCAACAAAGCATGGTAACAAACCAGGTTACAATGGAACAAAACATAAGTGCCAGCCATCCAAAAATCAAAATGCATCCCAAGTCTAACAACATCATAGGACGAATCAATAACAAGATCTTGCAATAAAAGCTAATAATCAATTTCCATGATCCTTGGCACTTGTAAATTTTGCCAAAAGCCTGCAGCATCTCCAAAGAAAGGTCTAGAATAGGAAGCCGAGAAGCACCAGGAAGATTTGAAACAGGAGGCAGCGTGGCACCAGGTTTGAAACCTCTAAATTTTGCCGCCAATCTTGGACTACGACGTAGCCCTGAGGCCTCCAACGGAACCTTCATCTTCGTTTTCTTCGATTGAAAGGAGGGAAGCTGATTCTCTATCCGCAGAGAAAGACCAGAAGAAGAAGAATTCCTTGGGGCAGAGGAGTTGAGCAAACTCCAAGAACTTTGGAAACAAAGCAGTAAATTTAGCTTAACCTAATAAAATTCTCCGAAGGCAAATCAGACAAGAGTAAGTGAAGGGAACCATCTTCAAAATCAATCACAATGCCAGATGGAGATCCAGAGGAATTTGAAGAAAGATTATTTTGTCTCCAAGCATCCCAGACCTCTGGTTGTTGAGGGACTAAAGCGTCCCAAACAGGATCTCCAACATCCAAATTATTCTTAGGATCATCATCAGTAGGATCATCATCAAGGTTCATGTTATGCTCATCATCAAGGTTATTTTCAACATTATTCAGATCAGGGTGGGGATCCTCAAGGTCATCTTCATCTCCCTCCAAAGCCTCGATCAGACGAGAATGACATATAACCACTTGAACAGTCCAGCTTCTTCCTAACGTCTCGCTAGGCTCAGAGATAACCAGGTAACGGGGAATATCAACTAACGAAGTCACTAAGCATTTAACCAAAGCATGAGATCTATCACCAGCTCTTTTATAGTCACTATCCCATTCTTTAAGAAAACCAAAAGAACAAACAGCCTTACTAAGAGTTTGCAAAGACCAAAAGTCAAGAGGGAAGTTTAAAAGCATTAACCAAACTTCATGATGGAAGTCCACTCTTCTAGCATTGAAACCCTCATTATGGCGGTTAAGGAAAAGAAAGAAATCAGCTCCACACGGAGCCCTTCCTCCAGAAGAATGTCTCTTTGAAGAGTTGACTGAAAATGAACAGAGCCATCACCCAGTCCTGAAGGATAAACATGAGCTGGAATCTCTCTCACATTCTGGAAATAGTTCTTGATCACTTGAATTGGAACCACAGCCTCTGGCGGCAGACTAACAATAGCAATGTTGGGGGAAATCTCCACGCGGTCAAGTCCAGGTAAGTTCATGATTGCCCGGGGACAGTGGCCTCCGGTGCCTGCCCCGGGCGCCGCCATTTGGCCCTCGGGACCGTGCCTCCGGGGATGTCCCGGGCGCCGCCATTTGGCCCCCGGGACCGTGCCCCCCGGGCATGTCCCGGGCGCCGCCATTGGCCCGGGGACAGTGCCCTCCGGTGCCTGCCCCGGGCGCCGCCATTTGGCCCCCGGGACCGTGTCCCCCGGGCATGTCCCGGGCGCCGCCGTTTGCCCGGGGACAGTGGCCTCCGGTGCCTGCCCCGGGCGCCGCCATTTGGCCCCCGGGACCGTGCCTCCGGGGCATGTCCCGGGCGCCGCCATTTGGCCCCCGGGACCGTGCCTCCGGGGATGTCCCGGGCGCCGCCATTTGGCCCCCGGGACCGTGTCCCCCGGGCATGTCCCGGGCGCCGCCATTTGCCCGGGGACAGTGGCCTCCAGTGCCTGCCCCGGGCGCCGCCATTTGGCCCCCGGGACCGTGTCCCCCGGGCATGTCCCGGGCGCCGCCATTTGCCCGGGGACAGTGGCCTCCGGTGCCTGCCCCGGGCGCCGCCATTTGGCCCCCGGGACCGTGTCCCCCGGGCATGTCCCGGGCGCCGCCATTGGCCCGGGGACAGTGGCCTCCGGTGCCTGCCCCGGGCGCCGCCATTTGGCCCCCGGGACCGTGTCCCCCGGGCATGTCCCGGGCGCCGCCATTGGCCCGGGGACAGTGGCCTCCGGTGCCTGCCCCGGGCGCCGCCTTTTACGCCCCCGGGACCCTGCTCTCCGGAAGGGGTCCCGAACGTCATCGCCCTCCTAAAAGGTAAAACCCCTGTTTGTTTATCACGTGCAGGTCACGCGAGGGACGCCTCGGGGATCAGCGACCACCTGTCAAGCATCCAAGACGTTTGACCGGAAGAAGGACGGTCCTACCCTTCGATCCGACGGTGGCTTCCGGGGTAGTTTAGGTTTTTTGCTTCTTTTTGGGGCTATAAATAGCCCTTGTACCCCTCTGTTGTAAAAGGAGAAAAAACTCATTATTATTTGGAATAGCTAAACTCACAGGCGTGCTCCGGAAGCCTCTCCCCCGGAGAGAGCCTCCCCAGCCGACTCCGGTCGGGAGCGCGTCGACAGGACTAGGGCCCCCACCGGGACCCGAACCTGTATAAATCCTCGTGTCTTTTCTTGTGTTTGTCCAGTGGGGGAGGACCGGTCGCCCGGTCAACCCGCGCTGCGTAATCTCCGCTAGGATCGTCTTCAAAACCTGCCGGGGTATTCTTATACCACGACAGTTGGCGCCGTCCGTGGGGACCCGTGACGAATCGCCATGGCTCCTCCGAGAACAAGGGCCCGCGCCCTTCCCGGTGACGCCGGTCCTGGCGACCTGGCGCCGCCCGTCCGGGACACTGCTGTTCCGGCGCTTCCGTCCGGAGGCGTCCATTCCCAGGTACCGCCTCCCATCTTTCCTCTCAATCTAGGTGCCTCCACCTCTGGGTCGCTCCCGGAGGCCGCGGGGACCTCGGCCGGGACAAGTTTCCCCCCGACGGCCCCCCCGGCTCCCCGGGACGCCCTGCTGGAGGCTCTCGTAGAGGGCCAGCTCCGCACCCAGCGCTCTATGGACGAGCTCCTTAGTGTGTTGGCGCGGCCCTCGGCCCCCACATTTTCGCCGCACCCATATCCGGGGATCATGCCCCCGTTCATGGGATACCCAGCGGCCCCTCTGGCGTCAGGGGGGCTGTCTACCCCGTATGATCCCGTTGGGGGGTTCCCTCCCCCCGCGGGATATACTTCCGGACACTTCTCGGCACCCGGGCCTGTCCCGGTGCCGGGAGGCTATTTCATGCCCGGGCCCTTCGTGGCACCAGGGGGGTACCCCGTCCCCGGCCCGCTTCCGGGGCTGGGGGGTCATTTCATGCCGGGGGTTATTCCTACGCTGGGAGCCAGTCCCGCCCCTCGTGTTGCGTTTACCGCACCGGGGCCGGTCGACAGAGCAGCTCCCCTGCCTCAGAGAATTTCCTCCCGCATTGGCTCCCCAACCCCGGACGTCGTCGAGGGGGCCCACCCCCCACTGGTTCCGGATGTCGCAGGGGCTTCCCCCTTTCCGGTCCCGGTCATTGCCGCAGGGGCCCCCTCTGCGGATCCAAACGCCGCCTCGGGCGCCCCCTCCCCGGTCCCGGATGGTGCAGGGGCTCCCCCCTTTCCGGTCCCGGGGGCCGTCGCAGGGGGTTCCCCCCAGCAGGCCCCGGTAGCTTCCGGGTCGGCTGCTACAGTGCAGGAGCTCCCTCCCCCGGCGAAGCAGGTCCGCTTCTCCCGGGGGGAGGTCGAGCGAATGCATTCTCCCAGCCGCGGGGAAGAGCTTCCCCCCGGTCGTTGTCGCAGGGAGCCTCGCTCTCGCACCGGTCGGGGGAAGAGACCCGCCGAAGAACCATCCTCCCCGGAGGGAAGCCCGGACGTCCGGGAAATCAGTCCCGGCCCGGAAGAGAAGCGTCGTCACCACCACTCTGGCGGCCCTCTTGGGCCGCTACCTGACTCGGATAACGAGGGGGCGTCCCCCGTTAAAGAAGACAGTGACTGGGGCTCCCCCCGGGAAGTGCAGGGGGCGAACCAGCCTCTCTGTCGAAGACTCCGCAGCATCCGATGGCCACGGCCCTACCGTCCCCCGCACATCGAACATTGTAATGGCGAAGCGGACCCTTACGAGTTCGTGCAGATCTACTCCACAGCCATCTCCGCGGCGGGGGGGGACGAGAGCGTCCAATGCAACGTCTTCCCCCTCTACCTCACCGGCATTGCCCGCTCCTGGTTTTACAATCTGAAGGCGGGCTCCATCAAGTCTTTCTCGCAGCTGAAGCGGGAGTTCTGCGCCAACTTTCAGGGAAATTACGTACGTCCCCTGGATTCTTCACAGCTATACACAGTGCGCCAGAGGAACCGGGGAGACCATCAGAAGCTTCTTCAAGCGCTTTGCCCAAGTAAAAAGCAAAGTGGCCCACGTCCCGGACTCCACAGTGATCGAAGCCTGCAAAAGTGGGATCCTCCCGGGGGAACTCCACCGAAGACTCTCTCGAAGCTGCCCCTCCTCCGCCGACGAGCTCTTCAACGTACTCGAAAAGTACGCTCGCGCGGAGGAAGACGATATCTGGAAGAAGACCCAGGGGGCTCCTGCCCCCGCCGAGCGGGGGACCCGGGATCCCCCCAGGCGCCCCAGGCAGGGGGGCCGTAGCGAACCACGGCCTCGGGACACTTTTGTCCTCGAGGGCGGAGGCGGCTCGCGCGACCCCCCGAAGGGCAACCGCCCCTTTCCCAAGCCGAGAGGCCATGGGGAGGACAGTCTTCGCGCGGCCGCGAAGGCCCCGCGGGGAGAAGCCGGGAAGGACCGTGGTGCAGCTTCCACGGGTCCAGTACCCACGCCACCCGAGATTGCCACCAGCTGCTGCAGCACTTCGCGGCATTCCTCGACCAGCGCGGGCAGGGGGGGGACTCCGGCCTCCTTGCCCCCTCGGCCAGCTGTTCCGGCCCTTCCCGCTCCCGCGGGGGGGCAAGCAGGTGCAGGAGGGGGAGCCTTCAGACTGCTCTCCCCTTTCAAACTTCTCAGCGCCGCATCAACGTCATCGTAGGGGGCTCCGCCTCCGGGCGGGACTCCAAGCGCCAGCGCAAGGAGTATGCGCGAGAAGTTAAGGTAGTGGGGGTGCTACACGCGTCCGTGCCGCCCAAGTGGTCGGACGTCCCCCTCACCTTTACGGCGGAAGACGCGCGAGGGGTTCGCTTCCCCCATGACGACGCGCTTATTGTCTCCGCGACAATCTACAACTGCCACTTAGGCCCGCATCCTCGTGGACGGCGGAAGCTCCGCCGACGTCCTGTTCCTCAAAACCTTCAAGGAAATGCAGGTGGATGAGAAGCTCCTGCAACCAGCGGCAGGGCCTCTGCAAGGGTTTGTCCCGGGGAAGGCGATCCACCCCGTGGGCAAGGTAGATCTCCCGATCACCTTCGGCACCCCGGAGAACTACCGGACCGAGCTAGTCCGCTTCGACGTAGTGGACCTCCCCTCCTCCTACAATGTGATTATGGGGAGGACTACGATCAATCGGCTGGGGGCTGCCACCCACCAAAACTACCTGTGCATGAAGATCCCCGGGCCGCATGGCGTGATCAACGTCTGGGGGGACCAAGACATGGCCCGTGCCCTATACGAGCGGGCTGCTGCCACAATAGGAAGCGTCAACCTGATCAAGGCACCCGGGGGGGAGGCTCCCCCCCCGAACGTAGACGTCGCTGCGCCATCCCCTGGGAGGCCCCTCCTCAAGCCGCGTCCGGAAGGGGGCCTCCGGAAGGTCCCGCTGTCCCCGGGCAGCAGGGACAAAACTGTCCAAATCGGGGCAGAGCTCCCCCAAGACCATGCAGCGCAACTCGCAGCCTTTCTGCGCGAAAACTCCGATGTTTTTGCGTGGAAGCCTTCGGACATGCGGGGCGTCGCCCGGGAGGTTATTGAACACAAGCTCGCGGTAACCCCCGGTCACCCCCCTATCAAGCAGAAGTTGAGGAAGCTCTCCCTCGAACGTCAAGAAGCCATCAAGACGGAGATAGCCCGGCTCCGAGAGGCGGGGTTCATCCGGGAAGTGTTGCACCCCGAGTGGCTCGCAAACCCCGTCCTCGTCAAGAAATCAACTGGCAAGTGGCGCATGTGCGTGGACTTCACCGACCTTAACCGCGCTTGCCCCAAAGACAACTTCCCGCTCCCGCGGATCGACCAGCTCGTTGACTCCACCGCGGGGTGCGAGCTGATGAGCTTCTAGACGCCTACTCGGGATACCATCAAGTCCGGATGGCGGAGGGGGACGAGGAAAAGACGAGTTTCATAACTCCCCTCGGAACCTTCTGCTACCGCCACATGCCCTTCGGGCTCAAGAATTCGGGAGCCACCTTCCAGCGCCTGATGACGCTAGTCTTCAAAGATCAAGTCGGCCGCAACGTCGAAGTCTACGTAGACGACGCGGTCGTCAAGAGTCCCCGTGCAGCCTCCCACATCGACGACCTCGCAGAGACCTTCCGCAACCTCCGCGCGTTCGGGCTTAAGCTCAACCCGGAGAAGTGCGCCTTCGGGGTGCGCGGGGGAAAACTCCTGGGTTTCCTCGTGTCCCAGCGGGGCATTGAGGCAAACCCCGAGAAGATCCGGGCCTTCCTAGACATGCCCCCGCCGCGCTCCGTCAAAGATGTCCAGCGGCTCTCCGGCCGCCTGGCCGCGCTCAGTCGCTTCGTCTCCCGTTCGGGGGAGCAGGGCCTCCAGTTCTTCAAGATCCTCCGAGGGCTTGAGGGGTTCCGCTGGACCCCCGAGGCCCAGGAAGCCTTCAACGACCTCAAGAAGTACCTCTCGAGCCCTCCAATGCTCGTGAGTCCGTCCCCGGAAGAGCCCTTGCTCCTCTACCTCGCCGCGACCCCCGTCGCCGTCAGCGCGGTTTTGGTGAAGGAGCAAGGGGGGCAGCAACGTCCTGTGTACTACGTCAGTGAAGCCCTCCAGGGGGCCAAGACTCGGTACACGGAGATGGAGAAGATTTGCTACGCTCTCCTCATGGCGTCCCGGAAGCTCCGGCACTACTTCCTGGGGCACCCCATCACCGTTCCGTCGTCCCTCCCCCTTGGGGAGGTACTGCGGAATAAAGAAGCCACCAGCCGGATTGGGAAGTGGGGGGCCGAGCTTGCCCCCTTCTCCCTGTCCCTTACCGGCCGCTCCGCAATCAAGTCGCAGGTCCTCGCCGACTTCGTCGCGGAATGGACTCCCGCCTCTGGGTCCGGGGACGAAGATCTCCCTGTGCCGCCCCGACGCAGTGACCATTGGACCCTGCTGTTTGATGGGTCGCTGTGTCTCGCTGGGGCTGGCGCGGGGGTAGTCCTCCGGAGCCCCGAGGGGAAGGAGCTCGAGTACGCCGCGCGGCTCGAGTTCCCCGCAACCAACAACGTCGCCGAATACGAGGCTCTGCTCCTCGGGATGCGCCTCGCGCGCTCCCTGGGGATCCGACGCCTCCTAGTAAAGGGAGACTCTCAGCTCGTTGTCTGCCAAATGGACAAGTCTTACCTGTGCCATGACGCAAATTTAAGTCTTTACTTGCAGGAAGTACGAAAGATGGAGAAACACTTCGACGGCCTTGAGGCCCGGCATATCCCGCGAAGGGAGAATGACCGGGCTGATGCTTTGGCCCGGGCGGCAAGCGCCCGGGAAACGCTCCCCAAGGGCGCCTTCTTGGAAACAATCACGAAGCCCTCGGTGGCCTCCCCGGACGCAGGCCCCGAGCCTCCGGTCCTGGAGGTCGCCGAGATCGTCCGGCCGTCGTCATGGATGGATCCCCTCATCTCCTTCATCAAGGGGGAGGGGGCACCCTCCCAACGAGACCGAGGTTAAGCGCCTCCGGGCCAAAGCCCGGGCATATCTCCTGCTGGAGGGAAGGCTCTACAAGCGGGGGGCTTCAGCCCTCCTGCGCTGCCTCCCCCGGTCGGAGGGACTTCAACTCCTGGAAGACATTCATGCGGGGAGCTGTGGTTCTCACCTAGCCCCGCGTGCCATCGCAGCCAAGGCCCTTCGGCAGGGCTTCTACTGGCCTACAGTCATGCGCGACGCGCGAGACCTTGTCTCCGCGTGTGAAGCATGCCAAAAGATGGCCAAGGGCTCGAATCTCCCCCCTGTAGCGCTGCGGACTATCCCCATCACTTGGCCCTTCGTGCGCTGGGGGATGGACCTCTTAGGGCCCTTCCCCCCAGCGCCCGGAGGATACAAGTATGCGGTAGTCGCGGTCGACTACTTTACAAAGTGGGTTGAGGCGGAGCCCTTGGCTAGCATAACCTCTCGGGCTGTTCAGCGGTTTTTCTGGAAAAACGTCGTTTGTCGTTTTGGTGTCCCCCGGGAAATCACCGTGGACAACGGGACCCAATTCGACTCGGCTTATTTCCGGGAATTCTGCGAGGGCCTGGGGGTCGTCATCCACTTCGCCTCAGTGGCCCATCCCCAAAGCAACGGGGCCGTCGAGAGGGTCAATGGCGTAATCCTACAGGGGTTACGCCGGAGACTCGAACAAACCGCTTCCAAGCGGGGCGCGTGGGCAGAGGAGCTCCCTAGCATCCTCTGCTCGATGCGCACGACCCCGTCCCGGGCCACAGGGCGTGCTCCCTTCTCCCTAGTCTACGGGGCGGAGGCAGTCCTCCCCCCGGAGATCGGCTTCCGGTCGCTGCGGGTCGAGCTCCTGAACGGAGCCACGACCGCAGCCTACCGGGCCAACGAAGACAACCGGCGGCTGGAAATCAACCTCGTGGAAGAGGAACGCGACCGAGCGCTCCTCCGCCACGCCATCTACGAGCGCGAGATGTCGCGCGCATACAACCAGCGCGTGCGCGAGAGAGCTTTCCGCCTTGGGGACCTTGTCCTCAAGCGCGTCACAGACCCCCAAGCCCAGGGTAAGCTCTCCCCCAAGTGGGAGGGCCCCTACAGGATCTCCGCTGTCCTAGGCTCGGGGGCCTACAAGCTCTCCAACCTTCAAGAGCAGGAGCTGAAGCACACATGGAACTCGCGTTTACTTCGCAAGTTCTACGTCTAGCCTTACGGGCCTGTCCCCCCCCCCCTTACGAGGCGTAGGAGGGACACTGTAGCTCCGCTTTCCCCCCCCCTTCGCGGTTTCGCAGGGGGGGGCTTTGTATATTTTGTTAATCAATGCATAGCCGTTGTTCTTCAACTGTCTCACTGCAGGTCTTTCTCGTTACCGCCCCTAGCGGCGATGCCCTCCCCGCGAGGATGCCCTCCCCGCGAGGAAGCCCTCCTTGTGAGGATGCCCTCCCCGCGAGGAAGTGGGCCAGCCCCAACAAGTCCCTACAACGGAGCCTGCACTCCCGTAGGGTGGCTTACGATCAGCCCTCGTGGACTGAGGGTGTAAGCGGCAACCCGGTCCCCAGCGGCCGCGGTAACGAGTCACTTTGGGAGACTAGTCCCCTGCCCAAACACTCAAGACCCATCTTCGGGCACTTCCTCCTCCGGGAGTAGACGCTCTCCTCAGCGGGACGTCTAATGGCTTTCTGGATTATCTTCCTCCTCCGGGAGTCGACGTTATTCCCGGCTCCCCGTTCCCACGGCGACCGGAAGATCAGCCCCTTGCGGCTTGATTGGATCTATCTTCCTCCTCCGGGAGTCGACGTTATTCCCGGCTCCCCGTCTTCACGGCGACCGGATGATTGGTCCCCAGCGACCTTATTCCCGGCTCCCCGTTCTCACGGCGACCGGATGAATGCCTCCCGGAGACCTTATTCCCGGCACCCCGTTCTCACGGCGACCGGACGATTGTCTCTTGGAGAAGCCGGATTTCTCGGGCATTTCCTTCCCCGAAGACCCTATTCCCGGCTCTCCGTTCTTACGGCGACCGGACGAGTGTCTCCCAGGAAGCTCGCCTCTGGAAATCCCATCGGGTTCTCTTGGGCATTCCTTCCACTTAAGGCCTTATTCCCGGCTCCGCGTTCTCACGGCGACCGGATGATTATCTCCCGGAAGGTCTTCTCCTTGAAAACCTCGCTTTAAAATTTTCTAACTTAGAAAATTTTTCTCCTACAGGTTACGCTCCCTCCGGGGACCCTGTTACCCCCACAGCGCGCGGAGGCCTCCTCCGGCCCGCTGTGGGCGGGGGGGGGGGGGGGGACAGGGGGCCCCCGGGTCACCCACGAAGAAACTTAGCTCATCCTTGTTAAGATGAGTCGTCCAGACCATCCAAGAAGAAAATAAAGAGGCGCAATAAAAGGAAACAACAACAACGTGCTTTATTGATCAGTAAACCCGGAGGACATCTTCCCCCTCCGGTGGGTTTCGGAAATGATACAACCCGGGTCCTAACCCGGGGGATTTTCTACGAGCCTAAGGCCCCTATGCCTAAAGCTCCCGGAGGCGCTCCCTCAGCTCCCGGGCCAAGTCCCGGTACAGCGCCCGGACGCGACGCTGAGAGTCCCGAAGTACGTCCTCGGGCCAAAACTCGTACCCAGCCGACGGAAGTATCCGGAGAGGAGGTATCATCTGGGCCTTTGGGCGCGGGGGAGTTAATTCAGCACGGCTGTTGTCAAAATTATCCAAGTGCCATTCCGGGCGCCACCTCAACCGGACAGGCTCCCGGGCAGTACCGTCATCGCGCCTCCCGGAGACAAGGCTCAGCAAAATCAAAGCCGCTTGGGCGTCCCCCGGAGAGCCTCTCCCGGACCGTTGCTCGGGAGCAACCCCCCGGGAACCCTGGTAACATTTCATTACAAAGACTTAGAAAAATTTCTAATATATTTCATTGCAAAATGTTTTTGTACAAGTGCCCGGGGCTTCTCCTAAGAAGCTACCGGAATCAAAATGTCTAACAAAATAAAAAGGGGTCCTAGCTAAAGACCCAGGGGAGGCTCATACTTTGGCATTGGGGTCCTCCCCCCGGGGAGCTTCCTCCGTGGCCGGGGCAGGGACATCCGCGGCCGGAGGCGCCGGTGTCGGGAACCACGTCCGGATGATCCGATCGTAGAACCCCTCCGCCAGCAGCTCCACCTCCCGGCGCGTTTGCTCGAAGGCCTCCGGGAAGCCCCGGGGGATGCACCCCCCGATCGCCCGGGCGCCAACCCCACGGTAGTCAACGAGCCCCGCGGCGGCCGCGATGACGGGGATCGCCCGGCCCCGTGCCTGGACGTCTGCAGCCTCCGGGATGGCGGAGACTTGTGCGTTAAGAAAACGCACAGCCTCCGCGAGGGTCGCCGGGGGCACCTCCGGGCCGCTCCCGGAGCCCAGGCTAATGCCAAGGCTTTCCAAGGCCGAGCGGACGGAGCGGCCTGCGTCCGACAGCGCCCGGACGCTGGAGCTCTCGAGCTCCCGGAGCGCCTTCTCCCGCACCTTGGCCTCCTCTCGGAGGCGGATGTAGGCGCCCTCCGAAAGGTGCACCTGCGCCCGGGCCCGGGACAGCTCATCAAGAGCTTCGTCCCGCTCCCGGAGGGCCGCCTCCCGCTGCTCGACGCAGGCCGCGGCCCGGCTCTCCGCCTCCTTGAGCAGCCGGGTGACCCGCTGCTCAAGGCCCCAGGTAACAGTCGCTACCTACAAAATGCATAAAGAGTTAGAAAAATCTTAAGTGCAGGAAAAAAGCCGAAGTGTTGAGAGCTCGAGTTACCTGGGCTCCGAGGGACTCGAGCCCCTCAAAACGCTCGTGGAGCGTTCCTCCTGCTACGAAGGCCTGCACCTTCCGGTTGTGCAGGCCCTCCGCGTAGCGGGCCACCTCACCCGCGGGAAGTAGGGAGGTGTCTTGCCCGGCCCTCCTGTCGCGGCCGGGAGAGGGCCCCCGGACCTCTGAATCCAGGAGCACGGCCGGCGTCGCCGGCGTCTTCGTCGACGAAGTTTCCTCCGAAGACGAAGACGAAGATTGGGCGGGGACCTCCGCCCGGGGGGGGGATCATCGGGCCTTTCCCCGCCCCAGGCCGGAGGGCCCTCGGAGCCTCCTGCTCCGGGGGGACCTCGAAGACTGAGGGGCTCCCCCCCTCTTCATCAACCAGCCAGAGGCTCGGGGGCGCCGCCCCCGAAAACCTCACCTCTAGCCTCTCCGGCGCCAATGCCGCCGGGAGAGGCGAGAGGAGCGTCACGCGAATTGGCGACGGGGCGTAGTCCGCCGAATCGGACCGCGCCCCATCAACAACAACCTCCTCCCCCCGGGCCTCGACGGGGGCCTCCGGGGGCGGAGGCGTCGCCTCTGCCCGGGGCGCCGCCCGGGCATGTTCGGCTCCGGGAGCCACGTCCCGGGCCCTCACCGGCGTCGTCGCCGGCGCCGTCGTCGGAGCTGGCGTCTTTTGGACCCGGGGCTTTTTGGGCTCCGATCCCCCGGCAGCATCCTTCCCCCGTTTATGAGACCCGGGGGTGGGAAGGGGCTTCCTCTCCGGAAGCCTGAGCCCGTAGGCCTCGGCCACCAAGTTCCGGGGAGGCCCCTCCCCCACGAGGCGCACGATGCGCTCGTGTTCGTCGGCGAAGTACCTCCCCAGGAGGTACTCCGCCTTGTCCCTCGCCGCCGGGTACGGGCGCACTGTAAGAGGTAAAAAGTTAGTCAATTTCCCGTAAAAAACTGCAAGTACAAAAATGCAGGGGACTTACGCCGCTTCACCGGCTTGACCGGAGGCCGCTGCTCCGGGCCCATGCCGATCCCCCTTCCCCCGCGTGAGAAGGGGGAAAGTCGCAGGAGCGCCAGCTCCTCCGCGGCGTCCCGCATCGAGCGGGCCTTCTTCGCCAGCACCACCTTCCCGAGGAGCTCAAACTCCTCGTCCGTCCACACCGGCGGCTTCGGTGCGGATGACCGGCTGTAGGTGGGAGGCTCCGGGGCGTAGACCACCGCCTCGTCCCGGACCCGGAGGTAGAACCACCTCCGGAGCCAGTCCCCCCAGTGGTCCCGGGAGGCCGCCGCCGGGTAGTCCGCCACCCGGGAGGGCAGCATCTGGACCATCACCGAGCCGAAGGGGGACTTCGGTCCTCCCTTCACCAGGTGGGAGCTCCGCGCTGCCGGCTCGTAAAAGTACCTGAAGACTCGGAGGGTGGGCTCCCGCCCGGTCGCCGTCTCGTACAGCCAGATGAAGAGACCCATCCGGACGAGGGCGTTGGGGGTGAGGTGGTTGAGCGCCACCCCGTACTCCTTTAGGAACTCCCGGAGCATCGGGTGCACCGGGAGCCGGAGCTCTGCCTCGAGGAAGGCCTCAAAGGCCACAACCTCTCCGGGCCTGGGGCGGGGGGCTCCGTCCTTCTTTAGGGGGACCCGGATGTCCCCCTCTTCGACGACGCCCTTCTTGATGAGGGACTCCGCGTCCGAGGCCGAGAACTCGGAGGCCCAGAGGAAATCCACGGGGATTTCCTCCGGGGGCACCTCCGTGGTCTTCGCTCGACCTTTGGGCGCCATTAGGTGAGTTCTTTGTTTTTCGGTGGCTAAGTTTTCAGGTGGCTAAGTCAACAACTCCCAGACGCTGGCTACCGGAAAAGGCTACCGGAGAAGCTACCGGAAGAGCGCTACCGGGAGAGCTGAAGCTGGAGTTGAAGATTTGGAATGAGCTTCCGGGGCCCCCCTAAGGCCCTATTTATAGAGGCTGGCCGAGATCTAGATGCACGCAACGTGGCCCCCTCGGAGCAATCTGGACCACTGAAATTCAAACCGTGCGCGGGAAACGAAGGGACAGGCGCGCAAATCGAGACGCCGGTTCGAACCGCGCGTGCATTTATTGCGAAAACGGCGCGGCCATAAAGCGCCCGGCACAGAAACCGAAGCGTCGCGGGGCGCCCGATGATCTTCGTCCAGAGGTTTCGCCCGGAGATTTTCCCGGTACCATAACCATTCCCTCCGGGGGCTCAAGCTTCGTCCCCGGAGGGCATGGGGGGCTGCTGTTGGGGGAAATCTCCACGCGGTCAAGTCCAGGTAAGTTCATGATTGCCCGGGGAGAATGGCCTCCGTTGCCTGCCCCGGGCGCCGCCATTTGGCCCCCGGGACCGTGCCCCCCGGGCATGTCCCGGGCGCCGCCATTTGGCCCCCGGGACCGTGCCCCCCGGGCATGCCCCGGGCACCGCCATTTGGCCCCCGGGACCGTGCCCCCCGGGCGGGTCCCGGGCGCCGCCATTTGGCCCGGGACGGTGGCCTCCGGTGCCCGCCCCGGGCGCCGCCATTCGCCCGGGGACAGTGGCCTCCGTTGCCTGCCCCGGGCGCCGCCATTTGGTCCCCGGGACCGTGCCCCCCGGGCATGTCCCGGGCGCCGCCATTTGGCCCCCGGGACCGTGCCCCCCGGGCATGTCCCGGGCGCCGCCATTTGGCCCCCGGGACCGTGCCCCCCGGGCATGTCCCGGGCGCCGCCTTTTAACTCCCGGGACCTTGCCCCCCGGGCGAGTCCCGGGCGCCGCCATTCGCCCGGGGACAGTGGCCCCCGGTGCCGGCCCCGGGCGCCGCCTCCTAGGCTCCCGGGACCCTGCTCTCCGGAAGGGGTCCCAGACGTCACCGCCCTCCTAAAAGGTAAAATCCCTGTTTGTTTATCACGTGCAGGTCACGCGAGGGACACCTCGGGAATCAGCGACCACCTGTCAAGCATCCAAGACGTTTGACCGGGAGAAGGACGGTCCTACCCTTCAATCCGACGGTGGCTCCCGGGGTAGTTTAGGTTTTTTGCTTCTTTTTGGGGCTATAAATAGCCCTTGTACCCCTCTGTTGTAAAGGATCAGTTCATTATTATTTGGAATAGCTAATCTCACAGACGTGCTCCGGAAGCCTCTCCCCCGGAGAGAGCCTCCCCAGCCGACTCCGGTCGGGAGCGCGTCGACAGGACTAGGGCCCCCACCGGGACCCGAACCTGTATAAATCCACGTGTCAATTCTTGTGTTTGTCCGGCGGGGGAGGACCGGTCACCCGGTCAACCCGCGCTGCGTGATCTCCGCTAGGATCGTCTTCAAAACCTGCCGAGGTATTCTTAATACCACGACAAGAATCCACCGCGAGCAGACTCCATGACCTGGGAGTACAGAGTATCAAATAATTTTTTGAATCTTGGCAAAGGTGTACCTCTTTTTAAATCCACTTCTTCACTCGACTTTCAAGTCGGTACCTCTCCATGCGACTTATACGCATTTGACAAGGTCGAGATCACACAACAATTTTGTAGTCTACTATTAACAGTATCCCTGCCTGGTAAATAGACAGTTAAGTCTAAAGTACCGTTGTGGGTCCTCCCCATTGCCTTTCTTCCTAGCCTTGGCCTATGTCCTCGCAAGACAAATGACCTATGGTTTTAGTTGTGCACAACTCAATCCAGGCTTAGGGCGACTTCCTTCCTTACACCTTATCCTCTCATTATTTTTCTGATCTCACACCACTCACGGCCATCTGCAGCCCACCAGTTTCCACGCGAGAAACCGGATCGACATACCATGCAGGGAACGGTTAATACCAAGAAATCTACTAAGTACGTAAGTGCTCACCCTTGCAACATTCAACTCAATAGATGGAGCCTATTTTGATCAAGATGATGGCACGGAGTACTACGTGGATCCAGAAGGAGGAGAATCAGTTCCGCCAGAACCTTGAAGTGTGTTGTTCTGCCGTCAACTTCTTTTGTGGGAGGGTCACCTATCTTCTGCTGCGTAGTTAAAAATTTTGTTAAACCCTGAATGCCTTGTAGGCATTGTAATCCTCTTTATGTAATATTAAGGCCAGCAGGCCACACTGCTTAATATTTTGTGAGTACTCTGTTGCAATGTAATATACTCCTGTGTTTGACTCATCCTGGGAAGTCAAAGGTTTGTGAGAATGGGACTAGCTGCAGCGAGCTAGGTCTCTACAGGAGTAGTCGTTGTCCCAGTCTCGGGGCGCGACACTGTGGAAAGAACGATATAGAATACTCGCCTTACTGCTCCGATCTCGTTCTCTTGTGAGATGGTCTAGGCCGGTATCAATGAGGAGTTGCAAAAATAGGCCCAGGTAATCATTCATCTGGGTCGTGAGGGCTTGACAACCCAAGACGTGATTCGGGACTTTGCGAAGAACCAAATTAGTCTGCTGAAGAGAAGAGTGCATCCTGCTTGGGAAGTTCGCTCTATGCAAGACGGCACCTTAGATTACAACGAAGGTGAAAAACCCCTTCTTGTAGATTGGTATGTTGTCTTCAATCTGTTTGTGCTTATTGTGTTTGCCAAACAGGTTTGCCTACTTCTGAGGTCGACAGGAGGACAAATGCTCTCTGGAGCTATTTAATGCGACCACAGAAGGTGATGTTGTCGCGCCGAGACCACAAAGTATGGTCGGCGGTAGTGACGATATCATACAAGAATGTCGAAAGGTAATTCTCTTTCGAAAAAACTTGTATATATTTTGTTTACACAACAATAATCTAAGAAAATTGTTCCAATTTGTGTAGTTGCTCATGGGCCAATAAATTGGAATGAAGTGGGCTGGCCATGAAATTGGGACTTCTGGGAGTCCTTCATCAAAGAAATTAAACACAATTTCTAAAGGCAAGGGCAAAGCCACATCTAAAACAGCCAAGAAAGTGAAGGCCTCAACCCCTGTAAAAATGAAATCGAAGATGACTTTAGTGGAGGCTTCATCCAAGGCCAAAAAGACAGCAGTTAAGTTTCTCTTTCCTCATGTTTTTCCTGGTATGAGTGGAAATTACTCCTTAATCATACAGGGAGAGGGAAGCGAGGAAGAGGAAGATGAAACTCCTTTGATTATGCAGAGGTAAAGATTTGCAAAATCTTTGGAGAAATCCTCGAAAAGGATGTTATCTTCGCTGTTGTCTCCCTCAATTGGGGCATTAAGTTCCCAAAGTCACTTGGGAATCAGTTTCAGGTAACAACTTGTTGTTTCTCTAACTTACTTTCTGTAATTAATTAGGCATCACTTATACAGTCATGAAATGAATGTATAGGTCAAGTCCAACCCCTTCACAATTTTTTTCAATACTAGGGATCAGGTAACAACTTGTTTCTCTAAATAACTTTCTGTAATTAATTAGGCATCACTTATACAATCATGAAATAAATGTATAGGTCAAGTCCAACCCCTGCACAATTTTTTTCAATACTAGGGATTGAAACAACTGTTGTAGAAGGGGTAGTGACTTAGTAGAAACTCTTGCCGCAATGGGTACTGCAGCTCCATCTAAAGTACTAGATGTTGCTGTGATTGCCGAGGAACCTGAAACTATCATTGACAAGGTGCTTTAGCAGTTTCAATCCTCAAAGCCTATCAATGATGAAGAAACCGAGGTCGTGGCTACGACCTTGACCATGGGGACAAGCGAACAAGCAAGAACTTCCGCTCCCCCTATGGTCGAAGAAACCCTTCCATCCCCTCATCAAGGAGAAAAGGATTTAGAAGCTACAAT
This sequence comes from Pharus latifolius, assembly GCA_019359835.1. NCBI lineage: Eukaryota > Viridiplantae > Streptophyta > Magnoliopsida > Poales > Poaceae > Pharus > Pharus latifolius. Next base: position 64,336,553 of record CM033322.1, read on the forward strand.
TCAACTCGCCGATTCTTCGCGTCCTGCCCCAAAAGTAAATCTACAAATTACTGGGCAAGCGCAAGAAAACTTGGGATCTGAGTCCTTTCTCAAGGATCTCATAGAGGTAAGTAAAATCTTTACCCAATGTTTTTATTGTTTTTCTGAGTAATATCTTCAGATATTAGCTTCCCTACAGAACTCTGCTCGCCACTCAACATTGGTTATGAAGCTGATAGCACAATTTAAGGTCGCTCAAGCAAAATGCAACCTCTTAGAACAGTAAGTATCTTGCTCTAATCTTAGTCCTCTATGAATTAGAATGACATTTTTGGTTGTCGTAGGGAAAACTCCACTCTGACTTGTGAGGTCGCTAAAGAACGCTCCGATAAGGAGACTGCTATAGCAGAACTTTGAGGGAAAGCAACAGAAAAGTTGTTGAAACCCTCTCATCCTTGGAAGAGAACAAAAGTTCATATGCTGTTCTCCAAGAGGAAAAGGAAAGATTGTAAATTGATTTAGATCGTAAGATCATTCTCGCAGAATTTGTCATTGCATTTATGATTTTTCATGAACTAATCAAACTGTTTTGCTTCTTTATCTGACCAGGTGAAAGAGAAATAAACTCCAAGTTGGCCAAAGAAAAAGAATAACTTTGAAGAAAAGTTTATCTGGCGAGGACACGATCTCAAAAAACTTCATATGACCATCAATATCCTCTAGAAGGCAATGAAAAAGGCCAAAAATACTTCAAAGCTGTCTCGAGATGAAAAGAATGAGTTGGAGAAACTCATCAACAATTGCAGTATTTTTGAAGAGGCCACTCTTGCAAAGCTAAGAGAAGTCGTGGACTCACTCGAGGCAACAATTATTGATCCTGAAAAGGATAACCTATCTCTTGAGGAGTCCTACAACTTGGTCGCGGCCCAAGCAGACTCTCTGATTGATAACATCCCATTGTTTTCAAAGAGATACAAAGAAACAGTGAAAACCGATGTAGGTGCTGCTGCCTCTTCTATCCTTTGCAAACTCAGGCATCGCCATGGATCGAACTTGGATCTGAATCCAGCGGCAGAAAACATAATGTTTGACAATGAAGATCAGATGGCTGTGACCATAGCTGAAGTTAAGCCAATAGTTGATAAACTGCTAGAAAACCTCAAGCTTGTATAAAACTTTTCTTCTCATTGCAATTGTTTTAACAATGGGAAACAGAAATTCTTTGATGTATCAAATTTTTTATAACCTGCAAATACAGATAACTAGCAGAAAAATGCAAATGCATGACTTAATAGAATTTAAAATACCAAGAAGCATACTTAACTTCCAACAAAATGTTATAGTTATATTCCCCTAGCCCCCTTCTGAGATCACTAATGCTAAGGATACAGTATAGTAATCTCAGGATATGAAACATGGAAAAAACCATGACTAGCGTGTCTCTTATGTGTTGAGAAATGGCTTAGAAAAGAGATATCTCAACTAGAGTGTATCATGAAGTCACAAGGATAAACAACTTAATATAAATGCCAAAGCTTTTTTCGAACTGACGACCACTCGAATGATCAGAAACATGCTAGTAAGTCTCGTATGCGTTAAGAAACGGCTTATTTAGAGATATCTTATCTAGATGAGACCATGGGATCGGTCAGTGAATCCACTTTAAACATCACAATAAGTTGGTTATTTGCGATCAACCCCCGAGCTTAGCTCGAGAAAAATCATGGACAGAAAATGGGAACACAACCATAACATATAGTGAAACAAGCACTTTATTATTAAAGGAAATATGCTAATGGAAAAGGGAAACAGAAATGGAAAAACTTACACATAAAACATGCGCAATTGATTTATGTTCCAAGAATTGGATAAGATCCTTCCATCTTCCATAGCTAATCGAGCCGAGCCTGGTCACAGAATTGAAACCACAGTATAATGACCTTCCCACTGGGGGGAGAACTTGTTGCGATTGGACTGATTTTGGATTTTTCTTAAAACTAGGTCGCCCACTTGAAGACTATGTGGTCGCACCTTTCTACTTTGATATTTACGTAAAGCTTGTAAATATGCAGAGACCTAATCACTGCCCGATCACGCTTTTCTTCGAGAAGAGAAAGTTCATCTCCTCAAGCATCACTTTGATTATCAATATCTAAGTGACTTAGGTGAGCCGAACCAAGTTGTATTTCAACCGGTAAGACAGCTTATGCACCAAAAACTAGTTGTGAAGGCGTTTCGCCTGTAGCTTGACTGGATGTGGTACGTAGCACCCATAATACTGAGTAGAGTTCATCTACCCAAGTCCCCGAGCGTAACTTAAGGCAGTCAAAAACACGTTTTTGACGCAATGTATTATCTGGCCATTGGTACGTTCAACTGCACCATTGCTCTGTGGATGAGCAACAGATGCGAAACAAACTTTGGTCCTAATGCCATCGCAATAGTCTAAGAAAAGACCGCTAACAAATTGGGAACCATTGTCGGTAATGAGATGACTTGGAACACCAAATCATGTCACTATGTTCTTATGAAAGAACTTCTTCGCCACAGCAGTGGTAATATTTTGGACTGGTTCAGCCTCGATCTACTTGGTGAATGTATCAATAGCTACGAACAAAAACTTGTATCCATTGACAGCTTGAGGCATGGTCCTACAATATCTATCCCCCAAATGGCAAACTGCTAGGTTAAGGGAATAACCTGCAAAACATAGGCTGGCGGATGAACTTGCTGAGCATGGAATTGACACTGTGGGTATGTTTTGACCAATTGCATGGCATCGTTAAGTGCCGTAGGCCAATAATAATCTTGTTGAAAAGCTTTTCTGACCAGCGTCCAATAAGAAGCATATGTTCCACATATTCTGCAACACCCTGAGTTTAGGGGTGAAAACTTTCTTTTTCATGAACACCATGCATGCATGATACCATGTATCTGTAGTAGTAACAAGATCAGTTCAACCCTTTTACCCCAATCTATCTCGAACTCTAAAATCTCAAAATATATCCTGCAAACCTAAATCAAGATCAGATTATTTAGATATGATCTATCAGTTACTCTGAACATAAAAGTCTTCAGAAGCCAGATTCAATTCCATCTCTAACCTCCAGATCTATCAATTCTTTTCTGTTCTCGAAAACAGAAATTCTAATTACTATTCTAATTACCCTAATTACTCTGAACTCAGATTTAGCTAAATCTTGACCTATGTCAGACCAGATTACTATTGGACTATGTTCATGGGTATGCCAATACCTTAATCCAGAAAGTTGGCAGTCAGATTTCTTCATCTAAGTCTTTTTCACAGATCAGTCCAAATTATATCGCAAATCAGTCCTTTATTTGATATCTGGAAACCCGAAAAGGCTAAAATCTTCAGATTAACTCCAAATTCAGAATTTCTTCAGCAAATCTTTTCCAAATGCTATTTGATACAAATTGCCCTTCTGTCCAGATTACAAAATCTCATCCTAGATGCCAGAATTCGAAATCGACAAAACTCAGATCTTATTTTACCCTAAAGTACCATATTTTCAGTTTATATCGAAAATCATCAAATCATGCCAAATTTTACCAAATCTCTCACTAGATGAGTATAAGGTATAAGTTTATACTCAGCTGTGAAATCAGATTGCATATTACCCCTCTCTAAATCAGAAATTACAAATCAGTCCAAGTTGCAAACAAAGAATCTTGCAATTAGGTCCCTGGTTCGACCTCAACAGCAGTTCACGAGCTCACCTACTGTTCACGACCAGGGAACACCTCCTTCGACCTCGCCCACTGTTGCGACCAAACCAACAGTGCATGGCGACCTCGACCGTAGTGCACAGTGTTTGCTTCGACCTCGGCTAGCGTTGAACAGTGCCTTCGACCGCAACCACGCCGTGTTTCGCCGCTTATCAGCGCCGCTCAAGCCCGAGTTGTTTGCAACCGTGTTTGCATGTACACACGTGTTTGCACCTCAGTTGTTGCCGTGGCCATCTCTACCCAGCTCACCAGCTGTTGCACGCCAAAGAGGAGCTTCGCTGTTCGCCGTTGCTGCAACCCGAAGCTTCCTTCTTCACCAGTGCAAGCAAGCAGTGAAATTTGTTGTACCTTGCTTCGCCCATAAATAGCAACCCCAGAGCAACCTATTCACCTTTAGCAAAGCTCTCCAAAGCCCTTTAGCAATTAAGCATAAACAGTACTTTTTCCTTGCTGCAGTCGTCTTCTCCGGCCACGGTGTTGTTCTCCTCACCAGCGTCACTTTAGGCCAATTACCTTCATTTATACTATCTGAAGCTATCCAGGAACTCAACTATGCCTTCAATTTATAGCTTAATTCACCACATCGCTCTGTTGCCGTTGAAGTCGTCTTCTTCTTCGGCGCAGCTCATCGCCGTTCACTGCCGTGCCTTCTCCAGTTGAGCCCAATGCTTCAAGCAGTACCATTTAGCCCTAGCTAGCTCCAGCAATGCCAAATTTCAACAGCACAGCACCAGATTGCAGTTTAAATGTTTTACCTTCACTGCCGTGCCACCAGTTTGTTGCCCGGTCATCGCCGGCCATCACCGTCGATACCACCTTGTCCAGAATCTTCGCACTGATTCCCTGAACATTTTCCTCCATTAGCTCGACCCCTGAATCTGCATAGAAATGCCAGTTATTGCTATGCCAAGATCTTGTCCAGTGGCTTCATTGTGCCGTGTCGCCACCATAATTCTCCACTGATTTTCATCACTTTCCGGCCATCTCCTGCCCTAGATCCTGTTGAGTGAATTGTTCCTATTACTGAGGCCTACCTCCCAGACAAAGTGGTGCATCAATTGGAACCCTAGATCAAAAGTTATGGCAAGCCCTAGTTTCTGGCCATGTCAGTGCAATGCCAGGCTATGTCAGCCAGTGGCATTAGCCCTTTTCACTTCCTTCCTGATGTGCATTTTGAGCATGACTTTGTCCCTTAGACTCCTGAGGTTGTGATCTACAATTTCTTCTTCAATCACAACTTGATTTGAGCCCTTGAACTGTATTTTATGCTTAGCCCTAGATTTTGACATTGTCAACCCAATGTTAGAGCATGTCAGTCAGTGGCATTAGCTCATTTCACCTCTTTCCAGTTATGCAAATTGAAAATAACTTTTTCCATCAGACTTGTGGAGTTGTAATCTGCATTTTATTCCACTGCCACAAGTTGAGATAGTCCTTCTATCATCCATCGACCCTATGTCGATGCCTTGAACCGAATGTCGACCTAAAGATGTTCGCTGTTTTTGAGCGAATCAGTCGCAACCTTGATATCATTATGATATTTTGAGACATTTGGAACCTTGTAAACCTTTGACAACTAATCTTAACCTTGGTTTCCATATCTTAACCCTAATCAACTTCTAAACCTAATCATTTCAGAATCATCTAATCATTTCAGAATCATCGGGACATTCATCTTTGCATTATTGCATATAGTATAGTAATGTATTGAAAAGATTGTAATTCTTGGTTGTTTGTTTGATTGGAGAGTAGATCAAGAGCCAGAGTTCGAGGACTTCACTGCTGACCCGACGTCAACTGCTGTCTCTTACGACGCGGAAGGCAAGTCATAGTTTTGATCATCTTGAACCCATATTTTATGAATTGCTATGATATGACCTTGAATATATGTAATACTGGATGTAAAAGATTGGTTGAGATATATTTTGGCTGTACAAGCTGCATGCTTGTGAAATGTGAAAAGATCAAATAGTGAGCCATGAACTATTATATATGTATTTATATATATATTCATGAAATAAAACCCCTAGCCGTGACCAGAAATTTGGTATGGATGGTTGTAGCACTGGAGGTGCTAAACTGCGATGGATAGCAGGCACAGAAGGTGCATGGTTTGTGGATGGTCTGGTCACTGGCATATAAGGACTAGAACCTTGTGTTGTGCGTCTAGTGGCATGAAACACGTGCTAACCGCAAGCCTGGTATGGGACAGGCCTGAACAAGTACTTATGCAGATCGCACATAAAACCCCTGCATGAGATGTGTAGTGATGAATGATTGACATGGAGGCTGACTCCCACTATCACTGAAGGTGATCTGATATTTGACCCAGCAATGGGAATATGAGTAAGGGTGGGGGTATAGCCCGCCACAACTGTGGTTCGCGAGAGATCCACAGGGTCAGGGGTGAAATGTGAGTGATACATAACAAAAGTTCTTGTTATCTCCACCTTGCCACTCACAGTATGGAGTGAGCCAGGGGTCCAATCATTATGTTATGATAGGAAAGGCTTGAAAGTGGAATATCTTGCGGGTAAATTGGTACCTCTCTGCAGAGTTAAAAACGTATTCGAATACTCCGAGCTCCCGGGTCTATAAGAGTCTGCTACGGTGGATTAAATCCACGGGGTGTGACACAAGTATTATTTTCTAAATAAAATTTGATAAGTCAAGATTACCCAAATGACATGTATTGTCATGATAAGGGGTGCTACCGTGGGCTGTCGTGTGTCGACGTGTCGCGGTAGTGCTATAATCTAGTGAACATAAATAGTGATGATATGTTATGAAAAGTGCTGCCATGAGATGAGGCATAAAAGTAAAGACTACTTTATAAACATCCATAATTCTTGACTAGTCTAGGTTCATAACAACATTACTATAAGTATCTACTCTTCCCTATGACTTGCTGAGTACGTACGTACTCACCCTTGCAACTTACAACCCAGAAGATGGAGCGTACCAAGATCAAGAGGAAGGCGTGGAGAACTTCTTGGACCAAGAAGAAGGAGAGCCAGAACCGCCAAATCCCTGATGTGTTGTTCTGCCGTCAACTTCTTACTGTGGAAGGGACACCCATCATCCGCTGTGTAGAAGTTTTATTTTGTTTTAACTAAACCTTGATGCCACGAAGGTATTGTAATCTTTTTATGTAATATTAAGGCCAACAGGCCACACTGCTTAATACTTTGTAAGTTTTTCTGCTGCAATGTGAATATACTCCTGTGCTTGATTTATCCTGGGAAGTCAATGGTATGCTTGTATGGGACTAGCTATAGCAAACTAGGTCTCCACGGGAGTAGTCGTAGTCCCAGTTTCGGGGTGTGACATATTCCCCCAGGTATTTCTTTTAGAAGGGATTTACCATCTTCTTAAGAAATACAACGGTTAAGTACTCCTTGAGTTCCATCTCTGTATAAGGTTCCATCAACAAGTCTATACATGTGTGCTTTTCTAACTAACCAATCACTGTCGATTTCATCCTCATGCAAGGTTGCCTTCGCAAGATAGATCCTCAATGGATGGATCCAATCCGCTTCTTGCTCTAAGGTGGCGACGTTAGTCATCGCCTCTGACGGTTCTTTGATAGAAGAGGATTTTAGGTGTTCAACGAACACTCCTGCCAGAGCGGATGTTTGTGAGGACTCAATTTTTGATACTTGGTTTGTGAGAATGTTGTCTCTTCATAGAACGAATTGGACTTCGAAATTACTGAAGTGTTTTTCCAATTTTCACACCTTGTCCAGGTAATGACCCATTGTCTCATCGGAGGTGCTGTACTCCTTGTTTACCTGGTTTATGACTAGCTGTGAGCCCCCCCCCACCACTAATCGACGGACTCCAAGGGATTTGGTTGCTCGAAGCCCAGCAAGAAGACCTTCATACTCTGCTACATTAGCAGCAAAGTGTAATTGTATGACACACCGGAGTTGGTCACCCTGAGGTGTGATTAAGACCACTCCAGCCCCCCGAGTGTTGATAACTGCGAGAGCCATCAAAATACATCATCCAATGGTCGGTGTTTTTCAAATTCATAGTTTCTTGTGTAAGTGGTTCGGGATTAGACCATTCAACCACAAAATCTACAAGAATTTGAGATTTAATTGGTACTCGAGCAGTAAAATGGGGATCAAATGCTCCAAGTTCTACTGCACATTTTGCAACTCGACCAGTAACTTTCGGATTCTGGAGAATATCCCCTAAAGGAAAGGATAAAGGCCCAAAAATCGTGTGCGCTTGAAAGTAATGTCGAAGCTTTCCAGAAGCCATTAAAAGAGCATAAAGTAGCTTTTGAACTTTAGGGTAACGCTCCTTTGATTTATTAAGCACTTAACTTACATAGTAAACTGGTCGTTGCACGCCTTCCGTTTCTGTGACCAGCACTGCGCTAACTGCATGAGGAGTAGCAGCCAAATAGATGAGTAATGATTCTCCCTTAATAGGGGAAACCAACACCGAAGCGCTAGTAAGGTATGCTTTTTACTTCCTGAAAGGCTTTTTTGGCTTCATCCGATCATCGAAAACCATTCTGCTTACATAGAACCTTAAAGAAAGGTAAACCACGTTCGCCTAACCGTGATATGAAACGACTTAAGGCCACCATTCGACCAGTCAGGCTTTGCACTTCCTTCATAGTCGAAGGGGATCGCATTTGCTGAATGGCCCAAATTTTTTTAGGATTAACCTCAATGCCTCTTGAACAAACAAGGAAACCTAAAAGCTTACCCGAAGAAACCCCAAAAGAGCACTTTCAGGATTCAACTTTATTCCATATTTATTTAGATTACAAAAAGTTTCAGTAACATCATCTATATGACTTGAGCTTTTAAGCCTCTGTACAACCAAATCATCAACATAAGCTTCTAAATTACGCCCTAATTGAGAAAGAAAGGTCTTTTGCATCAAGCACTGATACGTGGAACCAGTGTTCTTGGGCCCAAATGGCATCCTGATGTAATAGTAAGTACCAAATGGGGTGATGAAGGCACTTTTCTCTTCATCTCCTTCTGCCATGCTAATTTGATGGTAGCCTAAGTAACATCCAGGAAGCTCATCAGTTCACAACCGTTGTTGAATCGATCAACTGATTGATACGGGGAAGGGGACAATCATCATTCGGGCAGGCATTATTTAAACTGGTATAATCAACACACATGCGCCACCTACCGTTTGATTTCAGGACCATGACCAAATTTGCGAGCCATTCAGGATGGTCAACCTCACGAATAAAACCAGCCTTCTGGAGTTTGTCTAAGTCCGAACGGATAGCTTCTTGCTGATTAGGAGCAAAACATCTGAGTTTTTGCTTTATTGGTCGCTGTCCAGGTTGAATTGCTAGCCTGTGCTCGATCACTTCCCTTGGGACGCCAGGCATGACTGAGGTTTTCCATGCAAACACATTCATGTTAGCTTGGAGGAAAGCAATTAGCGCTAGTTCCTATTTGTCATCTCGAGTGGACCCAATCCGAATGGTTTTAGACGGATCATCTGGGAATAATGGAACTTGCTTAAGTTTTTCTTCTGGTTGCGAGGTTCCCTTGACCGCATCTGATTCTGAGGTCGCAATCTTGACATCCCGTAGGGAAGTTGATCGACCAGTTCCAGGGAGATTCGGTCACAATTTAGAGCTGTATGCTGACTCCCTCTGACTGTGATCATGCCATGAGGACCTTGCACCTTGACGCACTGATAAGCATAGTGCCTCGCTGCCATGAATTTAGCATGTGAAGGCCTACCAAAAATGGCTTTATAAGCTGAATCAAGATCAATTACATCAAAAGTAATTAATTCCGTACAAAAATTTACTGGTTCTCCAAGAGTTACTGGCAGCACAATCTATCCAAGAGGTAACATAGAAGAACCAGGAATTATCCCAAAAAAGTGTTGAGCCACTCGCTTTATCTTTGAATGATGGATTTGCATCTCGTCAAGAGCCTTGGCAAAAAGTAGGTCGAGGGAACTTCCTCCATCAATCAATACTCTTCCCACCTTAGCATTGGTAATGATAGGGGATATGACCAGGGGAGGTGCTGAGGTCACGTCAATCCCTTAGGGCAATCTTCCTGGCTAAAGGTCAGGGAAATCTTCGACCATCGGGGAAACTGAGGCTCTCCTAAAGGAGCTTCAGTACTATTTACCTCATGGCAAACAGTTTTAAACTGATGCTTAGAAAAATAAGATGAAGAACCACCAAAAATAACATTAACATGATTGTTAGGTACCTAATATGGCATGTGTTCATCTCCACTAGTGCCCTTATTTCCGCTGGCTTGTCCTTGACCTGGTATTGTGCGCATAGAGGTTTTACCTTGGTAAAAGTCATCTAGCTTTCTTAACCAGGTTCAACAATTCTGGAGGTCGTGTGATGAAACATTATGGAACGTACACCATTTCTTCACTCCCTGCGGTTTAGTTTGTTTTTCTACTTGGTCACCGTGACCAGTAGAAGAAAATTTATTAGTCTTAAATGGAACCTTCTTACCTTTCCCTTGAGATTGCTTATCGATGATGGTGACCTCTCGGAATTGGCCGGTTCTGGCTTTCTTTAGAATTCTTGATTTCTCGCCCGCGGTTGACTTAGGTTTCTTACACGAATCATACTTCTTCTCAACCTCGAGACCTGGTTGAGGTGGCAAGTTTCCTTTATCCACCATCGTATTCCATTCAACGGCCTCAACTGCATCCGAATATCGATCAACCATATCAAAGAGATCGAGCATCTCCTTTCGTCAAATTGCACCCTAGGGATTTTTGATGGACATAAAAACTGGTAGAGAGGTGTTGTGGTATTGCGAATACCCCTACAGGTTTTATGTAACACCCTGAATTAGGGGTGAAAATTTCCTTTTTCTTCAATAGCATGCATGCATGTATCAGTAGTAATAGCCAGATCAGTATCTATCCTAAGCCCTAAAATCTCCAAAATCTATCCTGTGACCTCAAATCAAGATCAGATTGTTCAGATGTGATCTATTAGTTATCCTGAATCTAAAAGTCTTTAGAACCTAGATCCAATTCTATCTCTAACTCCCAGAATTATCAACTTCTTCTGTTTTCGAAAACAGAAATACCTTATATTACCCAAATACTCTAAGTTTCAGAATTACAGATTTAATCAAAATCTTGACCAAGTTCAGACCAGATTATTCTGGAATATGATCATGGGTATGTCAATACCTTAATATAAAAAGTTGACAGCCAGATTCTGCTATCTAGACTCTTTTCACAAATCAGTCCAAGAGTTATCGCAAATTAGTCCTTATCTGATATCTGAAAACCCAAAAAAGGCTAAAATCTCCAGATTAACTCCAAATTCAGAATTTCTTCGCCAAATCTTCTCAAAATGATATTTGCCACAAGTTTCTCTTCTGTGCAGATATCAAAATCGAACCCTAAATGCCAGAATTCGAAATCGACAAAATTTAAATCTTGTTTTACCCTAAATTACCCTATTTTCAGTTGTATCAAAAGCTATCCAAATGTGCCAAATTTTATCTTCAATCTCTGCCAAATCATCTGTTGAATAAACATTACCAAAACAGCAGAATCAATTTCAGTTTAAACCTCCCAAAATTCCAGATTAACATTTCAGTCCAAAACTCAAAGAATTGAAATTGCAGTTCAGTCCTTTTTCGACCAGGCCGTATACTGCTGTGCGCACGACCAGAGATCGCCGTGTTTTGCTTCCTTGCGCCGTGCACGTTCGCCGCCGGTGAAGCTTCGCCGCACTTGTGACCGTGCATGCCAGTACGCACGTGTCCTCGCTCCAGCTGGTGCCGTGGCAAGGCCGCTGCTACGTCGACGACCAGCGCTTGCTCCCGCGCGTGACCAGTAGCGACTTTGTCAGCAATCCATCGCCACGTAGCCTCGCCGTGCCAGTACTTGTCGCCACCGCTTGCTACAAGCTTTTCCAGGTCCTGATGAGGCGACATTGTGATCAGTTGAAAGCTTGTCGCCGTCGCATCACCGCTTTTGCTGTTTCTTCGCCGCTACTGCTCCAGCACGCAAGCAATCTCATCACAGCAGCAAATCACTTCATTGTTCCCCTTCGCCATCTTCGCCTGGTCTATTTAAACCCTACTGTGTGCAGCAGCTTCTCCATACTTCACCAGAAACCAGCTAAATTTCCAACTCTCGCTGTTTCAGTCATCTTCTCCGGCGAGCCGTCGAGGAAGCTCACGGTGCCAGCTCACTTCACTGCATCTCCTGCCAAATTGAAGCTAGCAGTGAGTACCTCTCATCCTCCTGATTGTACTGTACCATCTAATTGCTCTCCGGTGGACCCTAACGCCGGTGATTGCCGGAAATGGCTGAAATTCGAAGAATGCCCTGTTCCGGCAATGTAGCTCGAATTACTCCAAATTAGCTCTCGATTCTGTAATAAAAATTGATCAGTAAACTAAATCAAGCATGCCTGTAACTTAGAACAATCAATTGAGCCCAATTTGAAGCTATTCCCAATTTTACAATTTATCAGTTGCTGGCTCTCGTCGCCAAGCCACACCGGCGAACCTCCGGCCAAATTAACGTCGCCAGTAGCTTACTCATACCCTTCCATCACTCCTAGAGCAAGGAATCGAGTTCAAACGGCCTGTGTTGGAAATGCCCAAATCGAGTGATTCTTCTCCGGCGCCAATGACCGGAAAAGTGTTCCCGGCCATTTCAGCCCTCGAAACCTTGTCATTTAGATGTGCCTTAGCCTCCTGAGCATTTTTGTCTTCTAGCTCGACACCTAGATCGGCCTAGATTAGAAGTTATAGCCATGCCAAGTTTGTGCCCAGAACTGCTCCAGTGCAGCCAGTTCATCTCTATTCATCATCAAATTTCTTGCTTTCCAGCCATTTCTTGCCCTAGATTCTGTTGACTTAATTGTTCCTGTTACTCAAGCCTACCTCCCAGACAAAATGGTGCATCATTTGGAGCTCCAGATCAAAAGTTATGCTAAGCCCTAGTTTTTGGCATTGTCAGCTCTATGCCAGAGCTTGTCAGCCAGTGGCATTGACCTTTTTTACCCACTTCTGGTTGTGCAATTTGAAATCCACTTTGTCCACTGAATTTGTAGAGTTGTGATCTACATTTTCTTCTACTACCACAATTTGAGATAAGCACTCTAGCTTTTCTTAAAGCTATGTCCAAGCTTTGATCCGAATGTCGATCTGTTGACATTCGCTGTTTTGATTAAACCAGTCACAAAATTGTTATCCCTATTGAAATCCTGAAACCCTAAGATTATCTAATCACCATCCATAGCCCAAATTCCTTGAAACCCTAGAATCTCGACTCAGTTCAGTTTGCAGTTCAAATTATCACCAGTTTAGTTCAATCATTCTTGTTGTGCATTTCTGCATATAAGTCATAAAACATTTTAAATATTATAAGTAATTATTGTGTGATTGTTTGTCGTCGAGTAGATTCAGAAGCTGACTTTGAAGATTTTGCTGTTGACCCGTCATCGACTGCTGTATTTTATGACGCGGAAGGCAAGTCATATCCTTGGTCATCTTGAACCTATATTTTAAATGTTGCTATAATATAACCTTGAATATAGGCAATATTGCATGTGAATGATTGAGAATGGTTGATTTATCAATTGGCAGTACTAGACTGGCTATCTGTGAAATGTGAAATAAACAAGTTTTGAGCCATGAACTATTATATGTATTTATATACTTATATTCATTAAATAAAACCCCTAGCCGTGACCAGAAAAATGGTATGGATGGCTGTAGCACTGGAGGTGCTAGACTGCAAAGGAATGCAGGCACTGAAGGTGCAGGGTTGTGGATGGTCTGGTCATTGGCATATAAGGACTAGAACCTTGTGTTGTGCGTCTAGTGGCATGAACAACGTGCTAACCGCAAGCCTGGTATGGGACAGGCCTGAACAAGTAATTATGTGGATCGCACATGAAACCCCTGCATGAGATGTGTAGTGATGCACGATAAACACGGAGCGCGGCTCCCACACATATCACTGAAGGTGATCAAGCACGCTGACCCAGTAATGGGAATAAGCAAAGGGGTGGAGGTTTGGATACAACCTGCCACAACTGTGCCTCGCTGAGAGCCACAGGGTCGGGGGTGAATTGTGAGTAAAACATAACAAAAGTTCTTGTTATTTCCACCTTGCCGCTCACAGTATGAAGTGAGTCAGGGGTCCAATCATTTTGTTATGATAGGAAAGGTTTGAAAGTGGAATATCTTGCGGGTAAATTGGTACCTCTCTGTAGAGTCAAAAACGTATTCGAATACTCCGAGCTCCCGGGTTTATAGGAGTCTGCTGCGGTGGATTAAATCCACGGGGTGTGACACAAGTACTATTTTCTAAATAAAATATGTTTAAATCAAGATTACCCAAATGACATGTGTTGTCATAATAAGGAGTGCTGCCGTGGGCTGTCGTGTGTCGACGTGTCGCGGTAGTGCTATAATCTAGTGAACATGATTGATGATGTTATATTATAAAAAGTGCTGCCATAAGATGAGATGAGAAAGGAAAAGATTATTTTACAAATATCCATAATTCTTGACTAGTCTAGGTTCATATCATCACTACTATATGTATCTACTCTTACCTATGACTTGCTGAGTACGTAAGTGCTCACCCTTGCAACATTCAACTCAATAGATGGAGCCTACTTTGATCAAGATGATGGTACGGAGTACTACGTGGATCCAGAAGGAGGAGAATCAGTTCCGCCAGAACCCTGAAGTGTGTTGTTCTGCCGTCAACTTCTTTTGTGGGAGGGTCACCTATCTTCTGCTGCGTAGTTAAATATTTTGTTAAACCCTGAATGCCTTGTAGGCATTGTAATCCTCTTTATGTAATATTAAGGCCAGCAGGCCACACTGCTTAATATTTTGTGAGTACTCTGTTGCAATGTAATATACTCCTGTGTTTGACTCATTCTGGGAAGTCAAAGGTTTGTGAGAATGGGACTAGCCGCAGCGAGCTAGGTCTCTACAGGAGTAGTCGTTGTCCCAGTCTCGGGGCGCGACAAGGAAAAGTTGGTATCAGAGCAACATGAGAACTTGACTGTAGGACGACACCTTTAGGAAATTGGCCGTGCCAGGAAAACGTAATTTAATCAGAAAAATATTTGTTGAAAACTTTATTTTGGTAAAAATAGTGAGCTTTGTAGCTCTTGAAAACCTTCATTTCAAAATTTTATTTGGATTTTCTAAAATTCGGTAAGATTGTTAGAGTGCGTTCTGTTGTTTCAGAGTGTCTTAGAGGTTGGTGTAGACAGAGCTAGTGAATGCTCTTAATAGCTTTGTGAATCACTGTTGCTTTTGCAATGGTTAATTTGTGTATTATGGCTAATAGCCTAAGTAATTTTATGCATAAAAGTAGTTGCATTAATTTCTGCATTGCTGTCTTAGTTGGCCTTAGTTAGTTAGATCCGTCTAAACTTTTTCAGAGTCACCATGGTTGACACCAGAAGGAGATCTCGAAGTGGAAGAGAAGATATAGGTCAGACTCCGCAGGAAGAAGAAACTATGACAAGAGACCCTTTGTTTCAGCAAGGATCTCAGAGTTCCAATCCACCTCAGAATGAACAACCCAGTCTTCAGGAAATTTTATTGTCAATGGAGAAAAGTCGACAGGAAGCTCAGATAGCTCATACCCAGTTGTTAGCTCAGATAGTTCAGAAACTGCCTACTGGAACAACAGAAGGAACTACTTCTGCTGTAGGAGCGAGATTAACAGATTTCCAAAAGACCCGTCCACCAACATTCTCTAGTGCGACTGATCCCATGGTTGCCGATGATTGGTTACGGGATATCGAGAGGAAACTAGACACGGTCCGATGCAGCGAACGAGAGAAAGTTTTGTTTGGATCTCATCAGTTATCAGGAGCTGCAGCCGCATGGTGGATGAATTACCAGGAAGCTCATCTTGATAAAGATAATATTTCTTGGAGGGAATTTAAGGATCAATTTCGAAAATTCCATATACCTACTGGTGTTATGGCAGCTAAGCGGCGGGAATTTCGGAATTTAACTCAAGGAAGTAAGTCAGTCACTGAGTATCTACACCAATTTACTCATTTGGCTCGATACGCACCTGGAGATGTGGATACTGAAGAGAAGAAGATAGAGCGCTTCACAGAAGGACTTCAACACTATCTACAGTATCAAATTGCTTCTCATGAACTTACAGAATTTCAAACCCTAGTGAACAGAGCTTTAAAGGTAGAAGAAAAGAAGAATATGGGGGAAGAAAGCCGAAAGAGGAGAATGTTCCAGCAAACACGACCACAGCCAAATCCAATCAGAGGAAGAGTTCCTATCACTCCCAATTTCCGACCATCTTATCAGAATCCCAGACCAGCAACGATATTGTGCCCCAACTGCCGAGGAAATCATTCTCAGAAAGATAGCCCTCATCCTCGTGTTGAGTGTTATCATTGTGGACAGCGTGGGCACCGTAAAGAATTCTGTCCTTGGATACAACTTCCGATGTCCATTGCCAGATCTCAAGCAGGAACACAGCCAGTAGTAACCAGAGCATCACCATCACAGAATTTTAGAGGAAATTCAGCAGGAAGAGGAGGAAATATGGCTAATCGAGGAAGAGGAGGAGGTAGAGCACCAACTGCAACCCAAGGAGGAAGATTAAACTATACTTCAATTCAAGAAGCAGGCAGCGCCACCGACATTCTTCTAGGTAGATTTCTGATTCAATCTGCATCTGCCTTAATATTGTTTGATCCTGGTGCTACAAATTCATTCATGTCAAAAGCATTTGCATCTGAAGTTGAAATGCATATAGACCAAGTACCACTAGAGTACTCTATGGTTATACAAACTCCAGGGGCTAGATTATCTGTTTACTCGATCTGCCCAAATGTAACTTTCAATATAGAAGGGGTAGAATTTGAGGCAAACCTACTAGTTCTAGAACTGCAAGGTCTAGACATTATTTTGGGAATGGATTGGTTGTCCCAACATAAAGGCCTAATAGACTGTGAAGAGAAAACCCTTAGTCTTGTCAGTATCCAAGGGGAGAGAGTTCTATTCTATGCAGAAAGATCATCAGTCAAGAAACCGCTAAGATCTGTTCAAGCATTGCAAAAGTTATGCCTGGAACAAGTGCCTGTAGTACAACAATATTCTAATGTGTTTCCAGAAGAACTTCCGGGAATGCCACCTGACAGAGAAATAGAATTCAGTATTGAGCTTAAACCAGGAGCAGCGCCTATAGCAAAACGTCCCTATAGGATGCCAGTTACAGATTTGGAGGAGCTCAAAAATCAACTCGAAGACTTGGAAAACAAAGGATTTATCAAACCCAGTGCTTCGCCATGGGGAGCCCCAGTTTTGTTTGTGAGGAAGAAAGACGGAAGTCTACGAATGTGTGTAGACTACTGAGCTTTGAATGAAGTCACTATTAAAAACAAGTATCCATTACCAAGAATTGATGACTTGTTCGATCAGCTTCGAGGAGCCAAAGTATTTTCCAAGATAGATTTGAAATCTGGATATCATCAGCTGAAGATCAAGAAAGAAGATATACCGAAGACTGCTTTCACTACCAGATATGGTTTATATGAGTTTACAGTAGTACCTTTTGGCTTGACCAATGCTCCGGCAGCTTTCATGAATGTCATGAACAGCACATTTATGGATTTTCTTGACAAGTTTGTCATAGTATTCATAGATGACATTCTGATATATTCCAAGAGTACGGAAGAACATGAGCAACATTTACACCTAGTCTTGGAAAGGCTACGAGAGAGGCAATTTTACGCCAAGTTTGACAAATGTGAATTTTGGATGTCAAGAATTTCATTTCTTGGACATGTGTTGACAGCAGAAGGAATTTCAGTGGATTCAGCTAAAATCTCTGCAATCAAGGAGTGGAAGCAACCTACCTCAGTTTCAGAGATTAGAAGTTTCTTGAGATTAGCAGGGTATTATAGGAGATTCATTGAAGGATTTTCCCAAATTGCCAAACCACTTACAAATCTGCTAAAGAAGGATGTTGCATTCGAATGGACCACCAAGTGCGAGGAGAGTTTTCAGAAGCTAAAGCAGAAATTGACAACAACACCAGTCCTCACCTTACCAGACAGCAAAGAAGATTTTGTAGTTTACTGTGATGCTTCAAGGCAAGGAATAGGCTGTGTGTTAATGCAGCAAGGTCGAGTAGTGGCTTATGCTTCACGTCAATGGAGACCACATGAGGAAAATTATCCGACCCATGATTTGGAGTTAGCAGCAGTAGTACATGCTTTAAAAATATGGCGGCATTATCTCATTGGACGTAAGTGTGAGATCTTTACAGATCATAAGAGCCTCAAGTATATTTTCACACAGATGGAGCTCAACATGCGTCAACGCCGATGGCTGGAATTGATCAAAGATTATGATCTTAGTATTCAGTACCATCCAGGGAAAGCTAATGTAGTAGCCGATGCCCTAAGCAGAAAAGTTTACAACCTACAAGGAATGGTTATGTTGAAGAACCCTTACCTACAACAAGAGTTGCAGAATCATCAAGTGGAAATAGTACCGCAGGGAACAGTAGCTACTTTAACAATAAAATCTCAACTTGAAGAACAGATAGGAAATGCCCAGAAGAAAGATGAAGAAATTTATAAGATCAAGAGTCGAATCAAGTTAGGAAAGGCTCAAGGCTTTACTGAAGATAACCAAGGGATTGTATGGTATCGAGAAAGAATCTGTGTACCTCAAAACGCAGATCTTAAGGAAATAATTCTCCATGAAGCACATAAAACTCCATACTCAATACACCCTGGTAACACAAAGATGTATCAAGATTTGAAGACCAGATTCTGGTGGGATAATATGAAGAGAGATATTGCAGAGTATATTGCAAACTGTGATACATGTCGACGAGTTAAAGCAGAACACCAGAAAATAGCAGGAAAGCTACAACCTCTACCAATACCATTATGGAAATGGGAAGAAATTGGTATGGATTTCATTACAGGATTACCTAAAACTCACGGAGGATATGATTCCATATGGGTTATTGTGGACAGACTTACTAAAGTAGCTCACTTCATACCGGTCAAAAAGATTTTTGATGGCAGTAAATTAGCAGAATTATACGTGCAAAGAATAGTGGCATTGCATGGTATTCCTAAGAAGATAGTTTCAGATCGTGGAACACAGTTTGCCTCCAAATTTTGCAATAGACTGCATGAAACCCTAGGAACCCAGTTGGACTTCAGTACTGCATATCATCCACAGACGGGAGGACAGACAGAAAGAGTCAACCAAATCCTAGAGGATCTTCTAAGAGCTTGTATACTAGATTATGGAACATCATGGGACAAATGTTTACCATTTGTAGAATTTACATATAATAACAGTTATCAAGCTAGTATACAGATGGCACCATTTGAAGCTTTATATGGACGTAAATGCAGAACTCCATTGCATTGGAATGAGCCAGGAGAACGAAAAGTCATAGGACCAGAGATAGTAGAAGAAGCAGAAGTTCATGTCAGACTCATCAGAGAAAGGTTGAAAACAGCACAATCACGACAAAAGAGTTATGCAGATAAACGACGAAGAGAATTATCATTTGAACCAGGAGATTTGGTGTATCTCAAGGTTACACCATTCAAAAGATTACAAAGATTCCAAGTGAAAGGAAAGTTATCTCCAAGATACATTGGACCATTTAAGATAATCAAGAGAAAGGGAGAAGTATCATATAAATTGGAATTACCTGAGGGATTAGCAGGAGTGCATGATGTGTTTCATGTCTCTCAGCTCCGGAAATGTTTGAAGGAACCTACTGACCAGATAGATGTACAAGATGTGCCTTTACAGAAGAATCTCACTTATCTTGACCACCCAATCAGAATCCTAGCCACTGATGAACGTCAGCTCCGAAGGAAGAAAATCAAATTGTGTAAAGTTCAATGGAAGAATCATTCAGAGCAAGAGGCTACTTGGGAGAAGGAAGAAGATCTTAAGCAAACCTATCCTTATCTTTTCCTGTCTTAGGTAAATCTCGGGGCGAGATTTCTTTAAGGAGGGTAGATCTGTAACACCCTGAGTTAGGGGTGAAAATTTCCTTTTTCTTCAATAGCATGCATGCATGTATCAGTAGTAATAGCCAGATCAGTATCTATCCTAAGCCCTAAAATCTCCAAAATCTATCCTGTGACCTCAAATCAAGATCAGATTGTTCAGATGTGATCTATTAGTTATCCTGAATCTAAAAGTCTTTAGAACCTAGATCCAATTCTATCTCTAACTCCCAGAATTATCAACTTCTTCTGTTTTCGAAAACAGAAATACTTATATTACCCAAATACTCTCAGTTTCAGAATTACAGATTTAATCAAAATCTTGACCAAGTTCAGACCAGATTATTCCTGGAATATGATCATGGGTATGTCAATACCTTAATATAAAAAGTTGACAGCCAGATTCTGCTATCTAGACTCTTTTCACAAATCAGTCCAAGAGTTATCGCAAATTAGTCCTTATCTGATATCTGAAAACCCAAAAAAGGCTAAAATCTCCAGATTAACTCCAAATTCAGAATTTCTTCGCCAAATCTTCTCAAAATGCTATTTTCCACAAGTTTCTCTTCTGTGCAGATATCAAAATCGAACCCTAAATGCCAGAATTCGAAATCAACAAAACTTAAATCTTGTTTTACCCTAAATTACCCTATTTTCAGTTGTATCAAAAGCTATCCAAATGTGCCAAATTTTATCTTCAATCTCTGCCAAATCATCTGTTGAATAAAGATTACCAAAACAGCAGAATCAATTTCGGTTTAAACCTCCCAAAATTCCAGATTTACATTTCAGTCCAAAACTCAAAGAATTGAAATTGCAGTTCAGTCCTTTTTCGACCAGGCCGTATACTGCTGTGCGCACGACCAGAGATCGCCGTGTTTTGCTTCCTTGCGCCGTGCACGTTCGCCGCCGGTGAAGCTTCGCCGCACTTGTGACCGTGCATGCCAATACGCACGTGTCCTCGCTCCAGCTGGTGCCGTGGCAAGGCCGCTGCTACGTCGACGACCAGTGCTTGCTCCCGCGCGCGACCAGTAGCGACTTTGTCAGCAATCCATCGCCACGTAGCCTCGCCGTGCCAGTACTTGTCGCCACCGCTTGCTACAAGCTTTGCCAGGTCCCGATGAGGCGACATTGTGATCAGTTGAAAGCTTGTCGCCGTCGCATCACCGCTTTTGCTGTTTCTTCGCCGCTACTGCTCCAGCACGCAAGCAATCTCATCACAGCAGCAAATCACTTCATTGTTCCCCTTCGCCATCTTCGCCTGGTCTATTTAAACCCTACTGTGTGCAGCAGCTTCTCCATACTTCACCAGAAACCAGCTAAATTTCCAACTCTCGCTGTTTCAGTCATCTTCTCCGGCGAGCCGTCGAGGAAGCTCACGGTGCCAGCTCACTTCACTGCATCTCCTGCCAAATTGAAGCTAGCAGTGAGTACCTCTCATCCTCCTGATTGTACTATAGCATCTAATTGCTCTCCGGTGGACCCTAACGCCGGTGATCGCCGGAAATGGCTGAAATTTGAAGAATGCCCTGTTCCGGCAATGTAGCTCGAATTACTCCAAATTAGCTCTCGATTCTGTAATAAAAATTGATCAGTAAACTAAATCAAGCATGCCTGTGAACTTAGAACAATCAATTCAGCCCAATTTGAAGCTATTCCCAATTTTACAATTTATCAGTTGCTGGCTCTCGTCGCCAAGCCACACCGGCGAACCTCCGGCCAAATTGACGTCGCCAATAGCTTACTCATACCCTTCCATCACTCCTAGAGCAAGGAATCGAGTTCAAACGGCCTGTGTTGGAAATGCCCAAATCCAGTGATTCTTCTCCGGCGCCAATGACCGGAAAAGTGTTCCCGGCCATTTCAGCCCTCGAAACCTTGTCATTTAGATGTGCCTTAGCCTCCTGAGCATTTTTGTCTTCTAGCTCGACACCTAGATCGGCCTAGATTAGAAGTTATAGCCATGCCAAGTTTGTGTCCAGAACTGCTCCAGTGCAGCCAGTTCATCTCTGTTCGTCATCAAATTTCTTGCTTTCCAGCCATTTCTTGCCCTAGATTCTGTTGACTTAATTGTTCCTGTTACTCAAGCCTACCTCCCAGACAAAGTGGTGCATCATTTGGAGCTCCAGATCAAAAGTTATGCTAAGCCCTAGTTTTTGGCATTGTCAGCTCTATGCCAGAGCTTGTCAGCCAGTGGCATTGACCTTATTTACCCACTTCTGGTTGTGCAATTTGAAATCCACTTTGTCCACTGAATTTGTAGAGTTGTGATCTACATTTTCTTCCACTACCACAATTTGAGATAAGCACTCTAGCTTTTCTTAAAGCTATGTCCAAGCTTTGATCCGAATGTCGATCTGTTGACATTCGCTGTTTTGATTAAACCAGTCACAAAATTGTTATCCCTATTGAAATCCTGAAACCCTAAGATTATCTAATCACCATCCTTAGCCCAAATTCCTTGAAACCCTAGAATCTCGACTCAGTTCAGTTTACAGTTCAAGTTATCACCAGTTTAGTTCAATCATTCTTGTTGTGCATTTCTGCATATAAGTCATAAAACATTTTAAATATTATAAGTAATTATTGTGTGATTGTTTGTCGTCGAGCAGATTCAGAAGCTGACTTTGAAGATTTTGCTGTTGACCCGTCATCGACTGCTGTATTTTACGACGCGGAAGGCAAGTCATATCCTTGGTCATCTTGAACCTATATTTTAAATGTTGCTATAATATAACCTTGAATATAGGCAATATTGCATGTGAATGATTGAGAATGGTTGATTTATCAATTGGCAGTACTAGACTGGCTATCTGTGAAATGTGAAATAAACAAGTTTTGAGCCATGAACTATTATATGTATTTATATACTTATATTCATTAAATAAAACCCCTAGCCGTGACCAGAAAAATGGTATGGATGGCTGTAGCACTGGAGGTGCTAGACTGCAAAGGAATGCAGGCACTGAAGGTGCAGGGTTGTGGATGGTCTGGTCATTGGCATATAAGGACTAGAACCTTGTGTTGTGCGTCTAGTGGCATGAACAACGTGCTAACCGCAAGCCTGGTATGGGACAGGCCTGAACAAGTAATTATGTGGATCGCACATGAAACCCCTGCATGAGATGTGTAGTGATGCACGATAAACACGGAGCGCGGCTCCCACACATATCACTGAAGGTGATCAAGCACGCTGACCCAGTAATGGGAATAAGCAAAGGGGTGGAGGTTTGGATACAACCTGCCACAACTGTGCCTCGCTGAGAGCCACAGGGTCGGGGGTGAATTGTGAGTAAAACATAAGAAAAGTTCTTGTTATTTCCACCTTGCCGCTCACAGTATGAAGTGAGTCAGGGGTCCAATCATTTTGTTATGATAGGAAAGGTTTGAAAGTGGAATATCTTGCGGGTAAATTGGTACCTCTCTGTAGAGTCAAAAACGTATTCGAATACTCCGAGCTCCCGGGTTTATAGGAGTCTGCTGCGGTGGATTAAATCCACGGGGTGTGACACAAGTACTATTTTCTAAATAAAATATGTTTAAATCAAGATTACCCAAATGACATGTGTTGTCATGATAAGGAGTGCTGTCGTGGGCTGCCGTGTGTCGACGTGTCGCGGTAGTGCTATAATCTAGTGAACATGATTGATGATGTTATATTATAAAAAGTGCTGCCATAAGATGAGATGAGAAAGGAAAAGATTATTTTACAAATATCCATAATTCTTGACTAGTCTAGGTTCATATCATCACTACTATATGTATCTACTCTTACCTATGACTTGCTGAGTACGTAAGTGCTCACCCTTGCAACATTCAACTCAATAGATGGAGCCTACTTTGATCAAGATGATGGTACGGAGTACTACGTGGATCCAGAAGGAGGAGAATCAGTTCCGCCAGAACCCTGAAGTGTGTTGTTCTGCCGTCAACTTCCTTTGTGGGAGGGTCACCTATCTTCTGCTGCGTAGTTAAATATTTTGTTAAACCCTGAATGCCTTGTAGGCATTGTAATCCGCTTTATGTAATATTAAGGCCAGCAGGCCACACTGCTTAATATTTTGTGAGTACTCTGTTGCAATGTAATATACTCCTGTGTTTGACTCATTCTGGGAAGTCAAAGGTTTGTGAGAATGGGACTAGCCGCAGCGAGCTAGGTCTCTACAGGAGTAGTCGTTGTCCCAGTCTCGGGGCGCGACATTTAACGAAAGTTCCTAGCAAACGAACAGCGATGCGAGCTGACCGTGTGACCGGTCACCTCCCGTCGGGCAAGCACAGAGAGTGACACAAGGATTTATACAGATTCGGGCCTCAGTGGAGGCCCTAGTCCTGTCAACGTGCTCCTAACAATGTCGGCTAGGGGAGCTGTCACGCGGGTAGAGTACTCATGAGAACACCCTTTTTGATTCTTTCTATTGGATGCAAATGAGTGGTCCTCTGTTACAAAAGAGGGGTACAAGGGCATATATAGGCCTAAAAGATGCAAATTACTAGACTACCCCAGTTGCGGCCTTCGGATTGAGGGGCATCAACGTCATTCTGCTGTCCAGGGGGCTCGGATGATTGACAAGTGTCCTTGCCAATTCCCGAGGCCCCCCTCACGTGACCCACGCGTGACCCTGCGCAGGGGTCCTTCGTGGTTTTTCCCGGACTGCCTCCAGGACCTTGATCATCAGGCCGGTAACGGCCTGGTGGCGGCGCCCGTTGATGAGGACATCACTTCTTCGGATACACGCACCAACTATAATCCTCCGCTTGTTACACAAGGACCAATAACGCGCAGCAAAGCCCGATTGTTGCATTGCCGATTGTTGCAAGGAGCCCAAGTCGAGTTGGAGTCCGGGATCGATTCGAGTTGGAATCCGGTTCGGCCATCCAGGAGCAGTCTACCTTCAAACGACCATAACTCCCTCATACGAAGTCCGATTGGGACGTTCTTATAGTCCATGGAGAAGCTCACAACGAGATATTTCCAATGGATCTAGCCACTTGTCCAAATTTCTTCTGGATCGTTGGAAATTGACAAAACAAGTTTCTACCAGATTCTAATTGGGCCTAGTCAGTGCTGCATCACCTTTTTGGTTGGGTCAAGCCCATGTATTGAGTTAGAGTTCGAGTAGGGAAAGAGTCCATGTATGTTTCAGGTTTCCTTACCTGGCCACCGACTTCTTTTACCTCCTCTATATAATCTGGCCGAACCATTAGGGTTCTGCAGGTTTTGTTTAGTCATAGTCTTTCCTTCGTGAAGCTATTGAGATATTCTTCTTGGTTGGCTAGATCAACATTAATATCTATATTCGAAACCCCAACTCTTTTTCGTGATTCAATCTATATTTGCAATTTCAGATTGCTTTTTTATCTTGTTCTTGCTTTTTCTTCGATTGCTTGCAAGAATAGATCTTCGTGATCAGGTCGATCGTGCTTCTAGTTCGGTCGATAACAATCCGAAGTTGGTTCAGCGATTGCCAAGGCGTATCAGTCGTGTACGGTTGGTAGCCGGATAGTGAGAGTCGTCTTCACAAATCGATAATTGTTGTTCTCATCGAAAGATCGGACCACCCACATCACATCATTTGGTATCAGAGCACGGTTGATCAGTGAGAATATCCTACCTTTTTTTTCTTGAGTGCTGTCTTATACCGAAAAGTCCACAAAAAATTAGGGTTAGATCATCCTTGTCCAAACCAATTTGCGCCTGCAATATCTTTTTGGTTTTTGCTTGGTTGAATCTTTGCTGCATCGTCGTGTCGAGTTGCTGGTCTTAGCATGTAACCTTTAAAGTTTCGAGTTGAGGTCACGCCTTCGCTTCGCCGCTACAACACTTGGCCACCTGCCGTTGCATCCATCTACCTTGCATCGGTGTGTGCCAGTAAAGAAAGGGGAATCTGGTTCCTAGTGGTTTCGGATTGGTAAGAGGAAGGTAGTCAATCTCGTATCTGTTTCGGAAAACCGCACCGATTTCTTGTCGGTTCAAAAAAAAAGGTTGTTGACTCGGAAAAAAATATATAAAAAAAAGAAAAGAATCAAAATAAAAAAATCTGAGAAGGATCAAATTTTGCAATTGTGACCGCTTTACCCCTGCAATTTTCCACTTTTTTGACCATTGTGCCATATCGTCGCTACAGCCTCCCACAACCATTCATGAACTTTGCTAACTTGCTGCTGCCGACGTCAAAAAAAAATCTGAGCTTTTTACCTTTCTACCCTCACTCGCGTCTCTAGGTTGGTTTAGCCTAGGCCAGCATACTAGTGACTAGTACTTTGAGCAACTTTTCAACTTTGCATTCTCTGAACTGATCATTGCTAACCTTTGCTACATACTTGAGCCTGTCCAAGCTACACTTTCTACTGACGTACAGGTACCGATCACTTGCAATCGCTTTAACCAATCTTTGGAGCGTTTGAGGCTGTTACTAGCAGCCGATCACCACCTGTTGCTTGGTAAGAATTGGTAAGAGCTTGATAAGAAGCTTGACTGTGAGGGAGTTTGAGCCACCTACACCTAGTAGTTGATAGGGATATATCACTGTGATTTTATTTCCTTGTTTGCTACTAACCATGTCAGGTTCGGATCATCAAAGCGAGGAGGACGACGGCCCACTTACACCTCGTACAAAGGGCTGATGAGGTACCTCGACGCCAATAAGGTACAAAGCGAATGCCCCGGATACTGCCCCTATTGCTGCTACTACCAATAATGTACCTCGACGCCAAGAATGGGCTGATGAGGTCGAAGATGATTTCAATGCCGAAGGAAATCAACATGCTACTGATACAGAGTCCGATGGAGGATTCAATATCAACAATGATCGTGACCATTGGCGTCTTCGTTTCAATTGCAGCCGTATGAGAAGAATTCCACCACAAGAGGTACGTGGTCACGATGACTCATTCGGTAAGCTTAAATTGACTATACCTTCATTCATTGGAAAGTATGACCCTGATGCCTATCTCACTTGGGAATTCGCTATAGAACAAAAATTTGCTTGCTTTGAAGTTTTTGAAGATAAGACAGTTAGGGCTACTACTAGCGAGTTTACTAAATTTGCATATGTTTGGTGGAGTGAATATTGTCGCAATAACCAGATCATACCTAGACTTGGAATGCTTTGAAGAGAGTCATGAGACATAGATTTGTGCCTTCATATTATGCTCATGATTTGCTTAATAAATTGCAACGTCTGAACCAAGGTAGTAATTCTGTAGAGGATTATTATCAAGAGCTGCAAACTGGTATGTTACGTGGTGGTTTAGAAGAAACCGATGAAGCTAAAATGGCTATATTTTTGGGAGGTTTAAATTGAGACATTCAGGACATTCTTGACTATAAAGAATACAACTCTATTACTCATCTGCTATAAAGAATACAACTCTATCACTCGTCTGTTTCATCTTGCTTGTAAGGCAGAGAGAGAATTACAGGGATGGAAGTTGAGGCCGAGAGGGAGTTTCAGAGGTGCCCAACCAAAAGCTCCATACAACACATCGAGCCGAGCACCTGCACCGAGTTTCTCCAGCAACAACCGACATCCTAGTGCTTCCACAATACCCTCACGAGTGACCGAGACGAGTAAAAGTACAGTCCAAGCCCCTGCACAAAGTTCATCATCGGTTGCTTCTACCGGTACAGAACAAGAAACACAATGCCACCGTTGCAAGGGATTCAGTCATATCATGCGTGACTATCCTAGCCAGCAGGCCCTACTCATAAAGGATGATGGTGAGTACACTTCAGCTAGTGATATTGAAGAGGAATATACTATGCTTGCAACTGACCATGCAGGTGAAGGGCAACAAGCTGAACATGAACAATATGGTGCTGAAATTAATGATCGATATTTGAGCATCATTGTGAAGCGTGTGCTTAGTGCACAAATGGAGCGTGCTGAACAGAATCAACATCACAACTTGTTCCAAACAAAGTTCGTTGTCAAGGACCGATCATGCCGTACAATCATCGATGGAGGAAGTTGCAACAACTTAGCGAGCGTGGACATGGTCGAGAAGCTTGGCTTGACCACGAATCAGCACCCTCGCCCTTACTACATTGAATGGTTCAACAACTGTGGTAAGCTGAAGGTAACTCGCATTGTGAGAGTACACTTTTCTATTGGTTCCTATCATGATTATGCTGATTGCGATGTCGTACCTATGCAAGCATGTTCCTTATTGTTAGGTAGACCGTGGCAATATGATAGAGATGTTTTGCATCATGGTAGACCTAATCAATATACTCTCATGTTTAAACAAAAAAAGATCACTTTGCTACCCATGTCTCCTGAAGCAATTTTAAAGGATGAATTGGAGAGAGCTAATAGAGAAAAGGAGAATAACAAAGGTGAAAATCAGATTGTAGCTAAACCACTTGTTCAATTGAAAAAGAACGAACCTAGTTCTAACCATGCTGAAATTAAGTTGAAAGGTTCTGTTTTGCTTGCTACCAAATCTAAAATAACTGAGATAGACCCTAATGCATCTAATTGCTATGCTTTAGTTTGCAAAGAAATTTTGTTTTCACTTGAGCACATGCCTTCTTCTTTGCCTCCTGCTGTTGCTAACGTTTGCAGGAGTTTGTTGATGTATTTTCGAAGGACGTACCACCGGGGCTGCCTCCAATTCGAGGGATTGAGCATCAAATCGATCTAATTCCAGGAGCCGCGTTGCCCAACCATGCGCCATATTAAACCAATCCACAAGAGACTGAAGAGATTCAGCGTCAAGTGCAAACTTACTTGACAAAGGGTACGTACGTGAAAGCCTTAGTCCATGCGCTGTTCCTGTTTTTTTGGTTCCAAAGAAAGATGGTGTCCTTAGTCAATCTTATGCAGAATTTGTGAGTTGTGAGGCCTTTCAAGGTGTCCCTCCGGAAAGGGATGATGAGCAATGTCAGTTGGGGCACAGAGAGATTTATACAGGTTCGGGCCTTCGATGGTGAGAGTAATAGCCCTACGTCCTGTTGTGATTTCACTATGTATGGAAAAATGTTTACAAGGTTGGAGAAAAGATCATCACAGGCGAAGATGTTTTTTGTGTGATTGTGTAAGAAACGACTAAACTAACTTATGAAAGCTTGTTCTTGATCTGTCGTTATCTTCTTGTATATCCTCGTCTTGTACATTTGCTCACCCTTTTATACCGGTCAAAAGGGCGCCAATGCACAACGGTTGTGAATGGTTGTAGAAGTGCAGTTTTGGTAACCGCACTTAACTCCCACGCAGGTTTAACACGTGCAATCAAGGGATAACTGTACATGTTAACCTCCTGGTAGTTGTCTTCATACGTGGAGGAATCATCACGATCCTAGGGATATGCCTTTTTCAGAGTTAAGCAATCCCGAGTTACTCTGGTCGAGGATAGTCAATGACCTTCTGACCGCGCATTGTCTGCGGCCTCCTGACCACGTAACGTATGCGATCTCATGATCGCGCAAAGCCTGCGACCATAAGTCATTCTTGTCTCCACGCTTCTCAGGTCGTCTGAGACCATAACAGTGGACCTTCAGACACTCATTTGGTTCGAATCCGTCTTGAACCAAATGTGCATTACCTCGAACTAGCTCGGGTAACAATCCTCGTCCGCTAGCCCCCAAATTTGAAGAAAATGAAGAGACATATTTAGTTCAAATTTTAATCCTGCATCGGATAAGTGACCCGATGCTTCAACTTCTTCACTTAGTGGCGCACTACGTGTGACGGTTTATTTCCCGAGACGGGTTCCGGGTTGTTTTTGACAGGTAATGATAGCGTTGCTGAATTGTTTTTTGACCAGAGATAAAATTGTAAATATGTTTTAAGAACTCGAGGCACTCAAAAAAACGAACCGTCACCTTTGGGTGCTATAAATACCGAAGCCTCTTAGCCCTAAAACTTCAAAAGTTTTTTTCCCGGCTAAGTTTTTTTCCAGAGCTATCCTTCCTTCTCTTCTGTTTCCACCTCAATGGCAGATCAGGACTCCAAGAACATCATTGAGATTGAAAGTGATGAAGAGGAAGTAATACCTGAACTTGACCAGGATTTCTAGAAGGTAAGTCTTTTCTGGAACTTTTGGTTCAAGTTGTTATTTTATATTCTGATCATTTCCAAAATGCTTTTTGGGAATTCACAGATGATTGAAGAGCTGGTTCCCCCAGGGAAGAAACCCAAGGTTGATGAGGGATCCTCTAGTGGTACAAAGGTTGGGGATGCATCATTGCGCTCTCCTTCCTTGTCCCATGTAGTTCTTCCTGTCCATGCAATTCGGTAGGTCGAGCCCTCATCTCCACCTTTGGAGATCCAAAATTCTACTTCAAGGCTTTCTCCTTCTTCTGATCAGCTTTCTCCATTGTGATCAAGCGATCCCCATCTTTTGATGGGTTATCAATTTTCTGGTGGGAAGATTGCATTCCCGCGACTAGATGATCCTTAGCTTTTGTTGGGTGATCAATTTTCTCGTGGGAAAGTTGCACTCCCACGACCTGATGGTCCTCGACTTTTGTCGGGTGATCTACTTTCTGGGGGAAATACTTCATCCTCCCATCCAATCTTACCACGAGGATTGGTAATTATTTTCATTTCCTTTGCTGGTCGTTTTATCTTGTAAAACTAACACATACATGTGCAGGAGATGAAAATTTCTGGAGAGCCCAGCGACCAGCCTGCTGAGATCCAGCCTCTTTCCCTCGAACAAACTCTCCAGAAGGAAAAAGAGGCTTTGGAGAAGACCGAAGAAATGTCTTCGGCCGTTTTGCACCTAGCAGAATGTTATGACAACTCCCACGAAGAGGCGTGACAACTCCGCTTGGAGAGAGACCACGCTCGGCAGCAGCGAGAACTCTTTGATACGATCAGGAGTAGTAGTGCTTCTTTGCTCTGGGATGATGTAGATAGGCTTAGAGTAGTTGCTAGTTCTCTTGGGGCGGTCAGTGTAGATCCTACTGATGCCAATATGTCCTTAGGAGAACTTTGTAAACTTCTCTTGGATCAGGTTGATGCTCTGGTCGCCTGTATCCCTTTCGTATGTAAAGATTGCCAGAAATAAAAATTTCCTTTACCTTACACACCTTGATTTCTCAAGAAGGATTATGCAAGACTTATGATCCCGAATTAAAACTCTTCACAATCTCTGTGTGAAAACATGGTCACAAAAAAAAATGCCTTTGCGACCACACATACACAAGTAAAGCCGAAATAACAACTTTTTTCGATCAGAAACGCATTGATGTGCTATACCGCGACCAGTACTGGTATTGCTATCATAACATAGTACCTTGATCGAATCATAATCGTATATATTGAGATTACCCACTTGCAGCGATCACAGAATTGCATTGCGATCAACATGCAAATCTTGAGACGATCACAGAATTGCATTGTGATCAACACATAAAAATTAGTTTACAAAAGACATGAGGGATCATTTCCTCCATAATCTTTGCAAGATTTTCATGTTTTTGTGTGCACCCTAGCCCCCGAATTCTAAACAAAAAATAATGAAAATATATTTTGTTCCGGATTCACTGTAGGGAGTGCATAACGGGTTTCCAGAGAGAAGGCACCCATTATGGGAAATTAATAAAATATTCGGTAAAGGGTTGTCTCGGGCATATAAAAGGAGAAAGTAGCTTCCTGAGGAAGACTAACAAGCCAAAACCCTTCATTTGCCTTAGAGTTTCTCGCTGCACAAAAACCCTCTTTTGCATTCCTCATCTTCGTTGCCTCCAAAGTCCCCACCTTTTCTCCCAATCCTTCGCAAGAAATGGCATCCTGGAGCCGATCTATTCACCATACAAAGGAGAGCCTGGTGGCACTAGAGAAAGAGGAGATTCTCCCTCCACGGCTGCTAATCAACTGGCAGACAGCAGAGAAAGATCAAGAAACCCCAATCGTCCAAGAGGGTGAATTGGTGATCTTCGAGGAATACCTGCGCTGCGGGTTTTGATTCCCAGAAAGCGAGTTTCTGCAGGGAATCTTGGAACACTATGGGCTGGAGTTAGTGAATCTCCACCCCAATACAGTTCTCATTCCGGCGATTTTACAACACCTCTGTGAAGCCTTCGTCGGAGTGCTTCTGAGCGTGGAGCTTTTCCGGCGCTTCTACTTTTTGGCATGGTTGAAAAGTGCCAATGCCGCTGGGTGCATCTACTTCCGTATACGGGAGAAGAAAGAGTACCCATTCCCACCTCTACGGGACTCTGTTCATGGGTGGTACTAGAAATGGTTCTACTGCACCCCTCCGTCGGAGAGCGGACTATAGTTCGCGAACGCCCGACCAGAGAAAGCCAGTGAGTTGGATTCCCTTCCCATTCTGAGCGCAGAACAGAAGAAACAAGCTCAAGCGATTCTTCACCTAGTCCAGCAAGGCTTGACCGTGCGTGATATCATACGCGACTTTGTGAAGAATCGGATAAGCCCCCTGCGTGAAAGGGCACATCTGGCTTGGGAAGTCAAGTCCATGGCGGACAGCACCCTGGACTATAATAATGGTATGTCCTTTAACAAAACACACATTTTTACTGACTAAAAAATGTTGTATTTGTTAACATGCATGTTCGTGATACAGCTCTATCTTTGTGCGAGATCAAGAAACGGACAAACTACCTCCTTAAGGGATTGCCTCGCCCCCAGAGCTTAACGACCATAAGCAAGAGCGCCGAAAGGTATGACTTTCTTCAAACAAGCTCTGTTGCAAATCATCCATTTGTCTTCTATTACCAAGAACATGTTGAATAATACAGCTTCTGGGAAAATTTGCTGAGGCAATGCATCCAACTGAGGACTTGGTCCTTTGGGACGATCGACTGCGAAGAGGGTGAAGAGGACCCCTTCGAAGCGCGTAGCGAAGGAGTCCGCTCCCAAAAAACCTAAGAAGATTCTGGGAGAGGCTTCTTCGCAGAAGAAAACCCTTACCGCAAAAAATACTGCGGTAAGATTCTCAGTTCGTCCTGTACCCCCAAGTACAAGCGGAAATTACTTCTTTGTCATACAGGGCGAAGGGAGCGAGGATGAGGAAGACGAGATTCCTCTTATCCACCGCAAAAGGACTCCTGCCAATCCTGGGGCGGTGAGTACTCCACTCCTGACGACAGGAGTGGGGATGACTGAACAGGATCCCACGACCACTACTGATCTCATGGTCACGGACGAAGTTCCAGTGCCTGCGGTCCAAGAAGCTCCAGGACCAATGGCTTCATCTTTACCAATAGAAGAAGTCACTCCGGTAAGGACCCTTACAATCTTGGTTTCCATCATTCCTCAGGTGTGTTCTTATAGACTTGCATGCACACAGGGAGAAAAGGACAATGTCCTATTCAGGAAAAAGAAGACCAGGACAGATGACGACTGTCCTCTTTTTCCCGGGGAATCATCCTCAAAATCCCAGAAATGGACAGGGTTTCGAGTAAGGTAAGAATATCTCCCGTTTAGATAGGGTCATATCGAAGCGATCGACTGAAGACATTCTAACCGATGATTCTCTTGTTTGATTATGCTAGGCGCAAAGATGTAGCGCCAAGCGCCCCAGTGACCTCTACAAGTCTTGAGGCTCCTCCTGCTACGGAGGTGACGGGCGATCAAAGTCCCATCCTCACAGCCGAGGAAGTTTTTCATGCCATTGTAGAGGGGATGGCTACAGAAGTCCAATCGCAGAGATTGGAATCTGAAACCCCAGCCATGGAGGAGGCTTAGTAGGAAAATTCATCTGCCGCTCCAGCTGGGGATAAGGCGAGTCTAGAGAGTCAGCCTTTGGCTGAATCGGAAAACAGCTTGTTTAGCGAGTATATTGAGGTATGCAGAACACCTCTTGTCATTTTTAAGTTCGCATTTGCATAGGAATATCCAGGCTCTGAAACTGATCTCTTTCCATGTCATAGGAACTAACTCGTGTGGTGACCAAGTCGATAGCTGTAGCGAAGCGTATCGAGGTCGCCCAACAAGAAACGAGTCGCCTGCAGTGGTAAGGAAGATGTTTCCTCATCTGCCTGAATTTTAATCCTATTTTAACAATTGTCTCTTTTGTCACAGAGAAAATGCCTTTCTGATCAAGAGCCTCGCTAATCGGGAAAACCAGGAGATCAGGGCAGTCGCCAAGATCTCTTGCTTGGAGAAAGAACTCCAACAGCTACGGTTGCAGCTCTCCTATAAGTGCACTTCCAACTAGAATGAATTAACTTGTTATGCAAACTATTTGTGACGGTCTCTTATTATAGCACGAGAGGACCAAATAAGCCAGTTCTCTCAAGAGAATAAAGATCTCTAGGTGACCATCGAGTTGCAAAACTCGAAATTCGATTCTGTCTGCAAGGAGAACAAGGACTTGAACGCAACGCTCTCAACCTGCAGTAGTGTTCAACAAGACATCTTTGAAAAGCTGAAGATGGTGGCTAGTTTGCTAAAGGCCGATTGGTCGAAACCTAGAAGGACGACCTTAGCCTTAGTGACTGGACCACACTGGTCACAACCCAAGCTGAATCACTCCTCGAGTATCTTCCTGAAGATACAAGGCGTCAAACAGAGGCGATGAGGAAAAAAGTGCAATCCGCAGCCTCCGCCATTCTCTGAAGACTTCATCTTCACCATGGCCCGGATCTTGATCTAAATCCAGTGGTGGGAGAAGCAGAGATCGAGAGTGAAGATTAACTTGCGGTGATAATGGAGGAAGTCAGGCCTCTAGTCCAAAATCTCTTGATAGAACTTGGCCTATTGTAAATTTTGTACCTGTACAGATGTAACTATACAATTCATATATATGCCTTAATTTTTGAAAGAAAAGCACTTTTTGTTTTATGTTGCGACCATATTCCCCGAGTCCCCTCCTGAGATTATGTATACTGAAAACTTAGTATCATAAGCGCATGAAAAATATGGGTGTAACGACGACCAGGAATACCTAGGGAATACTGTGACTTTAGGTATTATCATCCGACCAGACCGATAACCAAGTTCAATACAACACCCGACCTTATTGCAAACCGGTAGCCACTCTAATGACCAAGGACATGCCAGCAAGCACCGTGTGCGTTGAGAAACGGCTTATTGAGGGGTGTCTTGTCTGGAAATGATCACGAGATCGGCCAGCGAATCCGATCGAGGTATTATAGTGATACAATTATCAGCGACCAGCCCCCGAGCCAAACTCGTAACATATGGGCAAAAGGAATAATTGATCTGGGAGGATCTCCAAGTCCTGATCGCATACGGATTCGGGACCAAGTCTTGATCGCATACGGATTTGCGACCAAGTCCTGATCGCATACGGCTTTGCGACCTTAACCGTGTTCAGAAAGGTTTCGCGACCATGGATTGGTTCGCGACCAGGAAAAGGAATTCGTTCCCTGTTCGGAATTGTAATCCTATATATATAACTAAGCTTATCTGTTTAGGATTAGTTAAGTTAGTTATATGAGTCTAATACGTTTAGGATTACTAAGTCTGATACGTACTCATACGATTGGACTATAAATACCTTGTAATAGGTCTAGTTTAGATCATCGAAGAGTCATAGAACTTATTTGAGTTTTAGACACTTATAGTTCCTTCGACGTAGGCAAGTGTGCTAACGTTCGACGTGTAAAGCCTTCTTTGAAATAAAGAGTCGTGCAATTACTTTGGGTTTCGGTATTTCCGAGTAAGATCCCGTTATTCCGCATATTAGAATCTGGGCGAGCCTAGTGCGAAAATCAAGACTAGGTCTCAAACGGATCAAGTTGGTATCAGAGCGACTTTCCTATCCTGTGGATGGTGAAGACTCGCCAGGGTTACAAAACTTCCGGCGAAATTCCAGGCGATCAATTGACGGTTCCTACAGCCGCGTCTCCGACAATGTCTGACGATACCTCCGTTCAAGCTAACCTAGCTGAAAAAGTGGCTAAGCTCTCCACCGACATGGAAACCGTGCTTGCTTGGATTAAGCAGCAGGCCATGATTGTACCTCCTGAAGTAGGGAAGGTTATGGGTGAGAAGACTGGTGAAGACTTGCGCAGGGCAGACGAAGATGAAGACGAAGGCGACCACAAGACCGACGACCTCGCCAACACCTCCTTAGCTGTCGGATCTTTTAAAGTCGACGCTAAGATTGATATACCCATATATGATGGGGTGATCGATGCCGAGAAGCTGGATTCTTGGATCGACCAACTTGAGACCTACTTTGACCTGAAAGGGTTTAGTAGCACTCAAAAGGTCAAATTTGCACCTTTGAAGATGAAGGACCACGCCAAGACATGTTGGAAGGCCCTTGTCGCCAGTGGTGAAGCTGACGACCTTGCGTGGGGTCAATTCAAACGACTTCTGCGACAAGAATTCTATCCGATGGGTTACCTTGAGGAGAGATGGGAGCGTTGGCACAGATTGTACCAACGGCGCGACCAGACCGTCCAAGACTATACAACAGAGTTTCGGCGACAAGCAATGGTCATTGGCATCTCACTATCCGACCCTCAGGTATTTCGGAAGTACACATCTGGACTTCAGAAATCGATCAGTACTGAGCTAAGTCTATTCGGTGTCCAAGACATTGCGACCGCGAGCACAACTGCCATGGCGATCGAGAAGAAGAATAAATCCCGTAGCGACAAAAGCACGAAGGAAAATGCGACCTCGACAAAGAAAAAGCCGAGTCTGAAGAAGAACGCTTCAAAATCGGGCACGGGTGCCTTTTGCGAAAATTGTCAAATCGCGGGGCATACCAAGGACAAATGTTACAAGCTTCATCCTGAACTTCGACCAAAGAAAAACGGACCAGGGAAAAGAACAGCCACGGCTACTGCGACTTCACCCGATGAAGAAGTTGTCCGAGTGAATTCGGTTAATGAGGCGGATACGACCTTGTCTCTGATGGCAATGCCGAAGGAGAAGGGTTCCGATCCACCGAACGACCATCACCCAACGGAGGACTTGTTCACCATCAACATCCAGGTGAAGCACGAAGTGGTCGCAGCGATATTCGATCCAGGAAGTCAGAAGAATCTGGTCTCCGCTGGACTGGTTCGGTGACTTGGTTTGAAGACAACCACACACCCGCGACCATATCCGCTGGGTTGGTTTACATCCGACGTGAACCAACAGATTACGAGTCAGTGTGTGTTGAAGTTTGCGATCTCTGCAAGATATATCGAGGAGGTGCAATGCGATGTTGTCCCTATCGATATCTGTCAGGTTATCTTTGGGAGTCCGTATCTGTATGATCGAGACGCTCACTTCCATCGGCGAGCGCAAGAGTACAACCTCACCAAAGACGGAGTTAAGTTTGTGATCAGTAGAGACATCCACGTCAACACTTCGAACTTGATTACCGCAAATCAAGCCAAACGAATTGTTAATGCATGTCACAAGTATGTGCTTGTCATGATTCGACCCATTGATCAAGGTGAGGGTACTCGACCAGCTTGTCGCTGGCATGCCGAGAGGATTCTGTTCGTTTGTCGGGACTGCTGGAGAAATACAGTGATCTGTTCGAGACTACCCAGGGTCGTCCGCAGAAACGTCCAGTCGAGCACGAAATTCAGCTTGTGTCCGATGCGACACTGCCCAATCTGAGTATGTATCGCAACTCAGTATTGGAGAATGAAGAGATCAAGAGACAACTTGGTGAGTTGCTGAACAATGGTGTCATTCAACCGAGTAGTTCACCTTGTGGATCTCCTGTGGTGTTAGTACCAAAGAAAGATGGGACTTGGCGTATGTGCATCGACTATCGAGCACTGAACAAGATCACCATCAAGAACCGGTACCCCCTTCCTCGTATTGATGACCTGCTAGACCAATTGAAGCATGCTGTTGTCTTCTCCAAATTGGATCTTAAGTCAGGATATCATCAAGTCAGCATCCGAGAGGAGGATACATGGAAGACCGCGTTCAAAACACGGCAAGGTCTGTTCGAATGGCTGGTCATGCCGTTTGGTCTCTGCAACGCCCTGGCAACTTTCATGCGTCTTATGAATGACGTATTGAGACCGTTCATCGATGACTTTGTGATCGTGTATCTCGATGACATATTGGTTTATAGTCGTTCGTGGGATGAGCACCTCATTCATGTCGAAAAGGTGTTCAAACAGCTTTGGCAACATCGACTTCGCCTCAACCGTAAGAAGTGCGAGTTCAGTCAGCAAACTCTACTTTACCTCGGATTCATAATCGGCAACGGTACGTTGCAAATTGACCCGGACAAGGTCAAAGTGATTCGCGAATGGCCGCGACCGCAAACAGTTACGGATGTGCGTAGTTTTGTGGGAGCATGCCAATACCTTCGGAAGTTCATCCGACACTTCTCGATTATGGCTTCTCCATTGCATGCATTAACCAGGATCGATTAGAAGTTCGAGTGGACAGAGAAACATGAGGACACGTTTCTCTTGCTGAAAAGGAAGATCAGCGAGGCGCCTGTGTTAGCTTTGCCGAATCTCCAGAAACCGTTCGAGCTAGAAACCGATGCCTCAGGTTATGCGATGGGCGCAGTGCTCATTCAAGAAGGTCGACCAGTGGCATATCACTCCGAGTTATTCCAGGGAGCTCAGAAGAATTACCCGACTTATCATAAGGAGTTATGCGCACTGCATCAGGCCGTGAAACATTGGCGCTGTTATCTCTTGGGGAAAGAGACGGTTGTCCACACCGACCATCAACCATTGCAATATTTGCAAACTTAGTCCAAGCTACAGCAAGCTCGGCACATGAAGTGGATGTCGTATCTGCAGCAGTTTAATCTGGTGATTAAGTACAAGAAGAGCGTACACAACAAATTGGCGGATATGTTGTCGTGACCACCAGTTACAACCCTCTGTTTATCAGCGTTCATGCAGATCGAGCCATCATGTCATGATGACTATGTCACTATGTACAGTGAAGACCCTGATTTTCAAACAGCACTGACTGAGATCGAAACAGGGAACCCTACAGAGTTCGTTCGTCGAGAAGGACTCTTGTACAAGGGCAATTTACTTTGCATACCTCGTGGAGCACCTCGAACTCAATGGATGCGAGAAGCGCACACATCGAAGGTAGCTGGTCACTTTGGGGTTACAAAGACGTTGCAAAATCTTCACCGACATGTGTTCTGGCCGCGTATGCAGCAAGATGTGGCTAGGTTTGTTCGAGGCTGCGGTCTCTGCAGCATCTCGAAACCGGCAAACCGAAAATTAGGTTTGTACACTCCTTTGCCAGTTCCATCACGACCATGTGAGAGCATATCCATGGATTTCTTGGGAGGATTGCCTAAGACCCGACGTGGCAACGACTATCTATTCGTGGTCGTTGATCGGTTCTCCAAAATGATTGTTCTTATACCTTGTCGGAAGATTATCATGGGAGAAGAGGCAGCTTGGGTATTCTTTCAACACGTTTGGACACACTTCGGACTGCCGACTTCTATTGTGTCTGATCGCGATACCCGGTTCCTTAGTCACTTTTGGCGATCGCTCTGGACGATGATGGACACCAAGCTAAAGAGGAGTACTGCTTTTCATCCGCAAACTGATGGTCAAACCGAGGTGGTTAATCGCACAGTCGTTCATCTCTTGAGAGGATATAACTCGAAGCACCCGAAGACCTGGGATCAAAGCATACCGTACCTACAGTTTGCTTTTAATCGAGCAGTGCATGGTTCGACTGGAAAGTCGCCGTTTGAGGTCTGTTTAGGATTTCTACCACAGAGTCCATTCGATATGGAGTTTGTGATCCCTACCTCAGCACAGAACAGCAAGGAAGCATCTGATCAGGATCGAGCACAAAAGTTCCTGGAAGGTATTCAACGACTCCATCGTGAGGTTGAACAGAACTTGCTGAAAGCTCAACTCAAGTACAAGGCGTGACATGATCGGCACCGAGTTGATGCGCAATTTCAAGAAGGTGATATGGTATGGTTACATTTGAGTAAGGAGAGACTTAAAGGTGAAGGTAAGAAGCTCAAACCCATTCGTTATGGTCCTTTTCGGATTTTGTGGAAAGTGGGTAATAATGCTTGTCAGCTTGAGTTACCTCCATACATGGATATTTACTCGGTTGTCAATGTTGAGCACCTCAAACTCTTCGAGCCTTCAATGTTGGATGATGAGCCAGATACCATAGTACCATCTGTTGAAGACTTGGTCTATCAACGAGGCGAACCTTTACGTGAAGATGTGATTTTGGAGAGGAAGGTGACTACCACCCGCAGTGGCACAAAGGAGACTTTTCGAATCGGTCGGAAAGATCAACGAGCACGTGCGGCAAAGTGGTACACAAAAGAAGATGGACAAGCCCAATTTCCACATCTCCAGTTTGATCGAGAGGTCGCAACGGGGGTTGGCTCCTTCTCAACAAGGGAGTCATGATCCGGGAGGATCTCCAAGTCCTGATCGCATACGGATTCACGACCAAGTCCTGATCGCATACGGATTCACGACCAAGTCCTGATCGCATACGGCTTTGCGACCTTAACCGTGTTCGGAAAGGTTTCGCGACCATGGATTGGTTCGCGACCAGGAAAAGGAATTCGTTCCCTGTTCGGAATTGTAATCCTATATATATAACTAAGCTTATCTGTTTAGGATTAGTTAAGTTAGTTATATGAGTCTAATACGTTTAGGATTACTAAGTCTGATACGTACTCATACGATTGGACTATAAATACCTTGTAATAGGTCTAGTTTAGATCATCGAAGAGTCACAGAACTTATTTGAGTTTTAGACACTTATAGTTCCTTCGACGTAGGCAAGTGTGCCTAACGTTCGACGTGTAAAGCCTTCTTTGAAATAAAGAGTTGTGCAATTACTTTGGGTTTTGGTATTTCCGAGTAAGATCTCATTATTCCGCATATTAGAATCTGGGCGAGCCTAGTGCGAAAATCAAGACTAGGTCTCAAACAGATCAATAATTATCACATGAAACAACTAAAAGTACTGATTTTGTTAAATCATGCTAAAAATGGAAAAGGGTTGGGAAACTTACACGTAAAACTTGCACAATTGATCAATATTCCATGTATTGGATAAGATTTTACCATCCTCCATTGCTAGTCGAGCCGATCCTGGTTGCGGCACCGAGACAACAGTGTAGGGTGTCGACGATTCGGACTCAGGGTCCTTAGTCGAACTTATGCAGAATTTGTGAGTTATGAGGCCTTTTAGGGTGTCCCTCCTGGAAGGGATGATGAGGCAAAGTCGGTTGGAGCACAGAAAGATTTATACAGGTTCGGGCCCTCGATGGTGGGAGTAATAGCCCTATGTCCTATTGGGATTTCACTGTGTAGGAAAAAGATTACAAAGTTGTGGAAAAGATCATCACAGGCGAAGATCTTTTCCGTGTGGTTATGTAGAATACTGCTAAAACTAGCCTATGGAAACTTGTCGATGTTGATCTGTTCCCAATGTCTCATCTCCTTTTTTTTCGTCTAGTGCATTCGCTCACCCTTTTATACTGGTCGAAAGGGCGCCAATGCACAACGGCTTCGAACGGTTGCTCGGGTGCAGTTTTAGCAACTGCACTTAACTTCCACACAGGCTTAACACATGCAATTAAGGAATAACCGCACATATTAATCTCCTGGTAGTTGTCTTCATACGTGGAAGAATCTTCGGGATACTCGGAATATGCTCATTGTAGGGCATAAGCAACCCTGAGTCGCCCTGGTCAAAAATAGTCCATGACCTTCTGACCGCGCATTGTCTGCAATCACTTGACCGCGTACTGTCTGCGACCCCCTGTCCGCGTATCTCCTATGGGCTTCTGACCTCGCACTGTCTGCGGCCTGATCACGTAAAACCTGCGACCATGTGTCCGCGCTTCTCAGGCCAGCTGAGATCATACCAACGCACACTTAACTGGTTCGAATCTGTCTTGTCCTAGGCATGCATTTATTCTGAACTAGCTCGGGTAACAATCCTCGTCAGCTAGCCCCCAAATTTGAAGGAAACGAAGAAACATATTTACTTCAAATTTTAAAACTTACATCGGATAAGTGACCCGACACTTCAAATCCTCCACTTAGTGGCGCACTAAGTGTAGCGGTTTATTTCCCGAGACGGACTCTAGGCAGTATTTGACAGGTAATGATGGTGCCTTAGAATTGTCTTTTAACACGAGATAAAACCGTAAATGTTTTAAAAGCTCGAGGCATTCAAAAAATGAACCATCACGTCTGGGGGCTATAAATACCGAAGCCTCTTAATCTTAAAACTTCACAAGTCCTTTTCTCGGCTAAGTCTTTTCCAAAGCTATTCTTTCTTCTCTTCTATTTTCATCCCAATGGTAGATAAAAACATCATTGAGATTGAAAGCGATGAAGAGGAAATAGCGCTTGAATTCGACCAAGACTTCCAGAAGGTAATTCTTTTTTAGAACTTTTGGTTCAAGTTGCCATCTTATGTTCTGATCATTTCTCGAATGCTTTTTGGGAATTCACAGATGACCGAAGATATGGCTCCTCCAAGGAAGAAACCCAAGATTGATGAGGGATCTTCTAGTGGCTCAAGGGTTAGGGATGCATCATTGCTCTCTCTTCCTTTGGCCCCTATAGTCCTCCCTGTTCATGCAACTCGGTAGGTCGAACCTTCATCTTCACCTTTGGAGGTTTATAATAATTGTTCAAAGCCTTCTTCTCAGCTTTCTCCATCGCGACCCAGTGATCCCCGTCTTTTGACGGGTTATCAATTTTCTGGTTGGCAAGCTGTACTTTCGCGACCAGATGATCCTCAACCTGTGTTGGGGAAACAATCTTCTGGTGGGAAAGTTGCACTTCCACCTCCTGATGGTTCCCGGCTTTTGTCGGGTGATCTACTTTCTGGGGGAAATACTTCATCCTCTCACTTGCCAGGATTGGTAATTATTTTCATCTCTTCTGCTGGTAGTCTTAACTTGTAAAACTAACACATGTAAATGTAGGAGATCAAAATTGTTGGAGCCCCCAGCGACCAGCCTGCTGAAATTTAACCTCCTTCCCTCGAACAGACTCTCCAAAGGGAAAAAGAGGTTTTGGAGAAGAAGACCGAAGAAATGTCTTCGGCCATTCTACACCTGGCAGAATGTTTTGACAAATCCTGCGAAGAGGCACACCAATTCCGTTTGGAGAGGGATACGCTCGACAACAGCGAGAACTCTCTGATTCGATAAGGGATGGTAGTGCTTCTCTGATTCGGGATGATGTAGATAGGCTTAGAGTAGTTGCTAGTTCTCTTGGGGCGGTTAGTGTAGATCCTACTGACGCCAATATGTCCCTAGGAGAACTTTGTAAACCCCTCTCGGATCAGGTCGATGCTCTGGTCGCCTGTATCCCTTTTGTATGCAAGGATTGTCGAAAATAAAGATTTCCTTTGCTTTACATCACTTGCCGTAAGGAATAAAACTCTCAACAATCTCTATACAAAACCATGATCATAAGTAATGTCTTTACGACCACTCATACATAGGCAAACCTGAAGTAACAAGTCTTTCGATCAGAAGCGCATTAACAAATCATACCGCGACCAGTACTGGTACCGCGATCAGAACTGAAATCCGATCAGAACTGTCATAGTGATCCGAACTGAAGTCATGATAACATAATGCCTTGACCGGATGATAACCGTCTGTATTGCGATTATCTATTTGCAATGATCACAGAATATCATTATGATCAAAATGCAAACTATAAAGTGATCACAAGAACCCATTGTGACCAACACGTGAAAATTTAACTTACAAAAAAAACATGAAGGATATCTTCCTCCGAAAATTTTTGTAATGTCGTGGTATTGCGAATACCCCGGCAGGTTTTGAGAGTGATCCTAGTGGAGATTACGCGGCGCGGATTGACCGGATGACCGGTCCTCCCCCGCCGGACAAGCACAAAGAATGACACATGGGTTTATACAGGTTCGGGTCCCGGTGGGGGCCCTAGTCCTGTCGATGCGCTCCCGACCGGAGTCGGCTGGGGAGGCTCTCTCCGGGGGAGAGGCTTCCGGAGCACGCCTGTGAGTTTAGCTATTCCAATAAAAGAACCGATCCCTTACA
The DNA here is from genome assembly GCA_019359835.1 of Pharus latifolius. Lineage (NCBI taxonomy): Eukaryota > Viridiplantae > Streptophyta > Magnoliopsida > Poales > Poaceae > Pharus > Pharus latifolius. The sequence goes on from CM033322.1 coordinate 64,380,231, forward strand.
ACAGAGGGGTACAAGGGCTATTTATAGCCCCAAAAACAAGCAAAAAACCTAAACTACCCCGGAAGCCACCGTCGGATTGAAGGGTAGGACCGTCCTTCTCCCGGTCAAATGCCTTGGATGCTTGACAGGTGGTCGCTAGTTCCCGAGGTGCCCCTCGCGTGACCTGCACGTGATAAACAGTTCAAGACTTTACCTTCAGGAGGGCGATGAGGCCTGGGACGGCGCCGGAGGCCAGGTCCCGGGGGCCAAAAGGCGGCGCCCGGGGAGGCCCCGGAGGCCAGGTCCCCGGGCCAATGGCGGCGCCCGGCCGGCACCGGAGGCCGCGTCCCGGGAGCCAAACGGCGGCGCCCGGGGAGGGGTCGGAGGCCAGGTCCCCGGGCAAATGGCGGTGCCCGGGACGGCACCGGAGGCCGCGTTCCGGGAGCCAAACAGCGGCGCCCGGGACGGCACCGGAGGCCACGTCCCGGGGGCCAAAAGGCGGCGCCCGGGGAGGACCCCGGAGGCCGCGTCCCGGGAGCCAAACAGCGGCGCCCGGGAGGGCACCGGAGGCCACGTCCAGGGGGCCAAAAGGCGGCGCCCGGGGAGGGGCCGGAGGCCAGGTCCCTGGGCAAATGGCGGCGCCTGGGACGGCACCGGAGGCCGCATCCCGGGAGCCAAATGGCAGCGCCCGGGAGGGCACCGGAGGCCACGTCCCAGGGGCCAAAAGGCGGCGCCCGGGAGGGCATCGGAGGCCGCGTCCCGGGGGCCAAAAGGCGGCGCCCGGGGAGGGGCCGGGGGCCAGGTCCTCGGGCAATCGTGACACATCTTACCTGGACTTAGTCCCACGGGGATTTCCCCCGACAGCAGCCCCCCATGCCCGCCGGGGACGATGCTCGAGTCCCCGGTGGGTATGCTTCGGTTTCCGTGCCCCGCGCTTAAAGCCGCGCCGTTTCGCCATAAATGCACGCGCGGTTCGAACCGGCGCCTCGATTCACGCGCCCGTCCCTTCGTTTCCCGCGCACGGTTTGAACTTCTATGGTCCAGATTGATCCGCGGGTGCCACGTGGCGTGCATCTAGACCACGGCCCGCCCCTATAAATAGGACCTTGGGGGGCCCGGAAACTCATTCCAAATTTTCAGCCTCAACGATTTTTGCTCTCCTGGTAGCCCTCTCCCGGTAGCTCCTTCCGGTAGCCCTTTCCGGTAGCAGACGTCCGGGGGTTTTTAGCAGTAGCCTCCTGCAAAGTTAGCCACCGAAAAAGAAGACTAACCTCATGGCACCCAAGGGTCGAGCGAAGACCACGGAAGTGCCCCCGGAGGAAATCCCCTCGGATTTCCTCTGGGCGTCGGAGTTCACGGCCGAGGACGCCGAGTCCTTGGCCGAAAGAGGCATCGTCGTGGACGGGGACATCTGAGTCCCCGTGAAGAGGGACGGAGCCCCCCGCCCCAGGCCCGGAGAGGTCATGGCCTTCGAGGCCTTCCTGGAGGCGGGGCTCCGGCTCCCGGTGCATCCCATGCTCCGGGAGTTTCTCAAGGAGTACGGGGTGGCTCTCAACCACCTCACCCCGAACGCGCTCGTCCGGATGGGCCTCTTCATTTGGCTCTACGAGACAGCGACCGGGCGGGAGCCTGATCTTCGCACCTTCCGGTACTTCTACGAACCGGCGGCGCGGACCTCCCACCTGGTGAAGGGGGGCCCCAAGTCCCCCTTCGGTTCGGTGATGGTCCAGATGTTGCCGGCCCGGGTAATCGACTACCCGGCGGCGGCCTCCCGGGACCACTGGGGGGATTGGGTCCGGAGGTGGTTTTACCACCGGGTCTGGGACGACGCGGTGGTGTACGCCCCGGAGGCCCCCACCTACAGCCGGTCGTCCGCGCCGAAGCCCCCGGCGTGGACGGACGAGGAGTTCGAGCTCCTTGGCAAGGTGATCCTGTCCAAGAAGACCCGCTCGATGCGGGACGCCGCCGAGGAGATGGCTCTCCTCCGGATCTGCCCCTTCACCGTCGGGAAGAGGGGGATCAGAATGGGCCCCGAGCAATGGCCCCCGGTGAAGCCGGTGACGCGACGTAAGCTCTGGGAACCCGCTGCATTGTACTTACAAATTTTTAAGAAATTGACTAACTCTTTACCTCTTTTAGTCTGGCAGTACCCGGCGGCGCAGGAGAAGGCGGAGAACCTCCTAGGGAGGTATTTCGCCGATGAGCACGAGCACGTCGTGCGCGCCGCGGGGGAGGGCCCTCCCAAGAACTTGGTGGCGGCGGCCTACGGGCTGAAGCTGCCGGAGAGGAAGCCTCTCCCCACCCCCGGGTCGCACAAACGGGGGAAGGAGGCGGCCGGGGGCTCGGAGCCCAAGAAGGCCCGGGTTCAAAAGACCCCCGGCCCATCGACGACGCCGGCGGCGACACCGGCGAAGCCCCGGGACGAGACCCCCGGGAGCGAACGTGCCCGGGCACCGTCCCGGAAGGAAGCAACACCTCCTCCCCCGAAGGGCCCCATCGAGGCGCGGGGGAAGGAGGCGACCGCGGGCGGGGCGGCGTCCGACTCGGCGAACTACACCCCGTCGCCGCTCACGGTGGAGCCCCTCCTGCCCCTTCCAGCTTCTTTGGAGCCGGAGAGGCTGGAGGTGGATTCGCGGGGGCCTCGTCCCCGCGGGTTTGGTCGGTGGACGAGGGGGGGAGCCCCTCGGTCTACGAGGTTCCTCCGGAGGAGGAGGCCCCGAGGACCTTCCGTCCCGGGGCAGGGAAAGGCCTGATGGTTCCCCCCCGGGCGGAGGCTCCCACCGAGAGCTCCTCGGCCACGTCTTTGGGGGGCACTACCCCGTCGACGAAGACGCCGGCCGCGTTACCAGACCTTGAGGTCCGGGGACCCCCCGCCGGCCGCGCTGGCGGCGCCGGGCGGGAGACCCCTTTGCTCCCCGCAAGGGAGGTCGCCCGCTACTCGGAGGGCCTGCATACCCGGAAGGTGCAGGCCTTCGTCGCGGGAGGGACGCTCCATGAGCGTTTCGAGGGGCTTCAGTCCCTCGGGGCCCAGGTAACCCGAGTCGATGACGTCTTCATTTATTTCCTGCATTTCGAGATTTTTCTAACTCTGTATATTTTGTAGGTGGCAGCTGTTACCTGGGGCCTTGAGCAGCGGGTCGCCCGGCTGCTTAAGGAGGAGGAGGGCCGGGCCGCGGCCTCCGTAGGGCTGCGCGAGGAGGCCCTCCGGGAACGCGACGAAGCCCTTGCGGAATTGACCCGGGCCCGGGCCCAGGTTCATATTTCTGAGGCCATCAACGCCCGCCTCCGGGAGGAGGCCAAGGCGAGGGAGGAGGCGCTCCAGGAGCTCGAGAGCTCGAGCGTCCGGGCGGTGGCGGACACGGGCCGCTCTGTCCGGTCAGCCCTTGAGGGCCTTGGCGTAAGCCTCGGCTCCGGGAGCAGGGAGGTGCCGCCGGCGACCCTCGCGGAGGCTGTGCGTTTTCTCAACGCACACGTCTCCGCCATCCCAGAGGCTGTCGACGTTCGGGCGCGGGGTCGGGCGATCCCCGTCGTCGCGGCCGCTGCGGGGCTCGTTGAGTTCCGGGGGGTCGGCGCCCGGGCGATCGCGGGCCGCATCCCACGAAGCTTCCCGGACTCCTTCGAGCCTTCGCGCCGGGAGGTCGAGCAGCTCGCCGGAGGGTTCTACGACCGGATCATCCGGGCGTGGTTCCCGGCTCCGGCGCCTCCGGAGGGAGACGTCCCAGCCCTGGCCTTGGAGGAAGCCCTCCGGGGGGAGGACGCCAACGAACATGTATGAGCCTCCCCCGGGTCTTAGCTAGGGCCCTTTTTTGTTTTAGGACTTTTTGATTTCGGTAGCTTCTTAGAAGAAGCCCCGGGCACTTGTACATAAACATTTTGAATGCCATGAAGTTAGAATTTTTTCTAAGTCTTTCAATTGAATTTACTGTTACCAGGGTTCCCGGGAGGTTGCTCCCGGACGAAGGTCCGGGAGGGGCTCCCCGGGGGACGCCCAAGCGGCTTTAATTTTGCTAAGCCTTATCTCCGGGAATCGTGGCGAGGATAGTGTCCGGGAGCCGATCCGGTTGAGGTGGCGTCCGGAGTGGCACTTGGACAACTTCGATAATCATCGTGCCGAATTGTCTCCTCCGCGACCGGGGCTCCGGATGATCCCTCCTCTCCGGATACTTCCACCGGCGGGATACGAGTTCTGGCCTGAAGATGTGCTCCGGGACGCTCGGCGCCGCGTACGGGTGTTGTACCGGGACTTGACCCGGGAGCTAGCGGAGAGCCTCCGGGAGTATTATGCGTAGGAGCCTTAGGGCGTAGAGAATCCCCCGGGTTAGAACCCGGGTTGTATCGTTTCCAAAGCCCACCGGAGGGGGAAGATGTCCTCTGGGTTTGAGAATCAATAAAGCTGTTGTCGTTTCATTTCATTGCCTCTTTATTTTCTTCTTCTTGGATGATCTGGACGACTCATCTTAACAAGGATGAGCTAAGTTTCCTCGTGGGCGGTGCGGCCGACACCCAGGGGTTCCTTATCCCCCCCGCCCACAGCGCGCCGGAGAATAGCTCCGCGCGCTGTGGGGGTAACAAGGCCCCCGGGGTGGAAGTTGTTGGATCAAGGATGCCGACTAGAGGGGGGTGAATAGGAGGCTTTTAAAAACTTTAAAACTTAAAGCAAATAAATGCAAATCAAGAACAAATAATGTAAGCAAGGGAAAGAGAACGAACACAAAGGTTTTTACCGAGGTATCGGAGACTCACCCAGTCTCCACTAATCCTCGTTGAGGTACTCAAATCACTTGAGTCTTGCCTCAATATCCACAAAGGATATTATCACTAGTGGTTGCTCCTTGTCCACTCCAGAAAGGCGAGCACCGATGCCTTGTGCACACTTGCCGAGCCTCTCTGACAATCTCCAAACGGAGAGATCAACGGCCACGCCTCCGAACCGTCTAGGTGAGGGCGCTCACCAAGAGTAACAGGCAGCGAGGTCTTCTCTAGACCTCCAAACACGCACCGAGAAGCTAAGTATATGCAAATGCAAAAGAACTGAAACTCTCGGTGGATCGGAAAGCACTCGACTTGATCAAAAGATCAAGATTTTATATAAGAAACTAATGCTCAAGAGTGTATACGAAATGCTGTTGCTTATTCTAAGAAACACATGCCCAAAGCCCCTATTTATAGCCTCAAGAAGCAAATGAACCGTTGGAGCTAGGGCTGAAAATCAGCAACCCAAACTGACAGTCAGTTTGCCTAACTGACAGTCAGTTTAGTGCACAACGGCCGACAAAATTTACGGACGAAAACTTTCCTAGCCGTTCGTGGTCAAAACAGGAAAGCTGGAACCCACAACTGACAGTCAGTTATGAAAACTGACAGTCAGTTCGACCAAAACATCGACCAGATCAAATAGAAACTCAGTTAAAAACTCTCTGGTCGAAACCCCAACTGACAGTCAGTATGGACAAACTGACAGTCAGTTTAGTACAAAAATTTTGAGCACAAAAAAACACCCTCTCTGGACAATTGTCAGTTACACTAAACTGACATTCAAACTGACAGTCAGTTATGAAAACTGACAGTCAGCATGAACAAAAACAGCTATAACTTTAAATCCAGAAATCCAAAAGAGGTGTTTAATAGCTCGTTGGAAAGATAATTTCAAGGGATACAATTTTGTCAACACAAGTAAAAGCCAGATCTGCCTAGATCTTTCTGAAAAATGCAAATACTCTTCTGCTGTCAAAAATAGAACTGAAAATCCAGATTTTTCAAATAAGTTCAAAACCAAATCCAACCAGAAAAGATGCAATGCAATGACCTAGATTTCTCGGTTTGTGCTGGAGATAAAAAGAGGACTTTCGCTACCCCTCTTTATAGTACGGTCAAAACTAGAAAAGAATTTTCCTAGCCGATCATCTCCACACGCCAAGATCGGTAAAAAGAAAAGCTCGTAATACCTGAGGTCTTTTGCATCTTCATGATTTGCGTCTCGTCTCTTGCTCTTCTGCGTCTTGTGCTTCACTTTAAGTTGGGTTCATCTTGATCTTCTTGTATTTCTTCCCAACTGATCCTGTATCAATCAATCTCAAAAGCACGATTAGTCCAGAACACTTTGTTTTCATTAATCATCAAAATCAGGGTTAGGCATGAAGGCCTAGATGCAACAATCTCCCCCTTTTTGATGATTGATGACAACAAGTGTTCAAAAATAAAATAAATGAAATAGCTCCCCCTGAGTATATGCATCTCATCATACAAGATCATAAACTAATACATATATATCAGGGCATCTCATACATAAGCAAGTCACAGATGTGCAAATATCCACAAGACATATCAGAGCATACACATGCACATCAAGACATCATATATATCAATGTATCAGAGCTATAATCACATATCAGAGCTCAAGAGCATCATCTCAAGAAACTAATGACATCATATATATCAGCGCTAAACACAAGTCATCATATGTATCAGAGCTAAAAAGATCAAAAGATGACATACAGAATTGATAACCAAAAACATCTCCATATATAAAAGATCATCTGTTCAATACATCAAAAGACATAAACAGACTAATATCCAATATACTATCCAAAAATACTTCTCCCCCTTTGGCATCAAGCACAAAAAGGGAGGCAAAAGATACAAATCAGAGCCTAAGGCTCATCATCTGAAGAAAATCCTAAGACGGCTGTATCTCCGGAGCCATTTGGAGATGCAGTCGGGTCGACGGCTGGAGATGCCAGAGGAGTCGCAGCTGCAACAGGAGCAGGAGCTGCAGACACTGGAGCCGGAGCTGGTGCAACAGGAGCTAGATCAGCAGCAACTGAAGCTGAGCTCGGAGACGGTGCAGCCTGGCGGGCCCTCTTGCGAGGGACCGAAGATCCGGAGGCAGGCAGGCGACGCAGAATCTCCTCCTGCTGAGCAATCAAATGGAGCAACATCTGATGATGCTCCGCCTGGGTGCTGAGGATCTGCTGCTGCACCTGGAGGACCTCCTGAAGCTGGGAAGAAGATGAGGCAGAAACGGTGCTAGTCCCTGCAGCGGGAGCTGGAGAAGACTCCTGGACAGGGGCCTCGTCCTCTGACTCCCCCGCAGCATCATCATCTGATGCGGGAGAACCAGGGCCAGCAGCTGCAGCAGGGCGAGCACCGAGCTGGCGATCAGCCTGGCCCAGAGAATAGAAGAGAAGAGGATGATGGGGCCGTGGCAGCTCAGTGTCGGCGGCCCGGATATGAAGAAGCACCGCCATGATATACGGAGCGTATATCAGCTGACGGCGCGGGGAAAGAAGGACGTGCTGAATCTCACTGATGATGAGATCAGCAACGTCGAAGGGCTCCTCCTGAAAGATGGAGATGAGCACATGAAGACCCAGATAGGTGACCCTGGCTCTGTCTCCGCTCATAGGGACCAGTGTGAGACGGAGGATCCGCAGAGCCAGGTCAACATCGCGGCGCAAGCCAGCGATGTGACGGAGCTGGAAGGGGCCAGAATAGAGCATGGCCACCTCCCGACGCTCGAGGTCAGGGAGAGTGTGGAGCTGGCGGCCAGAAGGAGGGCGCACCAGTCCGAGCGCGGACTCCAACTGATCCTTCGTGATGGTGTGGACCTGGAGGCCCGTCATGAAGGTCATGAAATCGCGCTGAGGGGAAACGAAGACGGTGGAATAAAACTGACGTATGGGCCCCTCAGCCCAGTGCAAAGAGGAATCCGCGACTGAGTCGCGAATCCCTACAGTGCCAAAGAGATCTGCGAGGGTAGCGATGCCTGTGCGAGAGGCGATCGTACCCCACGACAGAGAGCGGTGGGCAAAGATGGGAGCGCCGCTATAGACACTGGTAAACAGGTCTAAATGAAGGTTTGTGTAGCAGGTGAGCACCGCGCACCCATCGCGACCAGTGGGTCGCGGCGACAGGTACGGGTTCACAGAGCGGAGCGTGCGAAGGCGGCTCACGTGCCAACGTGAATAATCCATGGGCACGCGCTCAGGCGGAGGCGAGGGCCGGTTCTCGGACGTCTGACCCGATGAACGTTGGCTGTTTGCCGCATTCTTCCGTCAGGCCCCACGGCGAGAGGGACCGGCCTGATCAGACATGGTTATGAAACAGAGAAGGAAAGGGAAATGACCTGAACAGAGAAGGCAGAGACTGAACTGAAGAGGTCGTCGAAGCCAATGCGGAGCAGACGACCAAATCAGTTGCAGAACACAACGAGGAGGTCCACGATCACTGCACACAACGAACGGGAGAGGTGCCGAGAAGAAGAAGCCGTGAACAGAGGAGCCAAAACGACGAGGTCGAGAACGGTCGAGGACGGTGGCGCCGGCGGTGAGGAGCTCACCGGCGACGAGGGGAGGCGCAAAGGAGGTGGCGGCGAAGCACGGCGAGGTGGTGGAGCAAACGGCGAAGACACGGGGGCGCAAGAAACAACGGCGGCGAGAAGAAGAAGGTGAGGAGACGCGAAACAGAACGGGGATTTAGGGTTCTCGATCCCGCAACTGACAGTCAGTTTTATAACTGACAGTCAATTCCAAACTCAAATACATGGAACTGACAGTCAGTTCACAGAACTGAGTTTTGAAACTGACGGTCAGTGTATGAGACTGACAGTCAGTTGGGGACTTGAACACGACCAGGAGCTACGACCAAAATCAAATGCACGTAACTGACTGTCAGTTTGTGAAACTGACTGTCAGTTATGACACTGACTTCGACCAGAGACTAAGACCAGGCTCCTAACTACTGAACTGACTGTCAGTTAGAGAAACTGACTGTCAGTTTGGTCAATTTCGACCAGAGGCAATCTAAGACCAGAGAGGGAATAAAATAATAATATTTTATACAAACAACACATTTAGCACATCAACTAGCATTTGATATATCAATAATGTTCAGTTCACCCCTTAAAAAGCAAAATCTTGTTTCATCTAGGGGTTTAGTGAAGATATCTGCTAGTTGCATATCAGTTCTAACATAATTAACATCAATATCACCTTTTGCCACATGATCTCTAATAAAGTGGTGCCTTATTTCAATATGCTTAGTTCTAGAATGTTGAACAGGATTATTTGCAATTTTAATGGCACTTTCATTATCACACAATAGTGGCACTTTATCAAATATGATCCCATAATCCAAAAATTTCTGCTTCATCCATAATAATTGAGCACAACAACTGCCTGCAGACACATATTCAGCTTCAGCTGTGGAGAGAGCTACAGAATTTTGCTTCCTAGATGACCATGATACTAATGATCTCCCCAACAGCTGACAGCTACCAGATGTGCTTTTACGATCAATCTTGCACCCAGCATAATCAGAATCAGAATACCCAATTAATTCAAAATTTGCATCTTTAGGGTACCAAAGCCCTAAACTGGGATAACATTTTAAATACCTAAGGATTCTTTTAAGAGCAGTTAAATGACATTCCTTAGGATCAGACTGAAATCTAGCACATAAGCACACACTAAACATGATATCAGGCCTAGATGCAGTAAGATATAAAAGACTACCAATCATAGACCTATACAGTTTAGAATCGACCGATTTGCCGCTTTTGTCCATGTCCAGATGTCCATTGGTCGCCATGGGAGTTTTGATTGCCTTAGCGTCTTCCATCCCAAAGCGCTTGAGCAGGTCCTTCACGTACTTTGTTTGACTCACGAACGTCCCATTCTTGAGTTGCTTGATTTGAAGTCCAAGGAAGAAGCTCAGCTCACCAATCATGGACATCTCAAACTCCCTAGACATCATCTCTCCAAACTCATGACATAAATGTTCATTAGTAGATCCAAAGATAATATCATCAACATAAATCTGACAAATGAACAAATCTTTTTCAATTTTCTTTGTAAAGAGAGTTGTGTCAACCTTCCCAATTTTAAAACCTTTTGATAATAGAAAGTCTCTAAGACGCTCATACCAAGCCCGAGGAGCTTGCTTGAGACCATAGAGAGCTTTCGACAATTTAAATACATGGTTTGGAAATTTGGAATCTTCAAAACCAGGAGGTTGTTCAACAAAAACAAGTTCAGAAATTTCACCATTTAAGAACGCACTTTTTACATCCATTTGAAAAAGTTTGATATTAAAGCATGATGCATAGGCAAGAAGAATGCGAATAGCTTCAAGTTTTGCTACCGGTGCAAAAGTTTTACCAAAGTCTAAACCTTCGACTTGAGTGAAGCCTTGAGCAACAAGACGAGCTTTGTTTCTAATTACAATACCATTTTCATCTTGCTTATTTCTGAAAATCCATTTTGCTCCAATAACATTATGATCTTTGGGTCTTTCTACTAAAGTCCAAACTTCATTTCTAGCAAAGTTATTAAGTTCTTCATGCATGACATTAACCCAATCAGGATCATTTAAAGCTTCATTAACATGTTTGGGTTCTAAAGAAGACACAAATGAATGATGTTCACAAAATGCAGCAATACGAGATCGAGTTTGAACACCCTTACTGACGTCACCCAATATTTGGTCTAGAGGGTGATCCTTGGTGATGGTTTGGTGTTGCCTTGGTTCTTCATCTTGTACTGCTTCATCTTGACTTTGTTCTGGAGGATCAACATGAGATGATGATTCGTCTTGATCAACATTTTCAATGTTGACATCATCTTCTTGATCTTCCTCTGTTGGCTTGATGTCTCCAATGGTTATGTTCTTCATTGCTTCTTGAAGATCTTCACCTGAAACTTCATGAGATACTTGCTCCTTTTGTGAGCCATTAGTTTCATCAAATTCGACATCACCCGACTCTTCAATACAACTTGTATTTTTATTGAAAACACGATAAGCTTTGCTAGTGGTGGAGTATCCGACTAGAAAGCCTTCATCTACTCTTCTTTGAAATTTACCACCAAAATTTCTTTTCTTAAGAAAAAAGCATTTGCAACCAAACACTCGAAAATAAGAAATATTTGGCTTGCGCCCAACAAGAAGCTCATAAGGAGTCAAGTTTAGAAGAGGATGCAAATAAAGTCGGTTTATAGAATAGCAAGCGGTATGCACGGCTTCAGCCCAGAAGCGAGTAGGAGTATCGTACTCACTTAGCATAGTCCTTGCCATTTCTATAAGTGTTCGATTTTTCCTTTCAACACTCCATTTTGCTGTGGTGTGTAGGATGTGGAAAATTCGTGTTTGATTCCAAGAGAGTCACAAAAATCAAATAGAGTTGAATTAACGAACTCTCCACCATGATCACTACGGATTTTCTTGATGGATAATTCGAATTCAGTAGAAACACGTTTTGCAAAACTTTTGAAAACATCGGGGGTTTCGGATTTTTGAGAAATAAAGAAAACCCAAGTGTAGCGTGTAAAATCATCAACAATCACAAAATCATAGTTGCTACCCCCGATACTTTGGAACTCAGAAGGTCCAAATAAATCCATATGAAGGAGTTCCAAAGGTTTGCAAGTCGAAAGAATGCGCTTAGTTGGATGTGAAGTAGCTACTTGCTTGCCCGCTTGACAAGCGCTACAAGGTTTGTCCTTTTCAAAATTCACATCCTTTAAGCCAACAACCAAATCACGTTTTAAAAGTTTTCTCAATTGATGCATTCCAACATGTGCAAGTCGTCTATGCCATAGCCAACCTTTTGAGGTTTGAGAGACAAGACATGTTGAAAGAGATGCATCTTTTGAATGAAAATCAACCAAATAAAGATTTCCAAAACGAAAGCCTTTAAAGATCAAAGTTTTATCTTTTAAACTTTCAACCAAAACTTCTTTTGGGAAGAATGTGCAACTAAAACCAAAATCGCAAATTTGTGCAACGGAAAGCAAATTGAAATTCAGAGATTCGACCAATAAAACATTTGAAATAGATAGATCATTTGAGATTGCGATTTTACCCAAGCCGACCACATTTCCTTGACGGTTGTCGCCAAAGGTAATCTTTTGGTTCTCGCTTGAGTTGTCTTCTATTGAGGTGAACAACTTCTTGTTACCGGTCATGTGTTCGGAGCATCCACTATCTAGCACCCAATGCCTCCCACCGGTCTTGTAGTTCACCTGCATAAAAAGAATTAAGTTCTTCTAGGTACCCAAACCTTTTTGGGTCCTTCAATGTTAGCAATCAAAGATTTGGGCACCCAAATAGATTTCTTTCTTTTATTTAACATGGGTGCACCAACATACTTTGCTATAGCATAACCTTTTCTCGACTTTTGAAGCATGTAGCAAGTATCAAAATAATTAGGAGTCATTAAGGGACATGCTTCATGTGAATGACCGGTTTCATGGCATTTATGACAAAATGTGTTGCATGCTTTAACAAATATAGTTTTAGAATTTTGTTTTCTTCCTTTCTTTTGAAAATATCCTAATCCTTCTTTTCTAAAAGAACATTTTTGTTTACTAAGGATTAGATCAAGAGATATTTTACCTTTATAACAATTTTCTAAGCCTTTTCCAAGTTTTTCAACTTGTGCCTTAAGTTCATTATTTTCATTTAAGATGTTATCATTTGACACACTTGGAATGTGATGACTACTAGAGGGAGAATTATTCAAATTACATGAAGTTGAAGCATCTACCTTAGATGAGATATTTGTAATATCTTTTATAAGCATGCATTCATAAGATTCTTTAAGCTCGGAGTATTGAGCGCGTAGGGAAGAATGTTCTTCCTTAAGCGCCTTATACTTCTTTTTAGTTTTTCCAAAAACTTCATTCAATTCGGTTATCATTTCAACTAAGTCATCATATGATGGATCGTTAGTATGTACCTTTTCATCGCCTTTAGCCATAAGGCAAATGGATGAGCTAGTTGAAGTGTTGATGTTGCCGAGAGCTAGTCCGGCCATCTTCTTGGAGCAACTTCTTTCGTTGTCAGAGTCGGAGTCGGAGCTCTCTCCGCCGGACATCCACTCTCCAAAACAGGCTTCTTTGATTTCTTCATTCTTCTTCTTGAAGAACTTCTTCTTCTTGTTCCACGCCTTGTTCTTGTTTGGACATCTTGATGCTATGTGTCCCTTCTCATGGCATCCATAGCAAATGATGTCCTTGAAGTTGTTTTGCTTTTGCCCCTTCGGTCGTGTGTCAATGTTGACACCTTTCTTATGCAACCTGCGAAGGAGTTTTTGAGTGTTCTTTACCATGAGTGCGAGGTCTTCATCGGAGGAGCCATCGCTTGAATCATTCCTTGCGTTGGCTTTGAAAGCCAAAGCTTTCTTCTTTGTCTCCGTGGGTTCAGCGGCTTCCTTCTTTTCCTTCTTGTGCATCTCATGGGTGATGAGGTTCCCATAAAGATCGGTTGGTGTTGTGGTCGATAGATCGGAGTTTGTGAGAACCGTGACCAAAGTGTCGAAGCTTTCCGGCAAGGCCCTAAGCATCTTTCTCACAAGCTCAAGGTCAGTAAAAACAACACCAAGACCCTTGAGTTCATTCACAATGTTATTTAACCGAGTAAACATGGAATCCACGGACTCGGTTGATGACATGGTGAATGTCTCATATTTTTGCCTCACCATTAGCAATTTTGCCTCTTTAACCTTTGTTGTGCCCTCGTAAATTTCTTCGAGGGTAGTCCAAACCTTATGAGCAGTCGTGAGATTGCTCACACGGTTGAACTCATTTAAGGATAAACCGGCAAAGAGTGCATTTTTTGCACGGGCATTTAAATGCAACTTTCTCCTATCGTCCTCAGACTGACTTGCCGGATCAACCGGAGGAGTAAAGCCGAGTTTAACGATATCCCATACATCAAGCCCCATAGCTTCTAGGAATACCGACATGCGTACTTTCCAATAAGGATAATTTGTTCCATCAAAGATGGGCGCACGTCCGGTATGTCCAAGAAGAAAATCTCCGCTTGATGACATCCTCTCTCTAGGCGGTAAAGCCTAATGAATCGAGAGACCAAGCTCTGATACCACGTGTTGGATCAAGGATGCCGACTAGAGGGGGGGTGAATAGGAGGCTTTTAAAAACTTTAAAACTTAAAGCAAATAAATGCAAATCAAGAACAAATAATGTAAGCAAGGGAAAGAGAACGAACACAAAGGTTTTTACCGAGGTATCGGAGACTCGCCCAGTCTCCACTAATCCTCGTTGAAGCACTCAAATCACTTGAGTCTTGCCTCAATATCCACAAAGGATATTATCACTAGTGGTTGCTCCTTGTCCACTCCGGAAAGGCGAGCACCGATGCCTTGTACACACTTGCCGAGCCTCTCCGACAATCTCCGAACAGAGAGATCAACGGCCACGCCTCCGAACCGTCTAGGTGAGGGCGCTCACCAAGAGTAACAGGCAGCGAGGTCTTCTCTAGACCTCCAAACACGCACCGAGAAGCTAAGTATATGCAAATGCAAAAGAACTAAAACTCTCGGTGGATCGGAAAGCACTCGACTTGATCAAAAGATCAAGATTTTATATAAGAAACTAATGCTCAAGAGTGTATATGAAATGCTGTTGCTTATTCTAAGAAACACATGCCCAAAGCCCCTATTTATAGCCTCAAGAAGCAAATGAACCGTTGGAGCTAGGGCTGAAAATCAGCAACCCAAACTGACAGTCAGTTTAGTGCACAACGGCCGACAAAATTTACGGACGAAAACTTTGCTAGCCGTTCGTGGTCAAAACAGGAAAGCTGGAACCCACAACTGACAGTCAGTTATGAAAACTGACAGTCAGTTCGACCAAAACATCGACCAGATCAAATAGAAACTCAGTTAAAAACTCTCTGGTCGAAACCCCAACTGACAGTCAGTATGGACAAACTGACAGTCAGTTTAGTACAAAAATTTTGAGCACAAAAAAACACCCTCTCTGGACAATTGTCAGTTACACTAAACTGACATTCAAACTAACAGTCAGTTATGAAAACTGACAGTCATCATGAACAAAAACAGCTATAACATTAAATCCAGAAATCCAAAAGAGGTGTTTAATAGCTCGTTGGAAAGATAATTTCAAGGGCTACAATTTTGTCAACAGAAGTAAAAGCTAGATCTGCCTAGATCTTTCTGAAAAATGCAAATACTCTTCTACTGTCAAAAACAGAACTGAAAATCCAGATTTTTCAAATAAGTTCAAAACCAAATCCAACCAGAAAAGATGCAATGCAATGACCTAGATTTCTCGGTTTGCGCTGGAGATAAAAAGAGGACTTTTGCTACCCCTCTTTATAGTACGGTCAAAACTAGAAAAGAATTTTCCTAACCGATCATCTCCACACGCCAAGATCGGTAAAAGGAAAAGCTCGTAATACCTGAGGTCTTTTGCATCTTCATGATTTGCGTCTCGTCTCTTGCTCTTCTGCGTCTTGTGCTTCACTTTAAGTTGGGTTCATCTTGATCTTCTTGTATTTCTTCCCAACTGATCCTGTATCAATCAATCTCAAAAGCACGATTAGTCCAGAACACTTTGTTTTCATTAATCATCAAAATCAGGGTTAGGCATGAAGGCCTAGATGCAACAGAAGTCACCTGTAGCATAGGAAATTTTCTAAGTTAGAAAATTTTAAAACGAGGTTTTCAAGGAGAAGACCTTCCGGGAGACAATCGTCCAGTCGCCATGAGAACGGGGAGCTGGGAATGAGGCCTCATGTGGAAGAAATATCCAAGAAAACCCGATGAGATTTCTGGAGGCGAGCTTCCTAGGAGACATTCGTCCGGTCGCCGTGAGGACGGGGAGCCGGGAATAGGGTCTTTGGGGAAGAAAATGCCCGAGAAATCCGTGACTTCTCCGAGAGACAATCGTCCGGTCACCGTGAGAACGGGGAGCCGGGAATAGGGTCTCTGGGAGGCATTCATCCGGTCGCCGTGGGAACGGGGAGCCGGGAATAAGGTCGCCAGGGACCAATCGTCCGGTCGCCGTGAAAACGGGGAGCCGGGAATAACATCGACTCCCGGAGGAGGAAGATGGATCCAATCGAGCCGTGAGGGGCCGATCATCCGGTCGCCGTGAAAACGGTGAGCCGGGAATAACGTCGACTCCTGGAGGAGGAAGATAGATCCAATCAAGCCGCAAGGGGCCGATCTTCCGGTCGCTGTGAAAACGGGGAGCCGGAAATAACGTCGACTCCCGGAGGAGGAAGATAGATCCAATCAAGCCGCAAGGGGCCGATCTTCCGGTCGCCGTGAAAACAGGGAGTCGGGAATAACGTCACTCCCGGAGGAGGAAGATAGATCCAATCAAGCCGCAAGGGGCCGATCTTCCGGTCACCGTGAAAACGTGGAGCCGGGAATAACATCGACTCCCGGAGGAGGAAGTGCCCGAAGACGGGGCTTGAGTGTTTGGGCAGGGGACTAGTCTCCCAAAGTGACTCGTTACCACGGCCACTGTGACCGGGTTGCCGCTTACACCCTCAGTCCACGAGGGCTGATCGTAAGCCGTCCGACGGGAGTGGGGACTCCCGTTGTAGGGACTTGTTGGGCCTGGCCCACTTCCTCGCGGGGAGGGCATCCTCACGAGGAGGGCATCCTCGCGGGGAGGGCATCCTCGCGGGGAGGGCATCGCCGCTAGGGGCGGCAATGAGAGAGAGACCTGCAATGAGAGTTTAAAGAGCAAGTCCTATGTATTGCTAATAAAATGAAGTACAGGGCCTCCCCCTGCGAAGCCGCGAAATGGGGGGAAAATACAGTGTCCCTCCTCCCCCTCCGGCGTGAACGCTCCGGGGGAGGGGACAGGCCCGTAAGGCTAAACATAGAACTTGCGAAGTAAACGCAAGTCCCACGTGTGCTTCAGCTCCTGCTCTTAAGGGTTGGAACCGGCAAGGGGGGAGCCCCCCGTGGCGAAGACCGGAACCGGAAAGAGGGAAGCCCCTGTAATATCCGGAATCGGCAAAGGGGGGGCCCCCGCGGCGACGTCTGGAATTGAAGTGGAGGGTGCCCCGGTCGCCACGACCGGAACCGGGAAGGGGGCAGGCCCTGTAACACCCGGAACCGGCGAGGGGGGAGCCCCCGCGGCGACATCCAGAACCGGGGAGCCCATGCGGGGGGAAGTCCGCTGCGGCACGGGGGCTGCTCTGTCAACCGCCCCCGGTGCGGTAAACGCGACGCGGGGGGCGGGACTGGCTCCCGGCGTAGGGTAAACCCCCGGCATGAAGTGGGCTCCCGGCCCCAGGAATAGGCCAGGAACGGGGTACCCCCCTGGTGCCATCGAAGTGCCTCTGCATCTTTTGCATCTCCTGCAAATAAAAGACTAGAATTTGCGTTACGGCACAGGTAAGGCCCATGCTTTTGGTGAACTATGGGCTGAGAATCTCCCTTCAGTTGGAGGCGTCGGATCCCCGGGGAATGCACGCGGTGCGACCTGAGGAGCAAAGCCTCGTACTCGGCGGCATTGCTGGCCCCGGGGACAGCAGGACCTTCCGGAGGCCCCCTTCCGGACGCGGCTTGAGGAGGGGCCTCCCGGGAGGTATTGCCGCGACGTCTGGTTCCAGGGGGGAGGCCTCCCCCCTGGGCGCCTCAATAACGTTGACGCTTCCGATCGTGGCGGCTGCGCGCTCATACAGAGCACGGGCCATGTCTTGGTCTCCCCGGACGCTGATCACGCCATGCGGCCCGGGGATCATCATGCAGAGGTAGTTTTGATGGGTGGCAGCCCCCAGCCGGTTGATTGTGGTCCTCCCCATAATCGCGTTGTAGGAGGAGGGGAGGTCCACTACGTCGAAGCGGACCAGCTCGGTCCGGTAGTTCTCCGGGGCGCCGAAGGTCACAGGAAGATCTACCTTGCCCACGGGGTGGATCGCCTTCCCCGGGACAAAACCTTGTAGGGGCCCGGCTGCGGGCTGCAAGAGCTTCTCATCTACCTGCATCTCTTTGAAAGCCTTCAGGAATAGGATGTCGGCGGAGCTCCCGCCATCCACGAGGATGCGGGCCAGGTGGCAGTTGTAGATTGTCGCGGAGACAATGAGCGCGTCGTCGTGGGGGAAGTGAACCCCTCTCGCGTCTTCCGCCGTAAAGGTGAGGGGGACGTCCGACCACTTGGGTGGCGGGGACGCGTGTAGCACCCCCACAACCTTAACTTCACGCGCGTACTCCTTACGCTGGCGCTTGGAGTCCCACCCGGAGGCAGACGCTCCCACGATGACGTTGATGTGCCGCTGCAAAGTTTGAAAGGGGAGAGCTTCTGAAGGCTCCCCCTCCTGCGTCTGCTGACCCCCCGTGGGAGCGGGAAGAGCCGGAACAGCTGGCCGAGGGAGCAAGGAGGCCGGAGTCTCCCCCCCTGCCCTCGCTGGTCGAGGAAGTCCGCGAAGTGCTGCAGCAGCTGGCTACAATCTCGGGTAGCGTGGGTATTGGACCTGTGGAGGCTGCACCACGGTCCTTCCCGCCTTCTCCCCGCGGGGCCTTCCCGGCCACACGAAGACTGTCCTCCCCCATGGCCCTTCGGTTTGGGGAAGGGGCGGTTGCCCCTCGGGGGGTCGCGCGAGCCGCCTCCGCCCTCGAGGACAAAAGTGTCCCGAGGCCGTGGCTCGTTATGCCCCCCTGTCTGAGGCGTTTTGGGGGATCCCTGGCCCCCCAGTCGACGGGGGCGGGGGCCCCCTGGGTCTTCTTCCAGATGTCGTCTTCCTCCGCCCGAGCGTACTTTTCGAGCACGTTGAAGAGCTCGTCGGCGGAAGAGGGGCAGCTCCGGGAGAGGCTTCGGTGGAGCTCCCCCGGGAGGATGCCGCTTTTGCAGGCTTCGATGACCGTAGAGTCGGGGACGTGGGCCACTTTGCTCTTCACCTGAGCAAAGCGCTTGAAGAAGCTTCTGATGGTTTCCCCAGTCCTCTGCCGGACAGTGTACAGCTGCGAGGAGTCCAGGGGACGCACGTAGTTCCCCTGGAAGTTGGCACAGAACTCCCGCTTGAGCTGCGAGAAAGACTTGATGCAGCCGGCCTTCAGGTTGTAGAACCAGGAGCGGGCAATGCCGGAGAGGTAGAGGGGGAAGACGTTGCACTGTACTGTCTCGTCCCCCCCGGCCGCGGAGATGGCAGTGGAGTAGACCTGCACGAACTCGTAAGGGTCCGCCTCACCGTTATAGTGTTCGATGTGTGGCGGGCGGTAGGGCCGCGGCCACCGGATGCTGCGAAGTCTTCGGCAGAGGGGCTGGTTGGCCCCCTGCACTTCCCGGGGAGAGCCCCAGTCGCTGTCTTCTTTCACGGGACCTTCGTTGTCTGAGTCCGGAAGCGGTCCGAGAGGTCCGCCAGAATGGCAGTGGCGACGCTTTTCCTTCGGACCGGGACTGAGTTCCCGGACGTCCGGGCTCTCCGCCGGAGAGGTTGGCTCTTCAGCAGGTCTCTTCCCCCGGCCGGTGCGAGAGCGAGGCTCCTCGCGCCCGCGGCCGGGGGGAAGTTCTTCCCCGCGCTCTGGTGAACGCATTCGCTCGACCTCCCCCGGGGCGAAACGGACCTGTCCCGCCGAGGGAGGGAGCTCGTGCGCTGTAGCTTCCGGAGCCGGTTGGGGCGAGCCCCCTGCGACGACCCCCGGGACCAGAAAGGGGGAAGCCCCTGTATCATCCGGAACCGGGAAGGGAGCAGGCCCTGTAACACCCGGAACCGGCGAGGGGGGAGCCCCCGCGGCGACGTCCGGAACCGGGGAACCCATGCGAGGGGAAGTCCGCTGCGGCACGGGAGCTGCTCTGTCAACCGCGCCCGGTGCGGTAAACGCGACGCGGGGGGCGGGACTGGCTCCCGGCGCAGGGTAAACCCCCGGCAAGAAGTGGGCTCCCGGCCCCGGGAAAAGGCCGGGGACGGGGTACCCCCCTGGTGCCACGAAGGGCTCTGGCCTGAAATAACCGCCTGGCACCAGGACGGGCCCGGGTGCCGGGAAGGGTTCGGGCGTATATCCCGCAGGAGGAGGGAATCCCCCGGCAGGATCATACGGGGCAGACAACCCCCCGGAGGTCGGAGGGGCCGCCGGGTAACCCATAAACGGGGGCATGTTCCCCGGATACGGGTGTGACGCAAATGTGGGGGCCGGAGGCCGCGCCAACACGCTAAGGAACTCATCCATGGAGCACTGAGCGCGGAGCTGGCCCTCCACGAGAGCTTCGAGCAGGGTGTCCCGGGGAGCCGGGGGAGCCGTCGGGGGGACGCTGGTCCCGGCCGAGGTCCCCGCGGTCACCGGGAACGACCTGGAGGTGGAAGCACCTAAGTTAAGAGGAAAGAAGGGAGGCGGTACCTGGGCCAGGTCGCCTCCGGAAGGGACCGCCGGGACAGCAGTGTCCCGGGCGGACGGCGCCGGGTCTCCGAGACCCGGATCACCGGGAAGGGTGCGAGCCCTTGTTCTTGGGGGAGCCATGGCGTCTTGTCACGAGTCGCCACGGCTGGCGCCAACTGTCGTGGTATTGCGAATACCCCGGCAGGTTTTGAGAGTGATCCTAGCGAAGATTACGCGGCGCGGGTTGACCGGATGACCTGTCCTCCCCCGACGGACAAGCACAAAGAATGACACACGGGTTTATACAGTTTCGGGTCCCGGTGGGGGCCCTAGTCCTGTCGACGCGCTCCCGACCGGAGTCGGCTGGGGAGGCTCTCTTCGGGGGAGAGGCTTCCGGAGCACGCCTGTGAGTTTAGCTATTCCAATAAAAGAACCGATCCCTTACAACAGAGGGGTACAAGGGCTATTTATAGCCCCAAAAACAAGCAAAAAACCTAAACTACCCCGGAAGCCACCGTCGGATTGAAGGGTAGGACCGTCCTTCTCCCGGTCAAACGCCTTGGATGCTTGACAGGTGGTCGCTAGTTCCCGGGGCGCCCCTCGCGTGACCTGCACGTGATAAACAGTTCAAGACTTTACCTTTAGGAGGGCGATGAGGCCCGGGACGGCGCCGGAGGCTAGGTCCCGGGGGCCAAAAGGTGGCGCCCGGGGAGGCCCCAGAGGCCACGTCCCCGGGCCAATGGCGGCGCCCAGGCCGGCACCGGAGGCCACGTCCCGGGAGCCAAACGGCGGCGCCCGGGGAGGGGCTGGAGGCCGCGTCCCCGGGAAAATGGCGGCGCCCGGGAGGGCACCGGAGGCCGCGTCCCGGGAGCCAAATGGCGGCGCCCGGGGAGGGGCCAGAAGCCGCGTCCCCGGGCAAATGGCGGCGCCCGGGACGGCACCGGAGGCCGCGTCCCGGGAGCCAAACGGTGGCGCTCGGGAGGGCACCGGAGGCCCCGTCTTGGGGGCCAAAAGGCGGCGCCCGGGAGGGCCCCGGAGGCCACGTCCCGGGAGCCAAACGGCGGCGCCCGGGAGGGCACCGGAGGCCCCGTCCCGGGGGCCAAAAGGCGGCGCTCGGGGAGGGGCCGGAGGCCAGGTCCCTGGGCAAATGGCGGCGCCCGGGACGGTACCAGAGGCCGCGTCCTGGGAGCCAAACAGCGGCGCCCGGGAGGGCACCGGAGGCCACGTCCCGGGGGCCAAAAGGCGGCGCCCGGGGAGGGCCCCGGAGGCCGCGTCCCGGGAGCCAAACGGCGGCGCCTGGGAGGGCACCAGAGGCCACGTCCAGGGGGCCAAAAGGCGGCGCCCGGGGAGGGGCCGGAGGCCAGGTCCCTGGGCAAATGGCGGCGCCCGGGACGGCACCGGAGGCCGCGTCCCGGGAGCCAAATGGCGGCGCCCGGGAGGGTACCGGAGGCCACGTCCCGGGGGCCAAAAGGCGGCGCCCGGGAGGGCACTGGAGGCCCCGTCCCGGGGGCCAAAAGGTGGCGCCCGGGGAGGGGCCGGGGGCCAGGTCCCCGGGCAATCGTGACACATCTTACCTGGACTTAGTCCCGTGGAGATTTCCCCCGACATGTAACATTTTCACATTCTTATGTACACCCTAGCCCCTGAATTCGAAACAAAAAATACTTTTCGTTTCGGATTCACCGTGGGGAGTGCATAACGGGTCTCAATGGAACGTTGCCTCGGGCCTATAAAAGGAGCAAGTAGCTTCCTGAGGAAGCCACACAACCAGAACTTGCCTTAGAACTTCTGCCGCACAAAACCCTCATTCCTCATCCTCCATCGCCTCCAAAGTCACCACCTTTCCTCCCGATCTTTTGCAAGAAATGGCGTCCTGGAGCCGATCTATTCACCACTCAGAGGAGAGCCTAGTGGCACTGGAGAAAGAAGAGATCCTTCCTCCATGGCTGCTAATCAACTGGCGACCCGCGGAAAAGGATCGAGAAACCCCAATCGTCCAAGAGGGCGAATTGGTAGTTTTTGAGAAATACTTGCGATGCGGGTTCTGATTTCCTGAGAGTCGATTCTTGAAGGGAATCTTGGAGCACTACGGGTTGGAGTTGGTGAATCTCCACCCTAATGCTATCCTGATCCTGGTGATCTTCCAGCACCTGTGCGAAGCCTTCGTCAGAGTGCTCCCAAGCATGGAGCTCTTCCGATGCTTCTACTACTCGGCATGGTCAAAGAGCGCCAATGCAGCCAGATGTATCTACTTCCAGATAAGGGAGAAGAAAGGTATCCCTTCCCACCCCTGCGGGACTCCGTTCATGGGTGGTACTAGAAATGGTTCTACTGCACCCCTCCGTCGGAGAGCGGGTTGTGGTTTGAGAACTCTAGGCTAGAGAAGTCCAGCAAATTGGATTCTCTTCCTACTCTAAGCGTGGAGCAGAAAAGTAGGCCCAAGTAATTCTTCACTTAGTCCAGCAGGGACTAACCGCTCGCGACATCATTCGCTACTTTGTGAAGAATCGGGTGAGCCCCCTGCGTGAAAGGGCTCATCCGGCTTGGGAAATATAGTCCATGGCGGATAGCACCTTGGACTATAACAACGGTACGTCTTCCAGTCAACAAAAATGTACATTTCTTCCAAAATGTCATATTTGTTAACCTGTTTACCTGTGACGCAGCTCTGCCTTTGTCCAAAATCGAAAAGCGGACAAATTACCTCCTCAAGGCGTATAGTGCCGATGTGGAGGGAACCAGGGGATCACCTCACCCCCAGAGCCTGATCAACGCCAGCGATGACCTCAAACAAGAGTGCCGAAAGGTATGGACTTTCTCAACAGGCTCCATTTGTAGATCATTCACTCATCTCGCATTAATGAGAACAATTTGAATGACATAGCTCCTGGGAAAATTCGCCGAGGCGACACGTCCAACCGAGGACGTTGGTCTCCTGGGGAAACTGGCTCCGAAGAGGGTGAAGAAGATCTCTTCGAAGCACCGGGCAAAGGAACCTGCTCCCAAGAAGTCCAAGAAGATTCTTGGAGAGGCTTCCTAGCCAAAGACTCCCCTCACCGCGAAGAGAACTGTAGTAAGATACTCAATGCCCCCTGTTACCCCAGGTATAAACTGGAATCACTTCTTCGTCGTACAGGGTGAAGGGAGCGAGGAAGAGGAGGATGACGTCCCCCTGATCCGTCGAAAGAGGAAGACGATCGCTCCCTTTGCCGGCTTCGTCTTCGCCATGGCCCAGATCTTGGTCTGAATCCAGCGGCGGAAGAGGCAGAGGTCGAGAGTGAAGACCAGCTTGGGGCTATCATGGAGGAGGTCAAACCCCTTGTAGAAAAACTCTTGAATGAGCTTGGCATGATGTAAACCTTTGCACCTGTATAGATACAATTTATACAATGCAAATGTATGCACTTTTTGTTTTAAAAGGAAGCACTTCTTTTTGTTTCATGTTGCGACCATATTCCCCTAGCCCCCGCCTGTGATTATGTATACTGAAGACTTAGTATTATGAGGACAGGAGAAATATAGGTGTAATGACGACAAGGGATACCCGACCAGGCCGATAATCATATTAGATACAATACCCAACCTTATTGCAAACTGACAGCCACTCTGATGACCAAGGACATGCTAGCACGCCCCGTGTGCGTTGAGAAATGGCTTATTGAGGGGTGTCTTGTCTGGAAGTGATCACGAGATCGGCCAGTGAATCCGATCAGGGTATTGTGGAGATATAACCCTCGGCGACCAGCCCCCGAGCTAGACTCTTAACATACGGGCAAAAAAGGAATAATCCACATATGAAACAACTATAAGCGCCAGTTTTGTTAAATCATGCTAATTGAAAAGGAAAAAGGGATTGGGCACTTACACGTAGAACTTGCGTAGTTGATCGATGTTCCATGTATTAGATAAGATCCAACCATCCTCCATCGCTAAGCGAGATGATCCTGGTCGTGGCACCGAGACAACAGTGTAGGGGCCTTCCCACTGTGGGGAGAACTTGTTGCGACTAGATTGGTTTTGTATTTTAGTAAAACCAAATCGCCCACGTGGAGACTACGTGGCCGCACCCTTTTGTTATGGTATTTGCGCAAAGTTTGCAAATACATTGCGGATTTGACCAGAGCTCGATCACGTTTTTCTTCTAGGAGGATGAGATCTTGTAATCGTTGCCCATTCTGATCAACTTGTTCGAATTGATCTGTCCGGACAGAACCGATACTGATTTCCATAGGTAACACAACCTCAGCCCCGTATACGAGATGGAGAGGTGTCTCACCGGTGGCTCGACTAGAGGTAGTACGTAGTGCCCACAGAACGGTGTAGAGCTCATCAACCCAAGCCCCCAAGCGTGTCTTAAGGCGATCAAAAACACACTTTTTGATGCCCTGCAATATCTGCCCATTGGCACGTTCAATGGCACCATTGCTCTGTGGATGAGCTACAGAGGCAAAGCACACCTTGGTTCCGACCTGATCGTAGTAATCCAGAAAAAGACCACTAGCAAACTGGGAACCGTTATCAGTGATGAGACGATTTGGAACACCGAATCGAGTCACAATATTCTTATGAAAGAACTTTGGTGCAGCAGCAATGGTAATGTTGCATACTGGTTCGGCCTCAATCCACTTTGTAAACGTGTCAATGGCTACGAACAAGAACTTGTATCCATTGACCGCTTGTGGCATAGGACCGACAATGTCCATCCCCCAGACCGCAAAGGGCCATGAAAGAGGAATGGTTTGTAGAGTATAGGCAGGTTGATGAACCTGTCTCGCATGGAACTGGCACTGAGGACATGTCTCGACTATATTCTTGGCATCATCAAGTGTCAAGGCCAGTAAAATCCATGTCGAAAAGCCTTGCCGACCAGTGTACGATATGACGCGTGCGCACCGCATACACCATCATGAATCTCTCTCAAGAGGGATTTAGCTTCCTCTTGGGACACACAGCGCATAAATACTCCTTGAGTACCTTTTCTATACAATACTCCTTCTATGAGCTTGTACAGACGCACCTTTCAAACTAACCGATCGCTTTCGATTTCATCCTCAGGCAAGGTCCCATGTTGGAAATAGACCCTCAATGGATGGATCCAATCTCATTCCTGTCCGAGGTTGGTAACGCAGATTGTTACCGGATCATCCTCGACTGTAGCCATGATCAAGGGATGTTCCAAGTGTTCAACGAACACTCCTGCCGGAGCGGATGTGCATGAGGACTCAATTTTGGATAATTGGTCGGCGAGAATGTTGTCCTTTCGCGGGATGTATTGGACTTCGAAATGACTGAAGTGTTTTTTCCAATCTCCTCACTTTCCCCAGGTAATGAGCCATTGTCTCATTGGAGGTGCTGTACTCCTTGTTTACCTGGTTTATGACCAGCTGTGAATCTCCCCTCACCACTAATCGACGAACTCCGATCCGGAGTCCTGCAAGAAGACCTTCATACTCTAGTGCGTTGTTGGTCGCAACAAAGTGTAGTTGAATGACAAACTTCAGCTGTTCGCCCTGAGAAGTGACTAAGACCACTCCAGCCCCCGAGTGTTGAAAACTATGAGAGCCGTCAAAGTACATTGTCCAGTGATCAGGGCATTCCAAATCTTAGGGCGCCTGCACGGGTGGCTCAGGATTAGTCCATTCGACCACGATGTCGGCCAAGACCTGAGACTTGACCACGGTGCGGGGCGTGAAACGGATGTCGAACGCTCCGAGTTCGACAGCCCATTTGGCGATACAACCAGATTTCTCTGGATTGCGGACAATGTCTCCCAATGGAAAAGATGAGGGCACTGTGATCTTATGTACTTGGAAGTAATGTCGTAGCTTACGGGAAGCCATCAGCAATGCGTAAAGTATTTTCTGGACCTCAAGGTATCACTCCTTAGGACCATGAAGTACTTCGCTTACGTAATAGATGGGTTTGTGCACACCTTCTCTTTCTGCGATCAAGACAGTGCTGATCGCGTATGGTGTCGCCGCCAAGTAAAGGAGTAACGGTTCCTCTTTATTAGGAGAAACCAAGACCGGCGGACTGGACAAATATGCTTTAACCTCCTGAAATGCTTTCTCGGCCTCATCGGACCAAGTAAAATTATGGTGTTTGCGCAGAGCTTTGAAGAAAGGTAGTCCCTTTTCGCCCAGTCGTGATATGAATCAGCTTAATGCCACCATGCGACCTGCTAGGCGCTGAACATCTTTGATGGTCGAGGGAGACATCATTTGTTCGATAGCCCTGATTTTTTCGAGATTAACCTCGATTCCCCTGGAACAAACAAGAAAACCTAGAAGTATTCCAGACGAAACCCTGAAAGAACATTTCTCTGGGTTAATTTTATTCCAAATTGATCCAAATTATAGAAGGTTTTAGCAAGATCGTCTAAATGAGACGAACATTTTAAACTTTTTACAACCAAGTCATCTACATAAGCTTCAAGATTACGCACCATCTAGGAAAGAAAGGTCTTTTACATCAAGCGCTGGTACGTGGAACTTGTGTTCTGGAGACCAAATGGCATTCTGACGTAGCAGTAGGTGCCGAATGGTGTGATGAAGGCAGTGTTCTCTTCATCTTCTTCCGCCATGCTAATTTGATGATATCCTGAGTAAGCATCCAGGAAACTCATGAGTTCGCAACCCGCAGTAGAATCGACCAGCTGGTCGATGCGGGGAAGGGGAAAATCATCCTTGGGACAGGCACTATTTAGGCTGGTGTAGTCGACGCACATGCGCCACTTGCCATTTGACTTGCGGACCATGACCAGATTTGCAAGCCATTCCGGATGATCGACTTCGTGAATAAATTCGGCCTTTAAGAGCTTATCTAACTCCTCTCGGATGGCTTCCTGCCGATCAACAGCAAAACTCTTGAGCTTCTGCTTTATTGGTCGCTGTCCAGGTCGAATTGCTAACCTGTGCTCAATTACTTCCCTTGGGACACCGGGCATGTCGAATGGTTTCCACGCAAACACATCTGCATTAGCTCAGAGGAAAGTAATGAGCTCGAGTTCCTATTTGTCATCCGGGCATGTCGAATGGTTCCAACCCGAATTGTCCTAGATGGATCATCTGGGTACAACGGAATCATTTTTAATGTTTCATCTGGTCGAGGAGCGGCTTTGATCGTATCAGTAGACATTGTGGCAATCTGGGCTTCTCGGAGGGGAAGCTGATCTACCATCTCCAGGGATAACCGATCACATGTCAATGCCATGTTGCGACTGCCTCGGACCGAAATAACGCCCTTGGGGCCAGGCAACTTGCCGCACTGGTAAGCATAGTGTGTAACCATTATGAATTTAGCGAGACTTGGCTTGCCAAAAATTGCGTTATAAGTCGAATCACAATCAATTACATCGAAGGTAACCAATTCTGTTCGGAAGTTATGTGGTTCACCCAGCGTGACCGGGAGCACCACCTGTCCCAATGGCATCATGGAGGGACCAGGAATTATCCCATAAAATGGGTGAATTATGGATTTGATCGAACGAGGGATTTGCATCTCGTCCAGTGCCTTGACCAATAAAATGTCCAAGGAACTACCTCCGTCGATCAGGACCCTTTCAACTCTCACATTACAGATAATTGGGGTAATGACCAAAGGTTGCCTCAATGGTCAAGTAAGCCCCACAGGGCAATCAGAGCGATCAAACGTCAAAGGGGTATCCGACCAACGGGGGTACTGAGGTTCACCAAGGGGAGTCTCTACTTGGTTCACCTCTCGATAAAAAGCTTTAAATTGCAGTTTAGAAACAAAAGAGGAGGAACCTCCAAAAATAACATTGACATGATTACGAGGTACCTGGTAGGACATCTCTTCGTCCCCGCTGGTGTCTCTTAGCCCGCAAGTCTGTTCTTTTGGTGGCAAGGTCGACATTGGTCTGATCCCCTAGTAGAAGTCATCCAATTGCTTCAACCAGCTCTAGCAATTCTTGAGGTCGTGGCCTGCAGAGTTGTGGAGTGGACACCACCTCTTGCCTTCCTGCGGGTTAGTCGACTTCTCTGGTTGGTCGGCACCGCGACCACCAGAAGCAGTTTAATTTTTAAACGAAGATTTGTTACCTTTTGTCGACGGAGGTTTCTCTGTGACCGCGACCTCTCGGTACTATCCAGTTCGACTCCTTTTTAATTTCTTTGACTTCTCGCCTGATGAAGATTCTGGCTTCTTGTCGAATCCTCCTTCTTTACGTCCCTGAGACCTGGTTGAGGCGGCAAGTTTCCTTTGTCCACCATTCGATTCCACTCAATAGCCTCGGCCGCGTCGGAATATCGATCAGCCATATCAAAAAGATCGGCTACTGATCTAGGGGGATGGGTGAGCAAATCCTCCGTAAACCTCCGATATCGAACGGCGTGTTTAAAAGCCCTGATAACAGAATTATCAGATATGTTTGGGATGGTATTCCTCACCCCGACGAATCTTTTGACAAACTGACGAAGAGTTTCGGTCGATGTTTGTTGTAGTTGATGGAGGTCGTCCTCTTTTCTCGGCTTCTGATAACAATTCTGGAAATTGTTGATGACGGCATTGCACAACATTTCCCAATTATATATCAAACCCTCAGGCTGATTGAACAGCCAGGTTCTTGCCGGTCCCTCGAGGACTGTTGGTAAATGTTGGCCATGACCCGGTCATCGCCACCTGCTGCCTGAATGGCAGTGATGTAAATTTGATGGAACTCCGATAGATTCTGAGTTCCGTCAAATCTGTCAATGGCCCCTGGTTTAAACTTATCTGGCCAAACGACCGCACGAAGGCCGGGTGAGAAAGCTTTACAACCGACATAAGGACCATGGATGGATCTGCTACTCTCAACCTGATCTCGGGCGACCTCACATGAAGAGGAATTCGTTCCCAATCAAGAGAATTCCCCACCCGTCTGGCTTTGTCATGCCGAGACGGTACTAGTGGTGGCCGATTCCATCTACCAGAACTAGAGTTAGATTATTCTCTTTCATGCGAACGCATCGCCGACCGAGAAGAGGCTGTAGGGGTCGCCTCGGATGCGACCTCGTCTAACCTCTCCGCCAAGATTATGGCGAAAGCTGGTTTCTGCGCATCTGTGACAGTAGGAGGGAAATTACGCAGGACCTCTGCGATGGATCAAAGCTGGCCATGCGTGCTCCTCCTGGGTGTGCCAGGTGTCACCGTCTCCTCGTCCGCCAGTAAATGTTCCGGGGGTAAAGAAGGTGTCTGGTCATGTCTGTGACCATGCGGACGACGGGAGGAACTAGGAGCAGCGTCGTAACGAGCTTCCACATTTTGAAGAGCCTCTAGGGCTGTTTTGTGAAGCTCTTTATCTTGCTACTCACGATCTTGATCCTCCTTTTGTCTGTGCTCTTGCTCTTCTTTTTTCTTGCACTCTTGTTCTTCCCTAGCAGCTCGCTGATCGAGAGTTTTTTCTGATAAGGTAGCGAATTGCCTAGGGAACGAGGTCGCCGATGGAGAGAACATCTTTGTTTGTTCCGAGTTGGACTCGAAATCAAAGAGATGGTGGAGGTTATCAGGATCAAATCTCCCAGGACTGAATTCCTGATCAACATCGCCCTTGCCCTTGGCAGGGTCGTGCGATGGACCGGATTCAACCCCTAACGCAGTAGGAACAACATTGGGTTCCAGTTCTGTGTTTGTTGTCTCCTAGTCGATAGACATGACCTGAGTGGTTGAATCGACCTCTGGGACATCTTCGCCTCCAGTTCCTTCATTGGAACAGGATCACTAGGTGAAGGCATCTGTATATGGGCATAATCCTTGAGATCAAAATCGTTCTCGGAATCATATGCCCCAGACATGGCTCACCGAACCTCCGGATAGAAAAAAATGCCTTGAGAAAGGCCCCACGGTGGGCGCCAGCTGTCGACGATTTGAACTCGGGGTCCTTAGTCGATCTTATGCAGAATTTGTGAGTTGAGGCCTATCAAGGTGTCCCTCTGGAAAGGGATGATGAGCAATGTCAGTTGGGGCACAGAGAGATTTATACAGGTTCAGGCTCTCGATGGTGGGAGTAATAGCCCTACGTCCTGTGTGATTGTGTAAGAAACGACCAAACTAACTTATGAAAGCTTGTTCTTGATCTGTCGTCGTCTTCTTGTATATCCTCGTCTTGTACATTTGCTCACCCTTTTATACCGGTCAAAAGGGCGGCAATGTACAATGGTTGTGAACAGTTGTAGAAGTGCAGTTTTGGTAAGCGCACTTAACTCCCGCGCAGGTTTAACACGTGCAATCAAGGGATAACTGCACATGTTAACCTCCTGGCAGTTGCCTTCATACTTGGAGGAATCATCACGATCCTAGGGATATGCCTTTTGCAGAGTTAAGCAATCCTGAGTTACTCTGGTCGAGGATAGTCAACGACCTTCTGACTGCGCATTGTCTGCGGCCTCCTGACCGCGTAACGTCTGTGATCTCATGATCGTGCAAAGCCTGCGACCATAAGTCATTCTTGTGTCCGCTCTTCTCAGGTTGTCTGAGACCATAACAGTGGACCTTCCGACACTCATCTGGTTCGAATCCGTCTTGAACCAAATGTGCATTACCTCGAACTAGCTCGGGTAACAATCCTCCTCAGATGGATCATGGCGTATGTGTGTTGATTGTAGAGCTATCAATAACATAACAATTCGATATCGTCATCCTATTCCTAGGTTAGATGATATACTTGATGAATTGAGTGGCTCTGTTGTGTTCTCTAAAATTGATTTGCGTAGTGGATATCACCAAATTCGCATGAAATTAGGAGATGAATGGAAAACAGCGTTTAAAACTAAATTCGGATTATATGAGTGGTTAGTGATGCCTTTCGGTTTAACTAATGCACCAAACACTTTCATGAGATTAATGAATGAGGTTTTGCGTCCTTTCATCAACAAATTTGTGGTGGTATACTTTGATGATATTTTGATCTATAGCAAATCCTTGGATGAACATCTTGAACATTTGCATGCTGTTTTTAAGGTTTTACGTGATGCACATTTGTTCGGTAACCTTGAGAAGTGCACCTTTTGCACCGATCAAGTTTCATTTCTTGGTTATGTTGTTACTTCACAGGGCTTTGAAGTTGATGAAGCCAAGATTGAAGCTATTCAAAGTTAGCCAATTCCAACAACGGTCACCCAGTGAGAAGCTTTCTTGGACTTGATGGGTTCTATAGACGTTTTGTCAAGGATTTTAGTACCATTGCTACACCGTTGCATGAGCTCACGAAGAAAGGAGTTCCGTTTGTTTGGGGTCATGCACAAGAACAATCATTCAACATTTGGAAAGAGAAGCTTACGAACACACCATTGCTTCAACTTACTGATTTTGGTAAGACTTTTGAACTTGAATGTGATGCCAGTGGAATTGGACTTGGAGGTGTGTTAATTCAAGAAGGTAAACCTGTTGCTTATTTCAGTGAAAAGTTAAGTGGACCTAGTCTTAATTATATGCTTTAGTTCGGACTTTGGAGACATGGCAACATTACCTTTGGCCGAAAGAGTTTGTTACCCATTTTGATCATGAATCTTTGAAGCATATTAGATGCCAAAGAAAATTTAATCATAGACATGCAAAATGGGTAGAATTCATTGAATCTTTTCCTTATGTTATTAAACACAAGAAAGGGAAGGAGAATGTTATTGCTGATGCTTTTTCTAGACGCCACACTATGTTATCTCAACTTGACTTCAAAATTTTCAGATTAGAAACCATCAAACAGCAATATGCGCATGATGCTGATTTTAAAGATGTATTGATGAATTGTAAAGACAGAAGAAGCTGGAATAAATTTGTGATAAATGATGGCTTTGTTTATCGAGCTAACAAGCTATGCATTCCTGCTAGCTCTGTTCATCTTTTGTTGTTACAGGAGGCGTATGGAGGAGGTCTAATGGGACACTTTGGTGTTAAGAAGATGGAAGACATCTTGGCCATTCACTTCTACTGGCCGAAGATGAGGCGTGACGTCGAGTGCTACGTTGCACACTACACTACATGTAAAAAATCTAAGTCACGACTTAATCCACATGGTTTATATATGCCTCTGCTTGTTCCTAGCACACCTTGGGAGAATATTTCTATGGACTTTGTTTTAGGACTGCCTAGAACAAAGAAGGGGAGGGATAGTATCTTTGTTGTCGTGGATAGATTTTCTAAAATGGCACATTTTATACCTTGTCAAAAGAGCGATAATGCTACAAATGTTGCTGATTTGTTTTTCAGGGAAATCGTTCGACTACATGGAGTGCCGAATATGATTGTTTAAGATCGTGACGCGAAGTTCTTAAGTCATTTTTGGAGATCTCTATGGATGAAATTGGGGACCAAGTTGCTGTTTTTTACTACATGTCATCCCCAAACTGATGGCCAAACTGAAGTTGTCAACCGCACATTATCCACCATGTTGCGGGCTGTTTTGAAGAAGAACTTGAAGATGTGGGAAGAATGCTTGCCTCAAGTGGAGTTTGCTTACAACCGATGCTGCATTCAACCACAAAGATGTATCCCTTTCAGGTAGTATATGGGTTTGTTCCTCGCACTCCTATTGATTTATTACCTTTACCATCTTCGAAAAGGGTAAACATTGATGCTAAACGACGTGCTGAATTGATTCTTAAATTGCATGAAATAACTAAGGAGAATATAGAACGTATGAATGAAAAGTACAAGATTGCTGCTAATCAGGGTAGAAAAAAATAATTTTTGACACAACAGATCTTATTTGGTTACACTTGCGAAAAGAAAGGTTTCCAGACTTGAGAAAATCAAAGTTGTTGCCTAGAGCTGATGGTCCTTTTCGAGTGTTAGAGAGGATTAACAATAATGCATACAAGTTTGACTTGCCTGTAGATTTTGAGGTTAGTCCCACCTTTAACATTGCAGATTTGAAGCCATATTTGGGTGAGGAAGATGAGCTTGAGTCGAGGATGACTCAAATGCAAGCAGGGGAGGACGATGAGGACATCAATTCTTCGGATACACGCACCAACCATAATCCTCTACTTGTTACACAAGGACCAATAACGCGCAGCAAAGCCCGATTGTTACATTGCCAGGTGAGCTCGTTCCTAAGTTTATATATATATATATATATGGTTTTGAGAATGGTTTACTACCTAATAGTGATAATATTGTGCTCAGGAACCATGGAGAGGACTAGCAAGGATGCAAGGACCAGCAAGGAGCCCAAGTTGAGTTGGAGTCCGGGATGGATTCGAGTTGGAGTCCGGTTCGGCCATCCAGGAGTAGCCTGCCTTCAAATGACTATAGCTCCCTCATACGAAGTCCGGTTGGGACATTCTTATAGTCCACGGAGAAGCCATTGACGTGATCTTTCCAATGGATCTAGCCCCTCGTCCAAATTCCTTCTGGATCGCCAGAAATTGACAAAACAAATTTCGACCAGATTCTGATTGGGCCTAGTCAGTGCTGCGTCAACTTTTTGGTTGGGTCAAGGCCCATGTATTGAGTTAGAGTCCGAGTAGGGAAAGAGTCCATGTCGGTTTTAGGTATCCTTACCTGGCCACCGACCTCTTTTACCTCCTCTATATAATTTGGCCGAACCATTAGGGTTCTGCGGTTTTTGTTTAGTCATAGTCTTTCCTTCGTGAAGCTATTGAGATATTCTTCTTGGTCGGCTAGATCAACATCAATATCTGTGCTGCTCTGATACCACTTTTTTGTCGTGTCTGCCACGACTATGACGTCACCTGTGAGGAGCCCAGCTCGGCGCAGCTGGTTCCATAAACCACTTGACTTCCCAGGATGAGTCAAACACAGGAATATATTGAAGCAGCAAAATATTACAATAGTCATAATTGTATGGCCATCAGGCCTTAGTACAATACGGGATACAGGCACAAGGGTACAACAAAATAAAACATCTAATCGGCGGAAGCTAGGCCCAAAAGCAATCCACAGGAAACAGAGGTTGACAGCAAGACAGCACCACATCAGGGCTCTGGAGGAAACTGCTCATCATCTCCTGGGTCTGCAGCATCTTCAGGATATCCTCCAAGGTCATAGAACGCTCCATCTATTGATGAGTTGTTGCAAGGGTGAGTACTTACGTACTCAGCAAGTCATAGGGAAGGTAGAGATACATATAGTATAAATGACATGAACCTATGCTATTGGGGAAAGAGTGAAGGGTTTTTCCAAAATACATTTCTTTCTCATTTCTTATTCAACTTCCAATCATACTCATGGCAGTAAATAAATCATATTGATGGTGATACATATATCCCATATCCAAGGCGATATATCCTCATATCACATTATTTTTATTCAAGCCTTTCAATCTTATACTCATATCAGTATCTCATATACTTTAGGGCAAAAACCACATGCCTCTTAGTTATCATATGCTTAAGGCAAAATCCACATGCCTCTTAGTTATCATATGATTTCTATATTATGGTATTACCGCGACACGTCAACACATGACAGTCCACGGTAACGCCCCTTATCGTGACAACACATGCCACTTGGGTAATCTTGAGCTAACAAATTTTAGTTTATAAAACAATACTTGTGTCACACCCCGTGGATTTAATCCACCGCGGCATACTCCTAAAACTCGGGAGTACAAAGTATTCGAATACATTTTTAAACTCTGCAGAGGTGTACCTCTTTTTAAATCCACTTTTTCACTCGACTTCCAAGTCGGGCCAACTCCATGCGACTTATACGCATGTGACAAGGCCGAGATCACACAACGTTTTGCAGTCTAGTATTAACAGTATCCCTGCCCGGTAAATGGACAATCCAGTCCCAAGTACCGTTGTGGGACCTCCCCACTGCCTTACTTCCTAGCCTGGGTCTATGTTCCCGCAGGACACATAGCCTCTTTTGATTACAGTCGCGTACGACTTAATCTGGCGTAGGGCGTCTTCCTTCTTTACACCTTATCCTCTCATAATTTTTCTGATCTCACATCACTCATGGACGAACTGCATCCCACCAGTTTCCACGCGAGAAACCAGATCGACAAGCCATGCAGGGAACTGCTAATACCAAGAAAGCTACTAGATTGCGCCTGTCCCATACTAGGTAAGTGGTTGGTACGTTTTTCATGCCACTAGACGCACAACACAAGGTTCTAGTCCTTATATGCCAGTGACCAGATCATACCACAAACCATGCACCTTCAGTGCCTGCACATCCAGTGCAGCCAAGCACCTCCAGTGCTACCACCATTCCATACCAAAACACTGGTCACGGCTAGGGGTTCTATTTCATGAATATAAATGTATATGTTTATACCTTTATTAGTTCATGGCTTGCTATCTTAACAAGTTCACATTCCTCAAGTATTCAATCTATCACTGCCATAATATCATTGATCCCAACACATGCAATATTAATGAGATATCTACTCATGGAATAGCATAGAAATTCATAAAATATAGGTTCAATATGATCAAAGTATGACTTACCTTCCGCGTCGTAAGTATCAGCAGTTGATGACGGTTCAGTGACAAGGTCTTCAACCTCGGGCTCTTGCTCTGAACAGAATCAAACAAGCAAACAGGCATTACAATCAATCCTACTCTTACTAATCCACTACATGCAATGATGCAAGGAGAAAATACTCTGGTGATACAAGATTTGGAAGCGATTTGAGTTTAACTATGGTAATCAGGGTTAAGATTAGTTGTTAAGATTTACAAGGTTCCAAAATATCAGGGTAATATCAAGGTGGTGACTGGTTCGCCCAAAAATAGCGAATGTCTTTAGGTTGGCATTTGGTTCAAGGCATCGACATAAGGTCGATGGGTGATAGAGGGCTCAACTCAAGTTGTGACAGTAGGGAAAAGTGTAGATCACAACGTCAGGAGTCTAAGGGACAAAGTTATTTCCAAAGTTCATGGCTGGAAGTGGGTGAAAGGGCTCAATGCCACTGGCTGACATAGGCTGACAGTGCCCAAGAATGGCATTGACATGGTTTGAACAATTTCCAGTGGCCAAAGTAGGTTTTGATTCAAGCATATGGTGCACAAGGTAGTGAGGCAGCTATTTGACAAAGTAATTTCTGTTTTTCACGACCAGAGGTGGGTGAACAGGGCTAACGCCACTGGCTGACATAGCCTGGCATAGGGTTGACATGGCCAGAAACTAGGGTTAGCCATATCTTTTGATTCAAGGCTCCAAATGATGCATCACTTTGTCTGGTAGTTAGGCATTTGTAACAGGAACAAATGTCTCAACAGGATCTAGGGCAGGAGATGGCCGGAAAGTGATGAAAACCGGCGCAGAACACGGTGGCCGAACTGTTCTCATCAGTCTTTGGACAAAACTTTGGCATGGCGATACCTCTTCATGTGGGCCGATCCAGGTGTCGAGCTAGAAGACAAAAATACTCATGGGGTCGAGGCACATCTACTAGACAAGGTTGTTAGGGTTGAAACGGCCGGGAACAAAATCCGGCGACCGGCGCTAGAGAGGAAGCCACGAAAATTGGGCATTTCTGTTCTAGGACAAATGAACTCAAATCCTTGCTTGAGGATGGTCTCTGGGGCGTAAGAAAGCTAGGTGTGAAGTTAGATTATCTGGGGAAGCACCAGAGAAGCTTAACAACAAGCCCCAGTTCACATGCAAGGTGCAAAGTTGGGGTTTTTCATATTTATCAAATTCTTCGATTCTGGTTGCTTAGAGGTGTTAAGCAAGGTGTAGTGAGCATCTTTGATTACTGGCTCGAGAGCTGAATCGGTTTAATTAGGGGTTAATTGCTCGCCGGAGCTATCGGGGAAAATCAACAATTCCCGGCGATGTGGTGCGATAGAGTTCAATTGGCTGCTACTACACAGGTAAGTGGATGAGAGTTACTTACTGGTAGCTTCAATTTGGAGTTCGGTGCAGTAGGTTGGCCTGGCACCGTGAGCCTCTCTTCGAGCTCGCCGAAGAAGACGAAGAAGAGAGCGAGGTTAGGAACTTGAGTGGTTCTGCCGTGTGTGAGTAAAGGAGATGGCCAGAGCAAGCTTAAATAGGCGAAGTGAGCAGCAACGGTTGAAAGTGCCTGGAGACTTGGAGCTGTGAATCGACGGCGAATTGACTGGCCGGGCGGGACAGCAGCGAGGTGACGCGCTCCAGCGGCCGTGCCGGCTTTTACAGTCTGGCGTGCAGTCCGGGTTGATGCAACGGCGACTTGATGCCTCCCCCAGGCATGCTTGCAACGTGGCGCAACTGCGCTGCCATTGTCGGGCGCGCGCGCGGGAGAGTGGAGGCGCTGCTGGCGAGTGAAGCGGTTCCACGGTGGCGAACACGATGCACACACACGGCAAAGAAGCAGTGGCGGAGGTGGCAGCACTGGTGATCGCTGGCGACGAAGCTGCAGCAGCAACGGCGACGACCAAAATTCCTGTGCTCGTGGTCGATTGAACGGCCAGGTCGGTCCCGGTGACCGCGGGGACCCCGGCCGGGACCAGTCTCCCCCCGACAGCTCCCCCGGCTCCCCGGGACGCCCTACTTGAGGCTCTCGTGGAGGGCCAGCTCCGCGCCCAGCGCTCTATGGATGAGCTGCTCAGCGTGTTGGCGCGGCCTCCGACCCCCGCATTTGCCTCACACCCGTATCCGGGGAACATGCCCCTGTTTATGGGTTACCCGGCGGCCCCTCCGGCCTCTGGGGGTTTGTCCACCCCGTATGATCCTGCCGGGGGGTTCCCTCCCCCTGTGGGATATACGTCCGGGGCCCTCCTAGCACCCGGGCCCGTCCCGGTGCCGGGAGGTTACTTCATGCCAGGGCCCTTCGTGGCACCAGGGGGTACCCCGTCCCAGGCCTATTCCCGGGGCCGGGAGCCCACTTTATGCTGGGGGTTTCCCCTACGCCGGGAGCCGGTCCTGCCCCCCGCGTCGCGTTTGCCGCACCGGGGGCCGTTGACAGAGCAGCTCCCGTGCCGCAGCGGACTTCCCCCCGCATGGGCTCCCCGGTGCCTGACGTCGCCGCGGGGGCTCCTCCCTCACCGGTTCCGGATGTTACAGGGGCTCCCGCCTTTCCTGTTCCGGTCGTGGCCGCTGGGGCCCCCGCCACTTCGGTTCCAAGCGTCGCTGTGGGCACCCCCTCCCCGGTTCCGGACAATACAGGGGTTTCCCCCTTTTCGGTCCCGGGGGTCGTCGCAGGGGGCTCCCCCCCACCGGCTCCGGAAGCCTCCGGGCCAGCAGCTACAGTGCATGAGCTCCCTCCCTCGCCGGGGCAGGTCCGTTTCGCCGGGGGGGAGGTCGAGCGAATGCATTCACCAGAGCGCGGGGAAGAGCTTCCCCCCGGCCCCGGGCGCGGGGAGCCTCGCTCTCACACCGATCAGGGGAAGAGACCCGCTGAAGAGCCAACCTCTACGGCGGAGAGCCCGGACGTCCGGGAACTCAGTCTCGGT
The DNA here is from genome assembly GCA_019359835.1 of Pharus latifolius. Classification (NCBI taxonomy): domain Eukaryota; kingdom Viridiplantae; phylum Streptophyta; class Magnoliopsida; order Poales; family Poaceae; genus Pharus; species Pharus latifolius. The sequence continues at coordinate 64,418,652 of CM033322.1, forward strand.
CCGGAGGAAGAGCGTCGCCACCGCCATTCTGGCGGACCTCTCGGACTGCTTCCAAACTCAGACAACGAAGGTCCCGTGAACGAAGACAGCGACCGGGACTCTCCCCGAGAGGTGCAGGGGGCTAACCAGCCCCTGTGCCGAAGACTTCGCAGCATCCGGTCGCAGCGGCCCTACCGCCCTCCGCACATCGAGCACTACAATGGTGAGGCAGACCCTTACGAAATTCGTGCAGGTCTACTCCACAGCCATCTCCGCAGCCGGGGGGGACGAGACGGTACAGTGCATGTATTCCCCCTCTACCTCTCCGGCATTGCCCGCTCCTGGTTCTACAACCTGAAGGCTGGCTCCATCAGGTCTTTCTCGCAGCTCAAGTGGGAGTTCTGTGCCAACTTCCAGGGGAACTACGTGCGTCCCCTGGACTCCTCGCATCTGTACACTGTCCGGCAGAGGACTAGGGAAACCATCAGAAGCTTCTTCAAGCGCTTTGCTCAGGTGAAGAGCAAAGTGGCCCACGTTCCCGACTCTACGGTCATCGAAGCCTGCAAAAGCGGCATCCTCCCGGGGGAGCTCCACCGAAGGCTCTCCCGGAGCTGCCCTTCTTCCACCGATAAGCTCTTCAATGTACTCGAAAAGTACGCTCGGGCGGAGGAAGACGACATCTGGAAGAAGACCCAGGGGGCTCCCGCCCCCGTCGACCGGGGGGCCAGGGATTCCCCAAACGCCCCAGATAGGGGGGGGGCGGCGTAGCGAGCCACAGCCTCGGGACACCTTTGTCCTCGAGGGCGGAGGCGGCTCGCGCGACCCCCCGAGGGCCAGCCGCCCCTTCCCCAAACCAAAGGGCCATGGGGGAGGACAGTCTTCGCGCGGCCGGGAGGGCCCCGCGGGGAGAAGGCGGGAAGGACCGTGGTGCAGCTTCCACAGGTCCAGTACCCACGCTACCCGAGATTGTAGCCAGCTGCTGCAGCACTTCGCGGACTTCCTCAACCAGCGCGGGCAGGGGGGGACTCCGGCCTCCTTGCCCCCTCGGCCAGCTGTTCTGGCCCTTCCCGCTCCCGCGGGGGGTCAGCAAACGCAGGAGGGGAAGCCATCAGAAGCTCTCCCCTTTCAGACGTCGCAGCGGCACATCAACGTCATCGTGGGAGGGACTCCAAGCGCCAGCGTAAGGAGTACGCGCGCGAGGTCAAGGTTGTGGGGGTGCTACACGCGTCCCCGCCACCTAAGTGGTCGGACGTCCCCCTCACCTTCACGGCGGAAGACGCGCGAGGGGTTCGCTTCCCCCACGACGACGCGCTCATTGTCTCCGCAACCATCTACAACTGTCATCTGGCCCGTATCCTGGTGGACGGCGGGAGCTCCGCTGATGTCCTATTTCTGAATGCCTTCAAAGAGATGCAGGTGGATGAGAAGCTCCTACAGCCCGCTGCCGGGCCCCTGTAAGGTTTTGTCCCGGGGAAGGCGATCCACCCCGTGGGCAAGGTAGATCTTCCAATGACCTTCGGCACCCCGGAGAACTACCGGACCGAGCTGGTCCTCTTCAACGTAGTAGACCTCTCCTCCTCCTACAATGAGATTATGGGGAGGACTACAATCAACCGGCTGGGGGCTGCCACCCATCAAAATTATCTCTGCATGAAGATCCCCGGGCCGCATGGTGTGATCAATGTCCGGGGAGACCAAGACATGGCCCGTGCTCTATACGAGCGCGCTGCGGCCACAATCGAAAGCGTCAACCTCATAAAGATGCCCGGGGGGGAGGCTTCTCCCCCGGAACTAGACACCGCTGCGCCACTGCCCGGGAGGCCCCTCCTCAAGCCGCGTCCGGAAGGGGGCCTCCAGAAGGTCCTACTGTCCCCGGGCAGCGAAGACAAAACCGTCCGGGTCAGGGCGGAGCTCCCTGAGGAGCACGCAGCGCAACTTGCGGCTTTTCTACGCGAAAGCTCCGATGTTTTTGTGTGGAAGCCTTCGGACATGCGGGGCGTCGCCCGGGAGGTTATTGAGCACAAGCTCGCAGTGGCCCCCGGTCACCCCCCGGTCAAACAGAAGCTGCGGAAACTCTCCCTCGAGAGCCAAGAGGAAATCAAGGTGGAGATCACCCGGCTCCGAGAGGCGGGGTTCATCCGGGAGGTCCTGCACCCCGAGTGGCTCGCGAACCCCGTCCTCCTCAAGAAATCAACCGGCAGGTGGCGGATGTGCGTGGACTTCACCAACCTTAACCATGCCTGCCCCAAAGACAACTTCCCGCTCCCGCGGATTGATCAGCTTGTCGACTCCACTGCGGGGTGCGAGCTCATGAGCTCCTAGACGCCTACTTGGGCTACCATCAAGTCCGGATGGTGGAAGGGGACGAGGAAAAGACGAGTTTTATTACTCCCCTCGGAACCTTCTGCTACGTCCATATGCCCGTCGGGCTCAAGAACGCGGGGGCAACCTTCCAACGCCTCATGACGTTGGTTTTCAAAGAGCAAATCAGCCGCAACGTTGAAGTCTACATAGACGACGCGGTCGTCAAGAGTCCCCGCGCAGCCTCCCACATCGATGACCTGGCTAAAACCTTCCGCAACCTCCGCGCATTCGGGCTCAAACTTAACCCGGAGAAGTGCGCCTTCGGGGTGCGCGGGGGAAAGCTCCTAGGTTTCCTCGTGTCCCAGCGGGGCATAGAGGCAAACCCCGAGAAGATCCGGGCATTCCTAGACATGCCCCTGCCGCGCTCCGTCAAGGACGTCCAGCGGCTCTCCGGCCGTCTAGCCGCACTCAGCCGCTTCGTGCCCCGGTTGGGGGAGAGGGGCCTCCAGTTGTTCAAGATCCTCCGAGGGCTCGAGGGGTTCCGCTGGACCCCCGAGGCCCAGAAGCCTTCAACGACCTCAAGAAGTACCTCACGAGCCCTCCAATGCTCGTGAGTCCGTCTCCAGAAGAGCCCTTGCTCCTCTACCTCGCCGCGACCCCCGTCGCCGTCAGCGCGGTCTTGGTGAAGGAGCAAGGGGGGCAGCAGCGTCCCGTGTACTATGTGAGTGAGGCCCTCCAAGGGGCCAAAACTCGGTACACGGAGATGGAGAAAATCTGCTACGCCCTCCTCATGGTGTCCTGGAAGCTTCGATATTACCTCCTGGGGCACCCCATCACCGTCCCGTCGTCCCTCCCCCTCGGGGAGGTACTTCGGAACAAGGAAGCTACCGGCCGGATCGGGAAGTGGGGGGCCGAGCTCGCCCCCTTCTCCATGTCCCTTACCGGCCGCTCCGCCATCAAGTCGCAGGTCCTCGCCGACTTCGTCGCAGAGTGGACTCCCGCCTCTGGGTCCGGGGACGAAGATCTCCCTGTGCCGCCCCGACGCAGTGATCATTGGACCCTCATGTTCGATGGGTTGCTGTGTCTCGCCGGGGCTGGTGTGGGGGTAGTCCTCCGGAGCCCCGAGGGGAAGGAACTCGAGTACGCCGCAGGGGTCGAGTTCCCCGCAACCAACAACGTCGCCGAATACGAGGCTTTGCTCCTCGGGATGCGCCTTGCGCGCTCCCTGGGGATCCGGTGCCTCCTAGTCAAGGGAGATTCTCAGCTCGTAGTTTGCCAAATGGACAAGTCTTACCTGTCCCATGACGCAAATCTAAGTCTTTATTTGCAGGAAGTGCGAAAGATGGAGAGGCATTTCGACGGCCTCGAGGCCCGGCATATCCCGCAGAGGGACAATGACCGGGCAGACGCCATGGCCCGGGCGGCAAGCGCCTGAGAATCGCTCCCCAAGGGGGCTTTCCTGGAAATCATCACGAAGCCCTCGGTGGCCTCCCCGGACACGGGCGACGAGCCTCATGTCCCGGAGGTCGCCGAGATCATCCGGACTCCGTCTTGGATGGACCCCCTCATCTCCTTCATCAAGGGGGAGGGGGACCCTCCTAGTGAGACCGAGGCTAAACGCCTCCGGGCTAAAGCCCAGGCATATCTCCTGCGGGAGGGGAGGCTCTACAAGCGGGGGGCTTCCGCCCTCCTGCGCTGCCTCCCCCGGCCGGAGGGACTTCAACTTCTCGAAGACATCCACTCGGGGAGCTATGGTTCTCATCTAGCCCCGCGTGCCATCGCGGCCAAGGCCCTCCGGCAGGGCTTCTACTAGCCCACGGTCATGCGCGACGCGCGAGACCTTGTCTCCACGTGCGAGGCATGCCAGAAGATGGCCAAGGACTCGAACCTCCCCCCTATAGCGCTGCAGACAATCCCCATCACTTGGCCCTTCGTGCGCTGGGGGATGGACCTCCTAGGGCCCATCCCCCCAGCGCCCGGAGGATACAAGTATGCGGTAGTCGCAGTCGACTATTTAACAAAGTGGGTTGAGGCAGAGCCTTTGGCCAGCATCACGTCCCGGGCCGTTCAGTGGTTTTTCTGGAAAAATATCGTATGCCATTTTGGTGTCCCCCGGGAAATCACCGTGGACAACGGGACCCAATTCGACTTGGCTTATTTCCGGGAATTCTGCGAACGCCTGGGGCTCGTCATCCACTTCGCCTCAGTGGCCCATCCCCGAAGCAATGGGGCTGTCGAGAGGGTCAACGGCGTGATCGTACAGGGGTTGCGCCGGAGACTCGAGCAAACCGGTTCTAAGCGGGGTGCATGGGCAGAGGAGCTCCCTAGCATCCTCTGCTCCATGCGCACAACCCCGTCTCGGGCGACGGGGCGTACTCCCTTCTCCCTAGTCTACGGGGCGGAGGCAGTCCTCCCCCTGGAGGTCGGCTTCCGGTCACTACGGGTCGAGCTCCTGGAGGGAGCCACGCCCGCAGCGTACCAGGCCAACGAGGCCAACCAGTGCCTGCAGATCGACCTCGTGGAGGAGGAACACGACCGAGCGCTCCTCCGCCACGCCATCTACGAGCAAGAGATGGCGCGCGCGTACAACCAGCGCGTGCGCGAGAGAGCTTTCCGCCTTGGGGACCTTGTCCTCAAACGCGTTACAGACCGGCAAGCCCAGGGGAAGCTCTCCCCCAAGTGGGAGGGCCCCTACAGGATCTCCGCGGTCCTGGGCTCGGGGGCCTACAAGCTCTCCAACCTTCAAGAGCAAGAGCTAAAGCACATGTGGAACTTGCGTTTACTTCGCAAGTTCTATGTTTAGCCTTACGGGCCTGTCCCCTCCCCCGGTGCGTTCACGCCGGAACGAGTCACTTTGGGCGACTAGTCCCCTGCCCAAACACTCAAGACCCGTCTGCGGGCACTTCCTCCTCCGGGAGTAGACGCTCTCCCCAGTGGGACGTCTAATGGCATTCTTGGATATTTGGTCCCCGGCGACGTTATTCCTGGCTCCCCGTTTTCACGGCGACCGGATGATCGGCCCCTTGCGGCCTGATTGGATCTATCTTCCTCCTCCGGGAGTCAACGTTATTCCCGGCTCCCCGTTTTCAAGGCGACTGGATGATCGGCCCCCTGCGGCCTGATTGGATCTATCTTCCTCCTCCGGGAGTCAACGTTATTCCCGGCTCCCCGTTCTCACGGCAACCGGATGAATGCCTCCCGGAGGTCCTATTCCCGGCTCCCCGTTTTCACGGTGACCGGACGATTGTCTCCCGGAGAAGTCACGGATTTCTCGTACATTTTCTTCCTGGAGCCCCTATTCCCGGCTCCCCGTTCTCGCGGCGACCGGACGATTGTCTCCTAGGAAGCTCGACTCCGGAAATCTCATCGGGTTTTTCTTGGATATTTTTCCCACACGGGGCCTTATTCCCGGCTCCCCGTTCTCACGGTGACTGGACGCTTGTCTCCTGGAAGGTCTTTTCCCAAGAAAGGTCATTTTAAAATTTTCTAACTTACAAAAATTCCTATGCTACAGGTGACTTCCATCCTGGGGGCCTTGTTACCCCCACAGCGCCCGGAGCTACCCTCCGGCCCGCTGTGGGCGGGGGGGATAAGGAACCCCCGGGTGTCGACCGTACCGCCCACGAGCAAACTTAGCTCATCCTTGTTAAGATGAGTCGTCCGGACCATCCAAGAAGAAGAAAAAAAAGAGACAATGAAAGAAGAAGCAACAACACAGCTTTATTGATTGACAAACGCGGAGGACATCTTCCCCCTCCGGTGGGTTTCGGAAACGATACAACCCGGGTCCTAACCCGGGGGATTCTCTACGCCCTAACGCTCCTACGCCCTAACGCTCCTACGCCTAATACTCTCGGAGGCTCTCCGCTAGCTCCCGGGTCAAGTCCCGTTACAATGCTTGCACACGGCGCCGAGCGTCCCGGAGCACATCTTCGGGCAAAAACTCGTATCCCGCCGGTGGAAGTATCCGGAGGGGAGGTATCATCCGGAACCCCGGTCGCGGAGGGGGCAATTCGGCGCGATGATTATCAAAGTTGTCCAAGTGCCACTCCGGACGCCACCTCAACCGGATCGGCTCCTGGACGCTATCCCCACCGCGATTCCCGGAGACAAGGCTTAGCAAGATTAAAGCCGCTTGGGCGTCCCCCGGGGAGCCCCTCCCAGACCTTCGCTCGGGAGTAACCTCCCGGGAACCCTGGTAACAACATTCAATTCAGACTTAGAAAAAATTCTAACTTCATTGCATTCAAAATATTTTTGTACAAGTGCCCGGGGCTTCTTCTAAGAAGCTACCGGGATCAAAATCCTAAGAAAACAAAAAAGGGCCCTAGCTAAGACCCGGGGGGAGGCTCATACATGTTCGTTGGCGTTCTCCCCCCGGGGGGCTTCTTCCAAGGCCGGGGTTGGGACGTCTCCCGCCGGAGGCGCCGGAGCCGGGAACCACGCCCGGATGATCCGGTCGTAGAACCCTCCGGCAAGCTGCTCGACCTCCTGGCGCGAAGGCTCGAAGGAGTCCGGGAAGCTTCGGGGGATGCGGCCCCCGATCGCCCGAGCGCCGACCCCCCGGAACTCGATGAGCCCCGCAGCGGCCGCGATGACGGGGATCACCCTGCCCCGCGCCCGAGCGTCGGCCGCCTCGGGGATGGCGGAGACCTGTGCGTTGAGAAACCGCACAGCTTCCGCGAGGGTCGCCCGCGTCCGCCACCGCCCGGACGCTCGTGGCCTTGAGCTCCCGGAGCGCCTCCTCCCTCGCTTTGGCCTCCTCTAGGAGGCGGCTGTTGACGGCCTCGGAAATGTGAACCTGGGCCCGGACCCGGTTCAGTTCTGCGAGGGCTTCATCGCGTTCCCAGAGGGCCTCCTCGCGCTGCCCTACGGAGGCCGCGGCCCGGCCCTCCGCTTCCTCAAGCAGCCGGGCGACCCGCTGCTCAAGGCCCCAGGTAACAGCTGCCACCTACGAAATATATGGAATTAGAAAAATCTCTTAGTGCAGGAAATAAGTGAAGACATCATCAACTCGGGTTACCTGGGCCCCAAGGGACTTAAGCCCCTGGAAACACTCATGGAACGTTCCCTCCGCGACGAAGGGCTGCACCTTCCGGGTGTGCAGGCCCTCCGAGTAGCGGGAGACTTCCCCCGCGGGAAGCAGGGGGGCCTCTCGCCCGGCGCCGGCGTCGCTGCCGGCGGGGGGTCCCCGGACCTGCGAGTCCGGTAACGCGGCCGGCGTCACCGGCATCTTCGTGGCCGAGGTCTCCTCCGAAGACGTGGCCGAGGAGCTTTGGGCGGGGGTCCCTGCCCGGGGGGGGGGATCATCAGACCTTTCCCCGCCCCGGGCCGAAAGGTCCTCGGGGCCTCCTCCTCCGGAGGAACCTCGTAGACTGAGGGGCTCCCCCCCTCGTCCACCGGCCAAACCCGCGGAGGCGAGGCCTCCGCGAATCTCACCTCCAGCCTCTCCGGCTCCAAAGAAGCCGGAAGGGGCAGGAGGGGCTCCACCGAGGGTTGCGATGGGGCGTAGTTCATCGAGTCGGACGCCGCCCCGCCCATGGCCGCCTCCTTCCCCCGGACCTCGACGGGGCTCTTCGGGGGAGGAGGTGTTGCTCCCTTCCGGGCCGGTGCCTGGGCACGCTCGCTCCCGGGGGTCTCGTCCCGGGGCTTCGCTGGTGTCGCCGCCGGTGTCGTTGATGGGCCGGGGGTCTTTTGGACCCTGGCCTTCTTGGGCTCCGAGCCCCCGGTAGCTTCCTTCCCCCGTTTGTACGACCCGGGGGTGGGGAGAGGCTTCCTCTCCGGCAGCTTTAGCCCGTAGGCCGCCGCTACCAAGTTCCGGGGAGGGCCCTCCCCCACGAGGCGCATGACGCGCTCGTGCTCGTCGGCGAAGTACCTCCCCAGGAGGTTCTCTACCTTCTCCCACGCCGCCGGGTACGGCCGGACTGCAAGAGGTAAAGAGTTAGTTAAATTTTCAAAAATTCGTAAGTATGATGCAGCAGGTTCCCGGAGCTTACGTCGCCTCACCGGCTTCACCGGGGGCCGCTGTTCCGGGCCCATGCCGACTCCCCTCTTCCCGCGCGAGAAGGGGGAGATCCGGAGGAGAGCCATCTCCTCGGCAGCGTCCCGCATTGAGCGGGTCTTCTTGGAGAGGATCACCCTGTCGAGGAGCTCGAACTACTCGTCCGTCCACACCGGAGGATTCGGCGCAGACGACCGGCTGTAGGTGGGGGGCTCCGGGGCGTACACCACCGCCTCGTCGCGGACCCGACGGTAAAACCACCTCCGGACCTAGTCGCCCCAGTGGTCCCGGGAGGCCGCCGCAGGGTAGTCGATCACCCAGGACGGCAGCATTTGTACCATCACCGAACCGAAGGGGAACTTGGGGCCCCCCTTCACCAGGTGGGAGGTCCGCGCCGCCGGTTCATAGAAGTACCAGAAGGCGCGAAGGGTGGGCTCCCGCCCGGTCGCTGTCTCGTAGAGCCAGATGAAGAGGCCCATCTGGAAGAGCGCGTTCGGGGTGAGGTGGTTGAGCGCCACCCCGTACTCCTTCAGAAACTCCCGGAGCATGGGATGCACCGGGAGCCGGAGCCCCGCCTCGAGGAAGGCCTCGAAGGCCACGACCTCTCCGGGCCTGGGGCGGGGGGCTCCGTCTTTCTTCACGGGGACTCGGATGTCCCCGATCGCAACGACGCAGCGTTCGACCAAGGACTCGGCATCCCCGGCCGTGAACTCCGACGCCCAGAGAAAATCCGGAGGGATTTACTCCGGGGGCACTTCCGTGGTCTTTGCTCGACCCTTGGGTGCCATGAGGTTAGTGTCTTCTTTTTTCTTCGGTGACTAACCTTTCAGGAGGCTACTACTAAAACTTCCGGATGTCTGCTACCGGGAGCTAACTACCGGAAAGAGCTACCGGGAGAGCAAAAAACGCTAAGGCTGAAAATTTGGAATGAACTTCCGGAACCCCCAAGGCCCTATTTATAGGGATGGGACATGGTCTAGATGGGTGCCACGTGGCACCCCACGGAGCAATCTGGACCGTTGAAGTTCAAACCGTGCCCGGGAAACGAAGGGACGGGCGCGTGAATCGAGGCGCCGGTTTGAACCGCGCACGCATTTATGGCGAAACGGCGCGGTCTTAAGCGCGGGGCACGGAAACCGAAGCGCCACAGTTCCGGTGACTTGGCCCGGAGATTTTCCCGGTGACGTGTACCATACCCACAGGGGACTCGAGCATCGTCCCCGGCGTGCATGGGGGGCTGCTGTCGGGGGAAATCTCCGCGGGACCAAGTCCAGGTAAGTTGCTTCACGATGGCTCGGCGATGTTGTCTCCGGGCGCCGTCCCGGGCGCCGCCATTGACCCGGGGATGTGGCCTCCGGCCCCTCCCCGGGCGCCGCCTTTTGGCCCCCGGGACCTGGCCTCCGGCGCCGTCCCGGGTGCCGCCATTGGCCCGGGGACGTGGCCTCCGGCCCCTCCCCGGGCGCCGCCTTTTGGCCCCCGGGACCTGGCCTCTGGCGCCGTCCCGGGCGCCGCTATTGGCCCGGGGACGTGGCCTCCGGCCCCTCCCCGGGCGCCGGCTTTTGGCCCCCGAGACCTGGCCTCCGGCGCCGTCCGGGGCCTCATCGCCCTCCTAAAAGGTAAAGTCTCGAATTGTTTGTCACGTGCAGGTCACGCGAGGAGCGCCTCGGGAACTAGCGACCACCTGTCAAGCATCCAAGGCGTTTGACCGGAAGAAGGACGGTCCTACCCTTCAATCCGACGGTGGCTTCCGGGGTAGTTTAGGTCTTTTGCTTCTTTTTGGGGCTATAAATAGCCCTTGTACCCCTCTGTTGTAAAGGATCGGATCACTTTTATTGGAATAGCCAAACTCACAGACGTGCTCCGGAAGCCTCTCCCCCCGGAGAGAGCCTCCCCAGCCGACTCCGGTCGGGAGCGCGTCGACAGGACTAGGGCCCCCACCGGGACCCGAACCTGTATAAATCCTCGTGTCATTTCTTGTGCTTGTCCGGCGGGGGAGGACCGGTCATCCGGTCAACCCGCGCCGCGTAATCCTCACTAGGATCATTCTCAAAACCTGCCGGGGTATTCGCAATACCACGACAGTATTTTATTTTACTATCGGTTTTATTACAATAAACCGATAGTATATGTTAATTTCATATCAGTTTGGAGGTTGAAACCGATAGTAGAATACTGTTAAATTGATCTAAAGGTATTTCCTGAGAATAATTACAGATGGGTCTCAGTACATCATTTTGCACTTGTAAAGACACCTGAAACCCCATACAAATGACTTCCAATAATTTTGAAATAAATTAACAGTAAAGACCAATCATGGAATGAAAATTTGCAGTTTTCATATATATTTGTGAAAAGAATCAATTATTGCTCAAATCAAGTATATACTCCAATTGAAATGAAAATTTGCAGAAATAATTCTCAATGCATCACGTATGTTTTCCCAAAGAATTTTTGAAAAATGATTTGAAGAATTCATCGATTAAAGATCCAAGTAATATACGTCACCTACATATTGCAAATTAGTCAAGAATGGTTGTCCACCCATAATCCTTCTTCGTGGTCGTCTCGCAGGTAACTTGTTTCGTCAATATCTTCGGTAGGGATAGATTGAAGGATTTCATCTAAAAATGGAGGTAGTTCGTCGAACTGATCGTACTCTTCTTCATCCACAACGTCTTCGACCCCAACAATACTTCTCATACTGTGAAGGACAACGTGCAACTTTGAGTTGGCCGGGTCAACGATGTAGAACACCTGTGTGGCTTGCTCAGTAAGTATAAATGGATCATCTTTGTGTGCGACTCTACTGAGATCGACGAGAGTAAACCCATAATTGTCAACTTTAACACCTCGAGGGATTTCGACCCATTGGCATCGAAACAGAGGAATCTTAAGTAATACATAATCGAGCTCCCATATTTCCTCAATAACACCGTAATATGAGTCGAGTGCCCTTACTACCCTGGCATCCTCCGAAATAGCAAGTAGTGTCACTCTACTACATTGCATAGTACTCTTCTCGTCCTGAGTTCTTGTGTAAAATGAATAGCCGTTGATGTCATACCCCTGCCAAGTCCCTACAGTAAATCTAGGCCCTCTGGCCAACCATGTAACATCTTCATCTACATCGCCCTCAAAAGCTTGCAGGACTCTATTTTCGATCCACCCAGCAAACTTCCTGTTATGTTCTCTGGTGACCCAAATCTCTGACTTCGAGGGATTCTGTTTCCGTAACATTTCCTTGTGCTCGTGTATGTATGGCTCTGTGGGACCCTCATTTGAGGAATCCGGTGGCAACCGCCCAGGTGGGTTGCACTCAGAAAAGGGTACATTGCAGCTCACAACAACAAGATGCATTATATAAAAATGCGAGTAATTAAAAACACAAGTGCTGATCACAAGGACCAATATTACAATAACTTAGCGCCAAAATGACGCATTTAAATGTTGATACAAATTACGGAGTTTTCGACACAAAGGTCAGCACAAAATAAAACAACAATAACAAACGAAAAGACTTTATCAGTCTTCTTCTTCTGCAGCAGCGGTGTACGGCCTTCTCCACATCTGACTCCACCTTGGTGCATAACCCTCTATCAAGCTTGGTCTTCAGTTTCTTCTTCTTGTTCCGCATTGGGTTCAAGACCGTAAGATTCAGGGTCGACGAATCCTTCTTCTAAATTCGTTTGTAAAAGCAAGGGTGAGCACATCGTCCACATGGTGCTCAACAAGTCCCAAATAAGAATGCAAGTGTATATATAGATGGGGAAAATTTCTCAAAGAATAGCTCCTTGGCTTCATATATGTATATAGAATAGATTTTCACACTTAGTCTTTGGAGAAAAGACTTTTATTTTCAAAAGCAGTGCTTTTAAAGCCCTAAGCTAAATTCTTAGAAAATGTTGTGTGTGGCGGTCTTTCATGAGTCACCACTTTATCCTGATTTTGTGAAAACTTTCCAAAAGCTACTTGTGCTGCATCGACGTGAATAGAATCCACAGCGCGCAGACTCCATAACCTGGGAACTCAGAGTATCCGATACATTTTAAACTTTGCAAAGGTGTACCACCTTAATCCACCAATCACTCAGCTTTCAAGTCAGGCCAACTCCACGCGACTTTTACGCATGTGACAAGGCCGAAGTGACACAACAGTTTACAGTCCTAACATTAACTATTCCCTGCCCGGTAAATAGACAGTCAAGTCTCAAGTACCGTTGTGGGTCCTCCCCACTGCCTTACTTCCTAGCCTGGGTCTATGTTCTCGCAAGACACATAGCCTTTCTTGATTACAGTCGCACACGACTTAATCTGGCATAGGGCGTCTTCCTTCTTTCCACCTTTTCCTCTCATGATTTTTCTGAACTCAGATCACTCATGGCCTTCTGCGGCCCACCAGTTCTCGCAAGACACTGGATCGACAACCATTGTAGGGAAGAGCTAATACTAAAGAAAGCTACTAAGTTGCGCCGGTCCCATAAACAGGCAAGTGGTTGGTACATTTTTCATGCCGCATAGAAGCACAACACAAGGTTCTAGTCCTTATGAATCTCTAGTGAGGAGTCCTTCACATTCCCAGTGCGCACACAGCACCATCCTATCAAACCATCCTCACTATCGATTCCAATCATATTTTCTTTCACAAAAGGGGTTTTGAACATGCTTTTCTCATATGTGACCATTCAATATTTATCATATAATCTTTGGCATAGCATAACCTAAGCATGATATTCTAGGGTAACAAGGGTGCAGGGGTATTCAATGTCAAAAGGGGCTTTACAATCATTTAGGTCATATCTAATCATTTTATTGAAACATAGTTCTTATTTGAATCTAAGGCATGCATATACTTGAAAACAGTTAACATACTTCATTTCAAAATAATAGGCTAGACATGATCAAGGGTTTGAGACTTGCCTTGCAGTGATGGGTCTAGCTGTTCAGATGAATCCTCGAAGATCTCCTCGGTTCCTTCAACGTCTGGTTCCACGGCGGATACAAACAACACATACACACTATATAAGTATACAAGTACTAGAAAATAATACGTAAATACATCATGCATGCAGGGGTAAGGGTTTGGACAAGGTCACTTGACATTGGTCGAAGAGATGGGCTCAAAGGGCTTGAATGTCGAAGGGCTGACATTCGACTCATGGCTTGACATTGCTCTAAATCGGTTCTAGGTATGTTTTCTGGAGATATGGTAGTAGGGAATGTTGTAGATCATGGCTCAAAGGACTTACTGGACAAAGTGGCATTTCAATTGCTCAAATGAAACAAGTCTAAATCATCCAATGCCACTGGTGGTCATGCACTGACATAGAGCTAGACATGGCCAGAAACTAGGGCATTGAATAACTTTTGACTCAGGACTCCAATTGATGCAAAACTTTGTCTGAGGTTTAGGCATTGATAACAGCTACAAAACTCTCAACAGGCTCAAAGGCTGAAAGTGGCCGGAACGTGGACAAATCCGGTGAGCAAACACGGTGGCCTGGACATGAACTGAACCACTGGACAGCAACCTTGGCATGACCATAACTTTTGATTCAGGTCGATCCAGAAGTCGAGCTAGTAGACAAAATTGCTCAGGGGGTTGAGATCTATCTAAATGACAAGTTTTCACCGGCTAGTTTGGCCGGAAAACGAACTCCGGCGATCGGGGCCGAAGACGAAGGCACCGATGTGGGGGTTTTCGTTCCAGGGTGTTTGAACTCAATTCCACGCTCGGGAGGCATCTAGGGGCTGTCACAAGGCTATTGGTGCACTCAATTTTGCCAGAGATTGGCTAGAGAAGCACGGCGGCGTTCTCCGGTGAACTGTCGAGGCTCGAACGTTGAAATCTGGTGCTCGGGGCAAAATTGGCGATTCCAAGCTTGCAGGTTTGTTTCTCCTAGCTCACTGATCAATACTCTCTACTGGCACGAGGATCAATTTGGCTTGAATCACTCAGCATTACGGGAACATGGGATTTGGGTGTTTTCCGATGATTGCCGGCGTTGAGGTTCGCCGGGGGCCAATTGAACACTATGGTACGAAGAGAGGGATGAAGGGAGCTTACTGGTGGCGTTGGTTTGGAGAAAGAAGCTTCGGGCGAAGCTGGCGCCGTAAGCATCAGGAACTGCTCGCCGGGGAAGAAGGCCTTCGCGGTGGCGCTGAAGAACTGGACTACTCTCTGGTGGAGGAAGCTAAGGCCTGAAGTTGCGGAAAGGTGTGAAGAGATGCTGGGCGAAGGGAGGGCTTTATATAGCCGCGGGGTGAAGCTCTCGGGAGCAGCAGCAATCGCCGTGGGGGATTTTTCTTCTGGCGCTGGAGCGGTCAACGAGGCACTTGGGGACACGGCGGGGCTCTGCCAGAGGCGGAGCATCACGCGAAATCAGTATTCCGTCAGGAAGGCGAGGTGCTGATCTCCGGGATGGCAGCCATGTGGCGTGGAGCTCCTGACAACAGCGGGCACGCGCGCGCGCGGGGAAGAACACGGCACGGTGTGGTTGAAGTGTTCCACGGTGGCGGTACAGCTGCGCGCGGTTGATAGCTACGTGGCCGTGAAGGTGGCAGCGCGAGGAACTTCACCGGCAGCGAGCTCAACGGCGCGGCAAAGCGGCAGGGCGCTGGTCGAACGAACACTGGTCGCGGTCGTCCACGCGGTCTCCTGGTCGTGGTCGAAGAAAAGGCCAGGGGCTTGTTTGCAAGGTTTTGGACTGAAATGTGAAGGTTTTGGCTCGGGAATTTGGGCCTATTTGTAATTCTGAAGAACTGAAGGGCTGATTCGAATTCTGACTTTGCAGATGAGTGCTACTAAATGTCTTAGACTCATCCAGCAGGAAAAATGGTAAAATTTGATAAGATTTGGTGGTTTTGACAAAAATCGAAAACAGGGTATTTAGGGTAAACAGGGTAATTAGGGTCTGAAACTTTTGTCGAGGCTGAAACTAGGGTTTCGGTTGAGATTATGGAAATCTTCCAGAAGGGAAAAATGTTCAGAAAAATGAAGGAAAGGTAATCACTTGATCAGATCTGGGTTTGGAGATGATCTGAGACTTTTAGCCTTTTTGGGTTTTCTAAAAGGACTAAACTAAAGCACTTTTGGACTGAATTGTAAAAACGATTTGGGAGATGAAGTTTAGCTGCCAACTTTTTAGGTTAAGGTAGTGGCATACCTAAGATCAAGATAGGGTTGAGACAACAGGGATTCCAAAGAATATATGCTGACTCGTAAGCAGAAAAGATAGTGAAAAATAGGGATGTTACAGGCTCCACCCCCGTCATGTGCTGTAAGACCCAAAAATGGGCTTTTGCATACAGATCACTAGAGGGGACGACTGCTTTAAATCCAATCGTTCCAATGCCCTGAAGCCTGCCCTCATGCCGGGACGTAGGAACGCCAATTGGGTCAACCCCGGCCATATAGTTGGTGCAAAATTCGATCACCTCCTCGGCGGCATAACCTTCAATGATACTGCCCTCAGGCCGATATTGATTCCTTACATATCCCTTCAAGATACCCATAAATCTCTCAAATGGATACATGTAGCGCAGGAACACGGTCCACAAAACTTAATTTCTCTGACAAGGTGAACAATTAGATGGACCATAACATCAAAAAAGGATGGAGGGAAATACATCTCCAGCTGACAAAGAGTGGTAGGACACATTTGCAGGTAATCACATCGCGTTGCAAATCGTCCAGTCCATCCATGTCAATTACCTGCAAGGACACATTTGCAGCAAATATTCAGATCCAAAAAATCTGACAAGTTCCACGAATGGAGCTAATTAACTTGCTAGGAGTACACGCTTACGTACCTTGCCAGATATTGTGTTGAAGAAATAACATAGCTTTGTAATTGTCTCTCTAACTTTGACTGGAAGAATGCCTCTGATAGCAATGGGAAGCATTTGTGACATCAGTACATGACAATCATGGGACTTCATACCAACCAGTTTCAAGTCTTTCATGGACACAAGTTTTTTCAAGTTCGCAGAATACTCGCAAGGAACTTTGACACCATGTAGGCACTGACAGAGTTCTGTTTTTTCTCTTTTTGACAAAGTATAGCAGGCCGGGGGGAGGTATATCCGCTTTCCCTTCTCCAACGGTGCAAGCTCAGTCCTTATGCCCATGTCGAGCATGTCACGGCGAACGTTGATGCCATCTTTTGTCTTTCCTGGAATGTTCAACAACAAACCAGTCAAACTGTCACAAACATTTTTCTATACGTGCATGACATCAATGCAATGTCGAACTTGTAAGTGCTCCCAATATGACAGATCCCAAAGAATCGATCTCTTCTTCCAAACATTTTTTCTTGGAGGTTTAGAACATTTACCGAAC
Organism: Pharus latifolius; assembly: GCA_019359835.1. NCBI lineage: Eukaryota > Viridiplantae > Streptophyta > Magnoliopsida > Poales > Poaceae > Pharus > Pharus latifolius. Next base: position 64,435,273 of record CM033322.1, read on the forward strand.
TCAACTTTGATGTCCTTCACGCGCAAGTAAAGCTCCTTACCTGTCACAAACACTGGGGCTGATCCTTTCTCAGGCTTCCCATTGAATGACTTCCTCTTCTTATGGTAGGCGTAATGCATCGGAAGGAATCTGCGATGACCCATGTACACTGTTTTTCTGCAGTTCGATAACCACATGCTTTCAGTTTCATCCAGGCAAATAGGACAAGCCTTGCCTCCTTTCGTACTATACCCCGACAAATTTCTATAGGCCGGGAAATCATTTATTGTGCAAAATATCATGGCCCGCAACATGAAATTCTCTCGCTTATGTGCATCCCACACCCGCACCCCTTCGCTCCACAATTTATGTAAGTCCTCGACTAACGGTGATAGAAACACGTCAATACCATTCCCTGGTTGTCTGGGTCCTGAAATTAGTAACGACATCATGATGTACTTGCGCTTCATACATAACCAAGGAGGAAGATTGTAGATGCATAAAAGAACCGGCCAAGTGCTATGTCGATTGCTCATATTTCCGTGTGGATTCATACCATCCGTACTCAGCCCAAACCTTATATTCCTCACTTCGCCGCCAAACTCACCGAATGTTCTGTTAATGTTTCTCCATTGAATGGAATCAGCTGGATGTCTTATTTTTCCGTCTTGTTTCCGACCTTCAACATGCCAATGCAAGTACTTCGCATCTTTCGGATTTGCAAACAGCCATTTCAATCTGGGAATCACAGGCAAATACCACACAGTTTTGGCCGGAGGCCCTTTCTTTACCTCATCACATCCATTGTGATAAATTCTGTCCCCATGCTTATACAGCGATGCACCGCATCTTGGACAAACATGCAAATCCTCGTACTCGTTACGGTACAGAACACAATCATTTGGGCATGCATGTATTCTTTCGATTTCCATTCCCAACAGACACAATAGTTTTTTGGCCTGATAAACAGATCTTGGCAACTCATTTCCCTCTGGAAGCATGTCCGCTAACAGATCCAATAGCGCCGTGAAACTCTTATCGCTCCAACCGTTGCTTGCCTTCAATTTATATAATATCAACACAGCAGACGACTTTGTAAATTTTGCACATCCGGGGAACAAAGGCTTCTCAGAATCAACAATTAATTTCCCAAATTTAGCTAAATCGTTTTCGCTGTAGTCTTCTTCTACATCACGTAACATTTCATCTAAATTGTCGTCATCTACATGGACTTCCGAATGAACATTACCAATGTTCTGATCATGATCATCATTACTGCAATCCACTTCCGGGTGCTGCTGAGTGGTAGCGGTGCTCGTTTCCTCAAGATCTTCACCATGCCATATCCAATGGGAATAGCGTACGTTAAAACCACGACGAATCAAATGACTCCTAATCTGATCAGAGTTGCCAAACCTTTTTAAGTTCATACAATCTATACAAGGACAATGCATGTCTTTCTCTCCCTTCTTCGCCTTTTCTTGCTCAGCAAATTTAATAAACCCATTCACACCCTCCAAATACTCAACAGTAGTACGTTTTATTCCATACATCCAATATTCTCGGTCCATCTACAATTATTTCACAAAATTGACAAATTCAAATAAATAATTAATGACTCAGGGCATGCATATATGCATGAAACATAATTAGCTAGGCCATATGTGTGTACATGAGCTGCTTAATTACATTAAATAGATTTGTATATATGAAACCCTAATTAACATGATGCATGCATTAATTGGAAGAGCCAGCTAGCTAGCTACTTAAATTCAGCAAGCTATTGCTAGCTAGCCAACCTAGCCTTCTAGCTAGTTTGGAGATACATGTATCTAGTTTAATGAATTGCAAGTAGAGAGAGAGAGGGAGAGTGCATGTGAAAGAGTGATCGAGAGAGAGAGAGAGAGGTGATGAGAAGATGACAATACCAAGGGGGATGAAAATATGATCAACCTCTCAGCTTGCTTCTCCAGATCACTCTAGCTTGGAGTCGTGCGCGGCTGAAATGATTCCAACATGCAGAGCACAGAGCAGGGGTCGACCTAATTAAGTTGTCCAATTTTACTATCGGTTCAACAACACAAACCGATAGTAAAATAAGGTCCCCACTATCATAACCATTAGTTTATATGAAGTTATTTTACTATCGGTTTGTTTTATATAACCGATAGTACTATTTAATATATTGTATCAGTTAGTACAGGAAGAACCGATAGTAAAAAGTCAGTAATTTCACTATCAGTTACGCGAGAAAAACCGATAGTACTATGTAATATATTATATCAGTTGATACAGTACGAACCGATAGTATAAAGTGATTAAATTTACTATCTGTTACGAACGAAAAACCGATAGTACTGTTTTAATATATTATATAGGTTGGAACAGTAATACCCGATAGTATAAAGTGCACAATTTTACTTTCAGTTAAAAGCGGAAAACCGATAGTACTATTTAATATATTATATCGGTTTGTACAGTAATGACCGATAGTGAAAAGTATTTGCATTTCACTAACGTTAGACTAGTGTGTAACCGATAGTAAAATTCCTCTTTTCCGCCCTGTCGTCCTATTCTATCGGATTTTTCCCAGATTGCTTATAACCGTTAGAAAATATGGGTTAGTGGAATGCACTTCTGTAGTAGTGCTTGTAGGAATAGATCTTCATGACCAGGTCGATCGTGCTTCTAGTTCAGTGGATAACAATCCGAAGTTGGTTCAGTGATTCCTAGGGCGTATCAGCCGTGTACGGTTGGTAGCCGGATCGTGAGAGTTGTCTTCACAAATCGATAGTTGTTGTTCTCATCGAAAGATCGGACCGCAAGCGTCACATCATTCCATGACATGGGTGCCCCGGCGAGTGACGGCGCACGGGACACGCCGGGATGCTTCTCACCAGCCCACCCGGGGCAGGGGTTCCCGGGGCGCTTCTCACTGGGCTGGTGGCCGCGCCAGGGAGATGGGTCATCGGACTGGTGGCGGCACCCAGGTCATGGGTCCCCAGGACCCTACTCACCGGGTCAGTGGTGGCGCTCGGGACATGGGTCCCCGAGACCCTTCTCATAGGGCCGGTGGCGGCACCCGGGATAGGGTTCCTGGAGCGCTTCTCACCGGGCTGGTGGCGGCGCCTGGGACACGGGTCATCGGGCCGGTGGCGGCACCCGGGATAGGGTTCCTGGGGCGCTTCTCACCGGGTTGGTGGCAGCGCCAGGGACACGGGTCATCGGGCCGGTGGCGGCGCCCGGGTCATGGGTGGGACCCTTCTCACTGGGCCAGTGGCGGCGCCCGGGACTGGGGTTCCTGGGGCGCTTCTCATCGGGCTGGTGGCGGCACCCGGGATACGGGGCAGTGGGCCAGTGGTGGCACCCGGGACATGGGTCCCCGGGACGCCTCTCACAGGGCCAAGTGGCGGCGCCCGACAAGTGAGTAACCGGGGCCCTTATCACCGGGACTGATATGGCGGAGATTTCCCTCAACAGCAGCCCCCCATGCTCTCCGGGGACATACCCTAAGACCCCGGAGGGGATGGTTCCCACCACTGGGAACATCTCCCCCGGTGGAGGTCTCCGGCGCTTGGCGACGCTTCGGTTCACGTGCCTCGCAATCATGGCGGTGTCGTTGATAATCATGACACCGTGGGTCTCGATTAGCGTGCGCCGCAAGTCATGATGGCTTCGCGCGGTTCGAACATCGCCGCGCCATTTCCTGCACGCGCCTCGTCGATTCGCGCATGTCGTTTGAAACGGGCGGCTCGAAGTGATCCCGAGGAGCCACGTGGTGCCCATCGGGTCCGCGCTAGGCTCTATAAATAGCGCTTCGGGGGGACTGGAGAGCTTACATCGAAAACTTTGCCGCAAACGTCTCACCGGCACCCTAAGCCTCTCCCGGTAACTTTCTTTCCGGTCGATGGCTCCCAAGGGCCGCACCAAAGCCACCGACATGCCCCCGGAGGAAGTCACCGCGGACTTCCACGGGGCTTCCGAGTTCACCTCGGGGGACTTGGAGTCCCTCGTATAGCGGGGGGTTCTCACGGACGGGGACGTCCGGATCCCCCCGAGGAAGGAGATGGCACATCGCCCCCAGGTCGGAGAGGTAGTCATCTTCGAGGCCTTCGTGGAGGCCGGCCTCTGGCTCTCGGTGCATCCGTTGCTCCGGGAGTTCCTCCGGGTGTACGAGGTGGCGCTCAACCACCTGACTCCCAATGCCCTCGTCCGAAAGGGCCTCTTCATTTGGCTATGCGAGACAGCCCCCGGCCGAGAGCTGATGCTCCGGCTGCTCCAGTACTTCTATGAGCCCTCGGCGATGGGATCGTATGCCGTCAAGGGAGGGCCGAAGTTCGCCTTCAGCTACATCATGATGCAGCTCCTCCCGGCTCAGGTGGTGGAGTACCCGGTGGCGGCCTCCCGGGATCATTGGGGGGACTGGCTCCAGAGATGGTTTTATCTCTGGGTCCGAGACCCCGGGGTGACGTACTCCCCGGAAGGCCCCTCCTACTACCGCTCGTCCGCCCCCAAGCCCCCGGTCTAGACCGCCGAGGAGTTAAAGATCCTCAGCAAGATGGTGGGCGCCTGGGCCCTGAGGTCCATGAGGGACCTCGCCGAGGAGCTCGCACTCCTCATGCTATCCCCCTTCTCGCACAGGAAGAGAGGGATCGGGATGTGCCCGGCGCACCAACCCCCGCAGAAACCGGTGGCCCGACGTAAGTACCCGGTGACCCGTCTCTTAGTCTTTGGCATTTCGGCTAACGCTTTTGTATTTTTGTAGTCCGGCCCTACCCAGCTTGCTGAGAGAAGGCTAAGAACCTCCTCGGGGGGGTTCTACGCTGACGAGCATGAGCGCGTCGTGCGTGTCCTTGAGGAGGGCTCTCCCCATAACTTGGTGGCAGAAGCCTTCGGCCTGAAGTTACCAGCGAGGGAGCCTCTCCCCACCCCCGGCTCTCATAAGGGGGGAAAGGAGGCCGCGGGGGGCCCCGAGAAAAAGCGCTCCAAGGCGCGAAAGGCCTCGGGCCCCGCGGCGACGTCGGGCGCCACGCCCACGAGGGCCCTGGAGGAGGCCCCCAGGTCGGGGCCGTCGGGCACCACGCCCGCTAGGGCCTAGGAGGAGGCCCCCTGGTCGGGGCAGGTGCAAGCCACCCCGAGACGCGGGGCGACGTCGCCCCTCCCGGAGGGGGAGCCTTCCATCGGTCCCGGGACGACGGCGAAGTTCATGCGCCTCCTTGACGCACCCATCGGATCGGGCGAGAAGGGGAAGGTGACGAACGACGGGGACGACTCCAACTCAGCGAACTACGCCCCCTCGCCCTCTTCAGTGCCCACGCCTCCAGAGATTCAAGAACCGCTGAGCGTTGAGCGCTTGGAGGTGCAGTTCACGGAGACGTCTCCTTTGCGCTTCGACTGGCCAGTGGACGAGGGGGCGAGCCCCTCGGTTGAGCCAGTCCAAGTGGCCTTGGGGGCTCCGTAGCCCAGGAGGGGCAAGGGGCTCCTGATCCCCCCCAAGGGCCACATCCCCTCTCCGGTGACAGGGGCCACGACCGGGGTCGAACAGGTCCACATCACCCCCGGGGATGGCTAGACGGGGCTCGCCAGCGGGGACGGGTCCGGTGTCACCGGGAGGGAGATGTCGAGCCCCCACCTAGAGACTACGACTACTCCCGTGGAGACCCAACTCGCTACAGCTGGTCCCATACGCGCATACCATTGACTTCCCAGGATAAGTCAAGCACAGGAGTATATTCACATTGCAGTAGAAAAACTTAGAAAATATTTAAGCAGTGTGGCCTGCTGGCCTGAATACAACATAAAGAGGTTACGATGCCTTCACGGCATACATGGTCTAGCAAAATAACAACTACACAACAGAAGATAGGTGACCCTCCCACAGTGAGAAGTTGACGGTAGAACAACACACATCAGGGCTCTGGCGGTACTGGCTCTCCTCCTTCTGGATCCAAGAAATTCTCCACGCCTTCATCTTGATCATGGAACGCTCCATCTACTGGATTGTAGGTTGCAAGGGTGAGCACTTACGTACTCAGCAAGTCATAGGTAAGAGTAGATACATATAGTAGGGATGATATGAACCTATGCTAGTGAAGAAGTGTGGATGTTTGTAAAATAGTCTTTTCCTTTATGTCACATCTCATGGCAGCACTTTTCATAGCATAGCATCACTATTCATGTTCCACTATTTATAGTACTACCGCGACACGTCGACACACGACAGGCCACGGCAGCACCCCTTATCATGACAACACATGTCATTTGGGTAATCTTGACTTATCAAATTTTATTTAGAAAACATACTTGTGCCACACCTCGTGGATTTAATCCACCGCAGCAGACTCCTGTAAACCCGGGAGCTCGGAGTATTCAAATACGTTTTTATCTCTGCAGAGAGGTACTAATTTACCCGCAAGATATTCCACTTTCATGCCCAACCTATCAAGATGATTAGACCCTTCCTCACAATCATGTGTGAGTGGCAAGGTGGAGATAACAAGAACTTTTGCCATGTTTCACACACAATTTACCCCAAACCCTGTGGTTTTATTCAAACCACAGTTGTGGCAGGGTTACACAACCCCCACTAAATTGGCATCTTCCCACTTAGGGTCATTGTGCAATCACATGTGTTGGAGCTGCACTCTGTTTAAATCGTGTACGTGTCATATAGGGGTTTCATGTGTGATCCACATACTACTTGTTCAGGCCTGTCCCATACCAGGCTTGCGATTAGCAAGTTTTTCATGCCACTAGAAGCACAACACAAGGTTCTAATCCTTATATGCCAGTGACTAGACCATCCCCAACCCATGCACATCCAGCGCTACCACCATTCCATACCAAAAAGCCTGGTCACGGCTAGTGGTTTTATTTCATGAATATAAATATATACCTATATAATAGTTCATGGCTCACTACTTGAACATTTCACATTTCACAAGCATCCAGCCTAATACTGCCATTTCATAACATAACTCAATCATTCTTTCACATGCAAATACTACTTATATTCAAGGTCATATTATAGAAACTTTTAAAATATAGGTTCAAGATGTTCAAGAATATGACTTGCCTTCCGCGTCATAAAAATCAGCAGTTGATATCGGGTCAACAACGAAGTCCTCGAACTCAGCTTCTAGATCTGCTCGGCGACAAACAAGCATACAATAATTACAAACTATGTTAAAATGATTTATGATCTATATGCAAATATGCTTTAAAAAGGATAACTGAACCATACTGAAATTGACTGAGACTGCAAGCTGAACTGAGTCGACATTATAGGGTTTCAAGGAATTTGGCTAAGGATGGGTGTTAGATGCTCTTAGGGTTTCAAGGCTGCAATATAAACATCAAGCCCGTGGCTGGTTTGCTCAAAAACAGCAAATGTCAGCCGATTGACATTCGGTTCAAGGCTCTGACATAGCTTCAAGGAAAGCTAGAGAGCTTATCTCCAGGTGTGACAGTAGAAGAAAATGTAGATCATAACTCTACAAATTCAGTGGACAAAGTGGTTTCCAAATTGCACAATCAGAAGTGGGTGAACAGGTCCAATGCCACTGGCTGGCATGAACTGACAAGGGCTAACATTGTCAAAGATTGGCATTGGCATGGTTCTGAATATTTTCAGTGGACAAAACAGGTTTGGATCAAGGCATTAGGTGCACAAGGACATAAGGCAGCTATTTGACAAAGTGTGTCTTCACAAAAAGGTCCAGGAGTTCAAGGATTTGCAAAAACATCCTTGGACACAGTGAATTGAATGTCAGTGCATGGCCAGATTCTAGGGCTTGAGTATTTGATTGATTCTCTCATGTACTTCCCTGCTAACTTTGTCAAATTGATAGGCGACGTCAAGGCCAAGCTGCTGGAGAAGTTAATTTGGAATTGATGGCCGGACGACGGCGAACAGCAAGATCGAAGTCGTTGGCACAGAAGAACAGAAGTGGGCTATGGTGTCAACAAGCTATAGAAGATGAAACTTGAAATTTAGTGAGGCTTTTTGCTCCTGGGGCGATGCTGATGGTTCTGAAGCAAGGAATCTCGTTGCAGATGAGGTTTGAAGCTCGCCGGCATTGGCACTAGAGCTGAAGAAGACGGCAAAAGAGGCAACGACGATGCAGAGCAATGTAGGTCAATCAAGCTCGGCTACACCATCTACAAGATACAAGGAGTGTGTTGGTGCAACTAATTTGGTCAGAGATGGAGTGGAGCTCGCCGGCGACGTGAGGCGTTCACGGCGGTGCGCGAAGAGCAGGAAAACACAAGATACAACTTGAATTCAAATTCTGGATGAACACGCTTGCTGAGATTAAGCTACTGAGCACTTTATTCTACTACAGAGAAGGTTAATTTGGACTGTAGTTGATTCAATTACAAGAACAGGGCATTTACAATTTACGGCAATCACCGGCGATGAGCTTCACCGGAGCTTGATTGGATGCTACAGAACGATGAGGTGAACAAGAGGAACTTACTAGTTGATTCAATTGAAGATTTGGTGCAGCAGAATGATCTAGCGTTGAGCTCCTCCTCGGTGGCTCGCCGGAGAAGAAAGCGTTAACGAAGAAGATCTAGGACTTAGCCAAATTCTGGTGGAACGACGATTGCACAGGGTGGTGGTGTGCTTAAATAGGCAAGGGGCGAAGATGGCGAGGAGGGAACAGCAATGAAATTGGCGCCGGGGATGAGACTGGCTGGCGCAGAAGGAACAGCGGTGACAATTCACTGGTGATGAAATCAACGGCATGACGGGACGGCGAACAGACGGCTCTGCAGTTGTGCTAGGTCAGGAGATTGGAACGTGGTGCTGGTGGTGGAGGCGACAAGGCTGGTACGGTGTGGCGATGTGGCGCGAAGCTGCTGACAAAAGGGTTGCTGCTGCTGCTGTTCGCGTGCGGGAATGGTTGCTGGTCGTCAGTGCTGCCACGACAACGGCGTGGATGCAGACACGTGCGCACATGCAAGCACAAACACGCACGGGCGCAAGTGCAGCGAAGCTGGGCCGGCTGCGAGCGAACACGGCGCACAAGCATGGCACCGCCCTGGTCAAAAACACAGCTGCTGCTCTGGTCGAATCTGGACTGAAGTGCAATTTCTGATTTTTGGCTTTGGACTGATGTGTAAATCCTGAGATTTGGATGATTAGGATTGAATCTGATTTTACTGCTTTGGCAAACTTAATTCAATAGATAATTTGGCACAGATAGAAGATAAGATTTGGAACATTTGAGTGGTTTTTGAGTGAAATTGATAATAGGGTAAATTAAGGTATTTGAAATCGCAGTTTTACCAAAACTGAAATTCTGGGATTTAGGGTAGGATTTTGAGATCCTCACAAAAGAATATTTTGTGTTACATAGCATTTGGGATGTGTTCCTTGAAACATATTTGAATTTGGAGTTGATTTACAACATTTAGCCTTTTCAGGCTTATGGAAAATCTGGAAAAGGACTCATCTGCGATACCTCTTGGAGTGATTTGTGAAAAGGGTCTAGATGATAGAATCTGGCTGCCAACTTTTTGGATTAAGGTACTGGGACCCCTTGATCATAATCCAAGAATAATCTAGTCTGGATTTGGTCAAGATTCGATTAAATCAGGATTTGGAGTATTTAGGGTAATTAGAGTATTTAATTAATTTTTGTTTTCGAAAACAGAAAAGATTGACAAATATGGGAATTAGAGATCGAATTTGATCTGGCTTCTGAAGGCTTTTCTACTTAGGATAAATATAGGTCACATCTGAGCAATCTGATCTTGAATGGGATCTATAGGATAGATTCTGAGATTCTTGGGAATTAGATCTGGTTTAAATTGGGAGATTTGGCTACTACTACAAAATACATGCATGCATGATTTTCATGAAAAGGAAATGTTCACCCCCAAAACCAGGGTGTTACAGGAGACCCCCTTGTTATCCCCAGGCGAGGCCCGGAGGTTTGTTGCGGGCCTCCAGACCATGATGGTCCGGACCTATGTCCGGTTGGGGACGATCGGCGAGCGGTGCTCCGAGCTGGTCTCTCTCCAAATCCAGGTGAGTCCACTTCCAAGGTGTCCAGTGACTTTTTCCCGAAGGGTTTTACTTACGCCTTACACGTCTAACCCTTGGGTTCACAGGGGGCAGCCCTCTCTCAGGGCACCGAGAACAGCTTAGAGAACGCGTTGAGGGAGGCAAGGGACAAGGCCGCCGCCTTTTGCGCTGAGAGGGACGAACTGCTCAGGGAGCTGGCTAGGGTCCGGGCCTAGCTTCTTGCCTTAGAGGAGGCCAACGCCCGTCTCTGGAGGGAGGCAAAGGCGATGGAGAGTGCCCACCGGGAGCTCGAGGACTCTAGCTCCCGGGCGGTCGCGGAGGTGGGTCGCGCCGTGCGCTCGGCCTTCGAAGGGCTCAAGCTTAGCCTCGGCCAAGGAGGAGGCTTCGGTGCGGTGCTGGCAACATTCACGAAGGCTATGCGCTTTTTCAACGCGCAAGTCTCCGTGACCCCGCAGGCCGTCGACGCAAGGGTCCGGGGCCGAGAGGTCCCAGTGGTGGCTGTAGCCGCGGCTCACGTGGAGCACCGAGGGACTGGGGCCCGGGTGATCGGAGGCCGACTCCCTGGAGGCTTCCCTGACTTCTTCGAGCCACAGCGGCGGGAGTTGGAGGAGTTGGCAGGGGGATTCTACGACCGGATCATCCGGGTTCAGTTCCCTGCCCCGGCACCCCCGAGGATGGACGCCCCGATGCCGAGCGAGACTTCCTGGGGGGGGGCGACAATGAGCAAGTATGAAAATCCCCCCTTGGACCTTTAGATAGGTCCTTTTTGTTTTGATAGGCTTTTGCGCCCGATAGCTTCCTAGAGGAAGCCTCGAAAAACTATAACTAATATTCTCAATGAAATGAGATTTTTTTGCTAAGTCTTCTTTCATTATAAGCAGGCGTGCCGGGAGTTTTCTCCCGGGGGAGGGTTCCCAAGTCTTGGTCAACTTAGCCCGGGTGGCCCCCCGGTGGGCCGGGAGCTTGCTCCCGAAGAGGGGCTCTTGGGTTCGGGGGGGGGCGCAGCTCGACGGATGCCCAAGTGGCCTTAACTTTGTTAAGCCTCGCCACCGGGGGGCGTCGTGAAAGTTCATCCTGGGAGTCGATCTGGTTATGGTGGCTCCCGGAGTGGCACTTGGATAATTTTGACAATAGTCGTGCCGAGTTGCCCCCTCCGAGGCTGGGGTCCCAGAGGGTCCCGCCACTTCGGATACGCCTTCCGGCCGGCTATGAGTATTGGCCCGAGGACTTGCTTCGAGAAGCCCAGAGACGCATAAGGAGCTTGTACCGGGACCTTTCCTGGGAGCTATCGGAAGGCCTTTGAGAGTGCTAGATGTAGACGCCCCCGGGAGGGGGTTGTCATCTGTAGTAGTTTCCTGCGGGAGCTTAACTCCCTGGGCTGTATCTTGTACGTGCCCGGGGCTTCTCACCCATGGGACATCTTGCCCAACCGGGGGGGGGGGGGGTAATGTCCCCCGGTTAAATGTTGTATCAATAAAGCTATGAGCTTGTTTGTTCCTTAATATTTTCATGAGGTTGCTTGTCGTGAAATTCTCTAAAAATATTCACCTGTCCAGGCCCGAGTTACCCCCCCACAACGGGGTGCAGCTCGGCTCCGCGCACTGTGGGTAAGGAACAGAGAGGCCTGGACGTTGATGATTACCGGGGTCACAAAGCCCTCTGTCAAAACTTCCAAGCTACGATCATGAATCCTGCCAACCGAAAAATTCCTGAGCTTGGTTGAGGGATTTCAAAGCCCAATAAGAAATTCCCCTAGTCGTGAGAATGGGGAGCCGGTAGGGAAGTTCCCGGTCGAAAAATTCCAAAGACCGGTAAAAGATTCCCCCGGTCGCCGTGAGAATGGGGAGCTGGTAAGGAAGTTCCCGGTTGAAGAATTCTGAAGACCATCAAAAATTTCGACAACAAAAATTCCAAGGCCCTCATAGGGGAAGCTCGCTCCCTGGAGAGGACGAGTTTAACAACCCGCAGAGGGGGAGCTCTCGGAGGAGGATGAGCCTGATGGCGTGCTTGAGTGTTTGAGGGGGGACTAGTTTCTCAAAGTGACTGGCTACCGCAGTTCATGAGAACTGGGTTGCCGTTTACCCCCTCAGTCCACGAGGGGTTATTGTAAGCCACCCTGCGGGAGCGGGGCTCCCGTCGTAGGGACTTTTAGGCTGCGATAGCCTACATCCTCACGGGGAAGGCATCCTCACTAAGAGGGCATCCTCTCGGGGAGGGCATCGTCTCGGGAGACAATAAGGTGGAAATCTGCAAAAACTCAAGTTGGGCAAAAAGGCATTTTTTAATGAATACAAAATATAACACCTCCCCCCTTGCAAAGCCGCGGCGGGGGAGGGAATAGTAATTCTGCAAAAAAATCCCTGAGTTGAGTGATAATCCACTTGTATTGATGGAGCCGAAATACAACGCCTCCCCCTGCAAAATCGCGACGGGGGAGGGAGCGAGCACGGAGGCTAGATGTAGAACTTGCAAAGCAAGCCTACGTTCCAATTGTGCTTCAACTCCTGATCTTCGAGGTTGGAGAGCTTGTAAACCCCCGAGCCCAGGACCGCTGAGATCCTGTATGGGCCCTCCCACTTGGGGGAGAGTTTGCCCTGGGCCTGGGGGTTAGTCACACGCTTGAGGACCAGGTCCCCAAGGCGGAAACTCTCGTGCAGACTCGCTAGTTGTATGCGCGCGCCATTTCACGCTCGTAGATGGCGTGGCGGAGGAGCGCTCGGTCGCGCTCTTCCTCGACGAGGTCGACTTCCAGCCGCTGGTTTGCTTCGTTGGTTTGGTACACTGCGGCCGTAGCTCCATCTAATAGTTCGACGTCCAGCGACCGGAAACCAATGTCCGAGGGGAGAACTGCTTCAGCCCCATACACGAGCGAAAAGGGCGTGCGGCCCGTCGCCCGGCTCGGGGTCGTGCGTATGCAAAAGAGGATGCTCGGAAGCTCTTCTGCCCACACGCCCCACCTGGAGGCGGCCTGCTCGAGTCGCTGGTGTACCCCTGTAGGATCATGCTGATGACCCATTTGGTGGCTCCATTGCTTTAGGGGTGAGCTACAGAGCCGAAGTGGAGGGTAGCACCCAAGCCTTCACAGAATTCCCAGAAGTATGCTGAGTTGAATTGGGTCCCGTTGTCAACTTTGATTTCTCAGGGGTCCCCAAAGCGACACACGATATTCTTCCAGAAAAACCGCTGTACTGCTCGGGAGGTGATGCTGGCCAAGGGCTCAGCCTCCACCCACTTGGAGAAGTAGGCCACCGCGACCACTGCATACTTGTAGCCACCGGGCGTTGGGGGAAAGGATCAAGGAGGTCCATCCCCCAGTGCACAAAAGGCCAAGTAATGGGGATGGTCTGCAGCGTTGCGGAGGGTAGGTTGAATCCTTTCGCCATTTTTTGGCAGGCCTCGCATGCGGAGACGAGGTCTCGCACATCGCGGACCATAGTAGGCCAGTAAAAGCCTTGGCGGAGGACCTTCGCTGCGACCGCGTACAGGGCCAAGTGAGACCCGCAGCACCCCGAGTGAATGTCCTCGAGAAGCCGGAGACCTTCCGCTTGCGGGAGATAGCAGAGCAGGGCGGAAGCCCCTCGCTTGTACAGCTTCCCTTCTAGCAGGAGATATGCCCGTGCCTTGGCACAGAGACACTTCACCTGGGTGTCGATGGAAGGTTCCCCCTCCCCCCTTATGAAGGAGATGAGGGGATCCATCTAGGACGCGACTCGGGCAATCTCGGAGACCTCCGGGGCGCAATACTCGGAGTTTGCGCTCGGAGGGGTCACCGAGGGCTTCGCGATGATCTCAAGGAAGGCGTCCAAGGAATAGCTTCCCGGGCGCTAGCCGCCCTACATAGGGCATTGGCGTGGTTGTTATCCCTCCGGGGAATATGCCGGGCCTCCAGGCCCTCGAAGTGCTTTTCCATTTTGCGCACCACCCCCAAGTAAAGGCTCAGGTTTGCGTCATGGCACAAGTATGACTTGTCCATTTGGCAAACCACGAGCTGGGAGTCTCCCTTGACAAGGAGGCGGTGGATTCCCAGGGAGCGCATGAGGCATAGCCCCAGGAGTAAAGCCTCGTACTCGGCGATGTTGTTCATAGTTGGGAACTCGAGCCTCGCCGCGTACTCTAGCGTCCTTCCCTCAGGGCTCCGGAGGACTACGCCTGCGGCAGCCTAGATGAGGCACAATGAGTCATCGAACATGAGCGTCCAATGGTCGTTGTGCCGGGGCGGCTCCACAGGGGTCTCCCCCTCCGTCCCGGAGGAGGGGGTCCATTCGGCCACGAAGTCGGCAAGGACTTGCGACTTAATAGCGGAGCGGTCTGTGAGGGTGAGAGAGAAAGGAGCAAGCTTGGCTCCCCACTTCCCAATCTAGCCAGTCGCCTCCTTGTTCTGTAACACCTCCCCCAAGGGGAGAGATGATGGGACCCTGATCGGGTGTCCTAGGGAGTAGTGACGTAGCTTCTGGGACACCATAAGGAGGGCATAGCAAATAATCTCCACCTCCGTGTACCGAGTCTTAGCCCCCTGGAGGGCTTCGCTCACGTAGTACACGGGGCGCTGATGCCCATCCTGCTCCTTTACAAGCATGGCACTTACAGCGACCGAGGTCGCGGCGAGGTAAAGGAGCAGGTACTACTACAGAAATGCAATCCACTAACCAATATCTTCTAACAGTTATAAGCAATCTGGGAAAAATCCGATAGAGTAGGATGACAGCGGTGGAGAAAAGGCTTTTTACTATCGGTTATATTCTGGTACATCGTTAGTGAAATCCAAACATTTTTTACTATCGGTCATTACTGTACCAACCGATATAATAGATGAAATAGTACTATCGGTTTGTCTTTCGTAACTGATAGTGAAATTACGGACTTTTTACTATCGGGTCATACTGTAGCAACTGATATAATATAGTAAATTTTACTATTGATTTATCTTTGGTAATTGATAGTGAAATTATGGAATTTTTACTATCGGTTAGTACTGTACCAACCGATATAATAGAGTAAATTTTACTATCGGCTATATAAAACAAACCGATAGTAAAATGACGTCATATAAACTAATGGTTATGACAGTGGGGACCTTAGTTTACTATCGGTTGTGGTTTTGAACCGATAGTAAAATTGTACAACTTATCTCGACCCCTGCTCTGTGCTCTACATCCTCGATTCATTTCTACCATACATGCATCCACGCTCCAAGCTAGAGTGATCTGGAGAAGCTAGCTGCGAGGTTGATAATTTGATCCCCCTCGGTATTGTCATCTTCTCATCACCTCTCTCTCGATCACTCTTTCACGCTCTACCTCTCTCTCTCCACTTGCAGTGCATTAAACTAGATACATGTAGCTCCAAACTAGATAGAAGGCTAGGTTGGCTAGCTAGCTATAGCTTGCTGAAGTTAAGCTAGGAATGATTTATGGCTGAAGTTAACCAGCTAGCTAGCTGGCTCTTCCAATTAATGCATCAAGTTAATTAGGGTTTCATATATATCCATTTAATGTAATTAAGCAGCTGTACACACATATGGCCTAGCTAATTGATGATGTTTCATGCATGCATGCCCTGAGTCATTAATTATTCATTTCAATTTTTCAATTTTGTGAAATAATTGTAGATGGACCAAGAATATTGGATGTATGGAATAAAATGTACTACTGTTGAGTATTTGGAGGGTGTGAATGGGTTTATTAAATTTGTTGAGTAAGAAAAGACAAAGAAGGGAGAGAAAGATATGCATTGTCCTTGTATAGATTGTATGAACTTAAAAAGGTTTAGCAACTCTGATCAGATTAGGAGTAATTTGATTCCTTGTGGTTTTAACGCATGCTATACCCGTTAGATATGGCATGGTGAAGATCTTGAGGAAATGAGCACCGCTACCACTCAGCAGCACCCGGAAGTGGATTGCAGTAATGATGATCATCAGAACATTGATAATGTTCATTCGGATGTCCATGTAGATGATGACAATTTAGATGAAATGTTACGTGATGTAGAAGAAGATTTCAGTGAAAATGATTTAGCTAAATTTGAGAAAATAATTGTTGATTCTGAGAAGCCTTTGTTCCCCGGATGTGCAAAATTTAAAAAGTTATCTTCTGTGTTGAGATTATATAACTTGAAGGCAAGCAACGGTTGGAGCGATAAGAGTTTCACGGCACTATTAGATCTTTTAGCGGACATGCTTCCAGAGGGAAATGAGTTGCCAAGATCGGTTTACCAGGCCAAAAAACTATTGTGTCCATTGGGAATGGAAATCGAAAGAATACATGCATGCCCAAATGATTGTGTTCTGTACCGTAACGAGTACGAGGATTTGCATGTTTGTCCAAGATGCGGTGCATCGCGGTATAAACATGGGGACAGAATTTATCACAATGGATGTGATGAGGTAAAGAAAGGGCCTCCGGCCAAAACTGTGTGGTATTTGCTTGTGATTCCTAGATTGAAACGGCTATTTGCAAATCTGAAAGATGCGAAGTACTTGCATTGGCATGTTGAAGGTCGTAAACAAGACGGAAAACGAAGACATCCAGCTGATTCTATTCAATGGAGAAACATTAACAGAACATTCGGTGAGTTTGGTGACGAAGTGAGGAATATAAGGTTTGGGTTGAGTACGGATGGTATGAATCCACACGGAAATATGAGCAGTCGACATAGCACTTGGTCAGTTCTTTTATGCATCTATAATCTTCCTCCTTGGTTATGTATGAAGCGCAAGTACATCATGATGTCGTTACTAATTTCAGGGCCCAGACAACCCAGGAATGATATTGACGTGTTTCTATCACTGTTAATCGAGGACTTACATAAATTGTGGAGCGAAGGGGTGCGGGTCTGGGATGCACATAAGCGAGAGAATTTCATGTTGCGAGCCATGATATTTTGCACCATAAATGATTTCCCGGCCTATGGAAATTTGTCGAGGTATAGTACGAAAGGAGGCAAGGCTTGTCCTATTTTCCTGGATGAAACTGAAAGCATGTGGTTATCGAACTACAGAAAAACAGTGTACATGGGTCACCGTAGATTCCTTCTGATGCATCACGCCTACCGTAAGAAGAGGAAGTCATTTAATGGGAAGCCTGAGAAAGGATCAGCCCCAGTGTTTGTGACTGGTAAGGAGCTTTACTTGCGCGTGAAGGACATCAAAGTTGAGTTCGGTAAATGTTCTAAACCTCCAGGAAAAAAATGTTTGGAAGAAGAGATCGATTCTTTGGGATCTGCCATATTGGGAGCACTTACAAGTTTGACATTGCATTGATTTCATGCACGTAGAGAAAAATTAAGTTTTGTGGACCCGTGTTCCTGCGTTACATGTATCCATTTGAGAGATTTATGGGTATCTTGAAGGGATATGTAAGGAATTGACATCGGCCTGAGGGCAGTATCATTGAAGGTTATGCCGCCGAGGAGGTGATTGAATTTTGCACCAACTATATGGCCGGGATTAACCCAATTGGCGTTCTTACATCCCGGCATGATGGCAAGCTTCAGTGCGTTGGAATGATTGGATTTAAAGCAGTCATCCCCTCTAGTGATCTGTATGCAAAAGCCCATTTTTGGGTCTTACAGCACATGACGGGGGTGGAGCCATACATACACGAGCACAAGGAAATGTTACAGAAACATAATCCTTCGAAGCCAGAGATTTGGGTCACCAGAGAACATAACAGGAAGTTTGCTGGGTGTATCAAAAATAGAGTCATGCAAGCTTCTGAGGGAAACGTAGATGAACTTGTTGCATGGTTGGCCAGAGGGCCTAGATTTACTGTAGGGACTTGGCAGGGATATGATATCAACGGCTATTCATTTTACACAAGAACTCAGGACGAGAAGAGTACTATGCAATGTAGTGGAGTGACACTACTTGCTATTTCAGAGGATGCCAGGGCAGTAAGGGCACTCAACTCATATTACGGTGTTATTGAGGAAATATGGGAGCTCGATTATGTATTGCTTAAGATTCTTCTGTTTCGATGCCAATGGGTCGAAATCTCTCGAGGTGTTAAAGTCGACAATTATGGGTTTACTCTCGTCGATCTCAGTAGAGTCGCACACCAAGATGATCCATTTATACTTGCTGACCAAGCCACACAGGTGTTCTACATCGTTGACCCAGCTAACCCAAAGTTGCACGTTGTCCTTCACAGTAAGAGACATATTGTTGGGGTCGAAGACATTGCGGATGAAGAAGAGTATGATCAGTTGGACGAACTACCTCCATTTTTAGATGAAATTCTTTAATCTGTCCCTACTGAAGATATTGACGAAACAAGTTACCTGCGAGACGACCACGAAGAAGGATTATGAGTGGACAACCATTCTTGACTAATTTGCAATATGTAACTGACGTATATTACTTGGATCTTTAATCGAAGAATTCTTCAAATCATTTTTCAAAAATTCTTTGGGAAAACATACGTGATGCATTGAGAATCATTTCTGCAAATTTTCATTTCATTTGGAGTTGATTTGAGCAATAATTGATTCCTTTCACAAATCAATATGAAAACTGCAAAGTTCAGATTCCTCGTGGTTTTTGGTTGGTTTGTCATTTTGATATCTCCATCTTGATTGGCTATTCGAAGAAAGTTTCTATATGCATGATTCCTTATGTTCCATGATTGGTCTTTACTGTTAATTTATTTCAAAATTATTGGAAGTCATTTGCATGGGGTTTCAGGTGTCTTTAGAAGTGCAAAATGATGTACTGAGACCCATCTGTAATTGTTCTTAGGAAAACCCTTTAGGGTCAATAACATTGTATTCTACTATCGGTTCGAAGTTCAAACCGATATGAAATTAATATCTACTATTGGTTTATTGTTCATAACCGATAGTAATTCATATTATGTTATGAGACCCTGTTCTACATTTTGGTTTGATCTTGTACAGTGGATTAATTTACTATCGGTTAATAATCATAAAACCGATAGTGAAATACAATGGCAATAAAGATCATTTGAACATAACTCCTGATTGTAAAATCCTATTTGGAAAATTTTTTCAGAAAAATATATTTCATGCAATGAAAATCATTTCTGTAAATTTTCATTTCAATTGGAGTTGATTTGAGTAATATTTGATTCTTTTCACAAATCAATATGAAAAATGCAAAGTTCAAATTCCTCGTGGTTTTTGGTTGGTTTGTCATTTTTATATCTCCATCATGATTGGCTATTCGAAGAAAGTTTCTATATGCATGATTCCTTATGTTCCATGATTGGTCTTTACTGTTAATTTATTTCAAAATTATTGGAAGTCATTTGCATTGGGTTTCAGGTGTCTTTACAAGTGTAAAATGATGTACTGAGACCCATCTGTAATTGTTCTCAGGAAAATCCTTTAGGGTCAATAACATTGTATTCTACTATCGGTTCCAATTTCCAAACCAATATGAAATTAATATCTACTATTGGTTTATTGTTCATAACCGATAGTAATTCATATTGTGTTATGAGACCCTGTTCGACATTTTGGTTTGATCTTGTACAGTAGATTAATTTACTATCGGTTAATAATCATAAAACCGATAGTGAACAATGCCAACACTCCAAACCCTAACTTCCATTGTATTTACTATCGGTTTGATGATTATGAACAGATAGTAAAGATTCATTGTTGGGGGAATCTGCACGAGATCAAGTCCAGGTAAGAAGTTGTTCAATTTGCCCGGGATCAAGGCCCCCCGGTGGCTTGTCCCGGGCGCCGCCACTTGCCCGGGGACAAGGCCCCCCGGTGGCTTGTCCCGGGCGTCGCCATTTGCCCGAGGACAAGGCCCCCCCGGTGGTTGTCCCAGGCCCTGTCTTCCGAAGACAGGAGTCTCCAGTCCCGGGTCACATGAGGGTCACGCGAGAAGCGCCTCGGGAACCGGCAGACACCTGTCAAACATCCAAGGTTCCTTACCGGGAGAAGGACGTCGCTGCCCCCCGATCCAACGGTGGCAGGCGGGGTAGGTTAGTCTTTTTGCGTCTTTTGGGGCTATATAAGCCCTTGTAACACCTCATGTAAGGGGGATGATTCATTATTACATGGAATAGAAAATCTAACAGGTGTGCTCCGGAGCCATCTCTCCCCCGAGAGAGCTCCCCTAGCCAACTCAGGTTGGGAGCACGCCGATAGGACTAGGGCCTCCACTGAGGCCCAAACCTGTATAAATCTTCATGTCACTTGCTGTGTTTGTCCGACGGGAGAGGACCAGCCACGCGGTCAGCTCGCGTCATTTTTTCTTTGCTATGATCTTCCACTAAACCTGTCGGGGTATTCGTAATACCACGACAGTTGGCGCCGTCTGTGGGGACTCTTGACAAGACGCCATGGCTACCCCAAGAACGAGGGCTCGCGCCCTTCCCGGTGACGCCTGTCCGGGTGAACCGACGCCGCCCGTCCGGGACACGACCGTCTCGGCGCTTCCACCTGGAGGCGGCCAGACCCATGTACCATCTCCCACCTTCCCTGTTAATTTCGGCGGTTCATCCTCAGGGTCAGTCCCAGTGACCGCGGTTGCCTCGGCTGGGACCAGTCTCCCCCTGACGGCTTCCTCGGCTCCCCGGAACACCTTCCTTGTGTCCTTAGTAGAGGGCCAGCTCCGCGCCCAGCGCTCTATGGACGAGCTGCTCCGCGTCTTGGCGCGGCCATCGGCCCCGATATACCCACAGTACCCATTCCTGGGGGCTATGGCCCCGTTTATGGGTCACTCGGTGGCCCCTCTGGCCCACGGAGGCCCGGCCACTCCGTATGACCCCACCGGAGGGTATCCTCCCCCGGCGGGCCACCCATCCGGAGCCTTCTCGATGCCGGGGGCTTACCTCATGCCCAGGGCCTTCGCGGTACCGGGGGACACCCTACTCCGGGCCCCTTCCCGGGGCCGAGGGCCCACTACATGCCGAGGGTTGCCCCTGCGCCAGGAGCCAGTCCCGCCCCACAGGTCGTGTTTACCGCACCAGGGATGGTCGACAGAGCAGCTCCCGCGTCGCGGTGGGCCTCCCCCCGCAACGACGCCCCGGTTCTGGACGTCGCCGCGGGGGTTCCCCTCTCTTTGGTTCTGGATGATACCGGGGTTCCCCTTTTCCGGTTCCAGACGTCGCCACAGGGGTTTCCCCCTCACCGGCCCCGGTAGCGCCCGGGCCGGTTGCTGCAGCGCATGAGCTTCCTCCTCCCCCCAGGGCCGCCCCCAATGTCTCCCCTGGCGGACCAAGTCCACTTCACCTGGGAAGAGGTTGAGAAAATGCGCACCGCCAAGTCTGGGGAAGAGATTCCCCCAGGGCGCGGACCCTGCCGAAGAACTAACCTCTCCGGGGGAGTGCCCAGACGTCTTGGAGGTAATCTCCGCCAACCCGGAAGAAAAGCGCCGTTACCGCCATGCCGGCAGACCTCTTGGGCCTCTTCTCGACTCCGACAACAAGCGTGCGTCCCCTGTCAAAGGGGACAGCGACGAGGACTCCCCCCGAGAGGTGGAAGGGGCTAACCAGCCGCTGTGCCGAAGACTCCGGTGCATTCGATGGCCGCGGCCTTACCGCCCACCGCACATCGAACACTACAACGGTGAGGCCGACCCTTATGAATTTGTGCAGGTGTATTCCACAGCCATCTCGGCGGCTGGGGGGATGAGACGGTACAGTGCAACGTCTTCCCCCTCTACCTAACTAGGATCGCCCGCTCGTGGTTCTACAGCTTGAAGGCCGGCTCCATCAAGTCCTTCGCGCAGCTCAAATGCGAGTCATGCGCGAACTTCCAGGGGAACTATGTGTGTCCCCTGGATTCCTCGCAGCTGTATACCGTCCAACAGAGGACGAGGGAGACCATCCGCAGCTTCTTCAAGCACTTTGCTCAGGTCAAGAGCAAAGTGTCTCACGTCCCTGACTCCACTATCATCGAGGCGTGTAAGAGCGGGATCCTCCTGGGGGAACTCCACAGGGACTCTCCTGAAGCTGCCCTTCATCCGCCGATGAGCTCTTCAATGTACTCGAGAAGTACGCTCAGGCGGAGGAGGATGTCCTATGGAAGAAGAACCAGGGGGCTCCCGCCCCTGTCGCCCGGGGCGCCAGGGACCCCCTCAAACGCCCTAAGCAGGGGGGTCATAGCGAGCCACGGCCTCTGGACACCTTTGTCCTCGAGGGCGGAGGCGGCTCACGCAACGTCTCTAAGGGCAACCGCCCCTTCCCCAGGCCGAAAGGCCATTGGGGAGGACAGTCGTCCTGCGGTCGGGAAGGTCCCACGGCGGGAGGCAGGGGAGGTCTGTGGTGTACCTTCCGTAGGTCTAATACCCATGCTGCCCGGGAATGCCATCAACTACTACAACAATTCACCGCATTCCTCGACCAACATGGGCGGGTGGGGCGGGAACTCCGGCCTCCTTGCCCCAGCCGGCCTTACCAGCCCTTCCTGCCCCCGCGGGGAGACAGCAGGGACAGACGCGGGAGGGGGAGCCATCAGAGACTCTCCCCTTCCAAACCTTCCAGAGGCATGTCAACGTCATCACGGGAGGGTCCGCCTCCGGGCGGGACTCTAAGCGCCAGTGCAAGGAATACGCGCGTAAAGTAAAGGTGGTGGGGGTTCTCATACGTCTCGGCAGCCCAAGTGGTTGGACGTCCCCCTCACCTTCACGGTGGAAGACGCGCGTGGGGTTCACTTCCCCCATGATGACGCGCTCATCGTCTCGACCACCATCTACAACTGCCACCTGGCCCGCATCCTCGTGGATGGCGGGAGCTCCGCCGACGACCTCTACCTAAAAGCGTTTAGGGAGATGCAGGTGGACAAGAAGCTCTAGCAACCTGTAGCAGGACCCTTGCAAGGCTTCATCCCGGGGAAGACAATCTACCCTGTGGGGGAGGTGGACCTCCCCATGAACTTCAGCACCCCAGACAACTACCGGACTAAGATGGTCCGGTTTGATGTGGTAGACCTCCCCTCTTCGTACAACGCGATTATGGGGAGGACCACAATCAACCGCTTGGGGGCCGTGATCCACCAGAACTACCTCTGTGTCAAGATTCTCGGGCCTCGCAGCGTGATCACCGCCCGGGGAGACCAAGACGTGGCCTGTGCTTTATACGAGCGCGTCGCCGCAATGATTGGGAACGTCAACATCATCAAAACCCCGGGGGGGGAGGCATCTCCCCCAGAGTCAGACGCCGCCGTGATACCTTTCGGGAGGCCTCTTCCCAAGCCACGCACGGAAGGGGACCTCTGGAAGATCCCACTATCCCCGGACGACGGGGACAAAATCGTTAAGATCGGGGCAGATCTCCATGAAGAGCACGCGGAGCAACTCGCGGCCTTCCTGCATGAAAACTCTGATGTTTTCGCCTGGAAGCCCTCCGACATGCGAGGCGTCGCTCGGGATGTCATCGAGCATAAGCTCGCGGTGACCCTCGGTCACCCCCCGATCAAGTAGAAGCTGAGGAAACTCTCCCTTGAACGCCAAGAGGCGATCAAGGTAGAGATTGCTCGACTCTGAGAGGCGGGGTTCATTCGGGAGCTCTTGCACCCCGAATGGCTTGTGAACCCCGTCCTCATGGAGAAGTCGAACGACAAGTGGTGAATGTGCGTGGACTTCATCGACCTCAACCGCGCCTACCCTAAAGATAATTTCCCGCTCCCGCGAATTGACCAGTTGGTCGACTCGACCGCGGGATGCGAGCTGATGAGCTTCCTGGACGCATGCTCGGGCTATCACCAAGTCCGAATGGCGGAAGGGGACGAGGAAAAGACGAGTTTCATTACTCCCCTCGGAACCTTCTGCTACATCCACATGCCCTTCCGGCTGAAGAATGCTGGAGCTACCTTCCAACGGCTCATGACGCTGGTCTTCAAGGACCAAATCGGTCGCAATGTCAAAGTCTATGTCGATGACGCAATCATCAAAAGTCCCCGCGTGACTTCTCATGTCGACAATTTAGAGGAGACCTTCCGTAACCTCCGCGCATACGGGTTGAAGCTCAACCCGGAGAAATGTGCCTTCG
Organism: Pharus latifolius; assembly: GCA_019359835.1. Lineage (NCBI taxonomy): Eukaryota > Viridiplantae > Streptophyta > Magnoliopsida > Poales > Poaceae > Pharus > Pharus latifolius. Next base: position 64,459,255 of record CM033322.1, read on the forward strand.
GCGTGCGCGGGGGGAAGCTCCTGGGCTTCCTTGTGTCCCAGCGGGGCATAGAGGCCAAGCCCAAGAAGATCCGGGCATTCCTGGACATGCCCCCGCCGCGCTCGATCAAGGACGTTCAACGACTCATCGGCGGCTTAGCCGCGTTGAGTAGTGTCGTCTCGCGGTCGGGGGAATGCGGCCTCCAATTCTTCAAAATCCTCCAGGGGCTCGTGGGGTTCCGGTGGACCCCTGAAGCCCAAGAAGCCTTCGACGATTTGAAGAAATACCTCACGAGCCCCCCAATGCTCATGAGCCCGTCTCCGGAAGAGCCCTTGCTCCTTTACCTCGCCGCGACCCCGGTCGCCGTAAGTGTGGTACTGGTAAAGGAGCAAGACGGACAGCAGTGTCCAGTGTACTACGTGAGCGAAGCCCTCCAAGGGGCCAAAACTCAGTACACGGAGATGGAGAAGAGTTGCTACACCCTCCTGATGGCGTCCCGAAAGCTTCGTCATTACTTCCTGGGGCACCCCATCACCGTCCCATCATCCCTCCCCTTGGGGGAGGTGCTCCGAAACAAAGAAGCCACCGGCCGGATAGGGAAGTGGGGGGCCGAGCTCGTCCCCTTTTTCCTTTCCCTCACAGGGCGCTCCGCCATCAAGTCACAGGTCCTCGCCGACTTCGTAGCGGAAAGGACTCTTGCCTCCGGGCCTGGGGACGAAGACCTCCTTGCGCTGCCTCGACGCAGCTACCATTGGACACTCATGTTCGATGGCTCCCTGTGTCTCGCTGGGGCTGGTGCGGGAGTAGTCCTCCGGAGCCCCGAGGGGAGGGAACTGGAGTATGCGGCGCAGCTCGAGTTCCCTGCACCAAACAACGTCGCCGAATACGAGGCTTTGCGCCTCGGGTTGTGCCTTGCACGCTTCCTAGGGATTCGATGCCTCCTAGTAAAAGGAGACTCCCAGCTCGTAGTCTGCCAAATGGACAAGTCTTACTTGTGCCATGACGCGAATTTGAGCCTTTACTTGTAGGAAGTGCGCAAGATGGAGAAGTATTTCGATGTCCTTGAGGCCTGACACATCCCGCGAAGGGACAACGACCGGACAGACACTCTAGCCCTGGCAGCCAGCGCTCGGGAACCGCTCCCCAAGGGGGCCTTCTTGGAGATCATTGCGAAGCCCTCGGTGACCTCCCCAGACGCGAGTGACGAGTCCTGCGTCCCGGAAGTCGCCGAAATCACCTGGACTTCATCTTGGATGGACCCCCTTGTCTCCTTCATCAAGGGGGAGGGGGACCCTCCCAACGAGATCGAAGCCAAGCACCTCCGGGCCAAAGCTTAGGCATACCTCCTGTTGGAGGGGAAGCTCTACAAGCAGGGGGCTTCCGCCTTGCTCCATTGCCATCCACGGCCGGAAGGGCTCCGGCTTCTCGAGGATATTCACGCGGGAAGCTGCGGGTCTCATCTGGCCTTGCGTGCCATCACGGCCAAGGCCCTTCGCCAAGGTTTCTATTGGCCCATGGTAATTCATGACGCGCGAGACCTTGTCTCCGCATGCGAAGCCTGCCAGAAGATGGCCAAGGGTTCGAACCTCCCCCGTAGCACTGCAGACTATCCCCATCACTTGGCCCTTCGCGCACTGGGGGATGGACCACCTAGGCCCTTTCCCCCCATCGCTCAGGGGCTACAAGTATGCGGTGGTCGCAGTCGATTACTTTACTAAGTGGGTAGAGGCTGAACCTTTGGCCAGCATCACGTCCCGGGTAGTACAGCGGTTTTTCTGGAAAAATATCATATGTCGTTTTGGCGTTCCCCGAGAAATCACTGTTGATAATGGGACACAATTTGATTAGGTATATTTCTGGGAATTCTGTGAAGGCTTGGTGCTCACCATCCACTTCGCCTCAGTAGCTCATCCCCAGAGCAACGGGGCCGTTGAAAGGGTCAACGGCATGATCCTACAGGGGTTGCGCCGACGGCTCGAGCAAGCCGCCTCCAAGCGAGGTGCATGGGCAGAGGAGCTCCCCAGCATCCTCTATTCCATGCGCATGACTCCGAGCCGGGCGACGGAACATACTCCTTTCTCTCTAGTATACGGGGCGGAGGCAGTCATCCCCCCTGAGATTGTCTTCCGATCACTGCGGGTCGAGCCCCTAGACGGAGCCATGACCGCGATGTACCAAGCCAAAGAGACAAATCAACGACTGGAAGTCGATCTCGTGGACGAGAAACGCGAGCGAGCGCTCCTCCGCCACGCCATCTATGAGCACGAAATAGCTCGCACATACAACCAGCGCGTTCGCGAGAGGGCTTTCCGACTCGGGGACCTTGTCCTCAAGAGCGTCACAGATCGCCAAGCCCAGGGAAAGCTCTCCTCCAAGTGGGAGGGCCCCTACAAGATCACGGCAGTCCTGGGCTCAAGGGCTTACAAGCTCTCCAATCTTCAAGAGCAGGAGCTGAAGCACACGTGGAACGTGTGTTTACTCCACAAGTTCTACGTCTAGCCTACGGGCTCGTCCCCTCCCCCGGAGTGATTACGCCAGAGGGGGAGGGGACGTTGTACTTTAATTCATTATCATTACAACTGGTTTTTTCCGTAGTTCCGGCTCATTGCAGGTTTTTACATTACCGTCTCTCACGGTGATGCCCTCCCTGCGAGGATGCCCTCTTAACGAGGATGCCCTCCCCGCGAGGAAGTGGGCTATCACAACCCAACAAGTCCCTACCACGGGAGTCCCCACTCCTGTAGGGTGGCTTACGATCACCCCTTGGGGACTGAGGGTGTAAGCGGCAAACCGGTCCTCAAGGACCGCGGTAACGAGTCAATTTGAGAGACTAGTCCCCTACTCAAACACTCAGACCCGTCATCGGGCGCATCCTCCTCCGGGAGTCAGTCATCTCCTTAGTGAGATGGAATTCTCGTATATTTTTCTTGGAGATCTCGTACCCAGCTCCCTGTTTTCACGGTGACCGGAGGGTTGTCTCCCGGAAAAATTATCCCCGGGAATTTTGCTTTCTCGGCTTTTCTTGGATGTTCTCTTCAGGAGATCTCGTTCCCAGCTCCCCGTTTTCACGGTGACTGGAGGGTTGTCTCCCGGAAAAATTATCCCCGGGAATTTCGCCTTCTCGGATTTTCTTGGATGTTCTCTCCCGGAGATCTCGTTCTCAGCCCCCCGTTTTTACGATGACCAGAGGGTTTTCTCCCAAGAAAATTCCCGGAAATATCAGGCCTCCCGGAAAACTCACTCTCGGTTTCCTGTTTTCACGATGACCAGAGGATTTTCATCCCGGAGGAAATTTCATGGAATTTCGGACTTCCTTGGACGTTCTTCCCCGGAGACCTCATCCCCGGCTCCCCGTTCTCACGGCGACCGGAGGATCCCACCGGGGCTTTCGAAAAATCTTTCCCGAAAATTTTCACCTTGAATAAACTTGAAGAATTCTTAAGTGAGGGTTCCTTACCCCGGGGGCTTTGTCACCCCCACAACGCATGGAGCTACCCTCCGGCCCGCTGTGAAGGGGGGGATAAGGACCACCCTGGAATCACCCCGTTCCGAACCATCTAAGAATTCAAAGTACAAAGCAAACATAGCTTTATTAAAGAAATCAAAGTACACAAGCAAACTTAGCATTATTGAAGACCATTTAACCGGAGGACATCTTCCCCCTCCGGTGGGCATCATTACATCAAACGCAATACAACCCGGAAAGATCCTACGCCTAATAATCCCAGAGACCCTCTGATATCTCCCGGGCCAGGTCCCGGTACAAGCTTCGTATACGACACTGGGCCTCCCGGAGCAAGTCTTCGGGCCAATATTCGTAGCCCGCCGGGGGAAGTATTCGCAGCGGGGGAACCCTCCGAGACCCCGGTCGTGGAGGGGACAGTTCGGTGCGGTGATTGTCGAAATTGTCCAGGTGCCACTCCTGATGCCACCGCAACCGGATTGGTTCTCGGGAGACACCCCTGCCGCGTCCACCAGAGAGGAGACTTAACAAAATAAAGGCAGCCTGGGCATCCCTCGGATGACACCCGCCGGGGCTCGAAGGCCCAACCTTCGGAGAGTTTCCCCGCAACCTTGGTGACCTTCGCCCGGGAGTAACCTCCCGGGAAACCTGGCGAATTTGATTCGAAGACTTAGCAAAAAATCCAATTTTTATTGCATCAAAATGTTTTTGTACAAGTGTCCGAGCTTCCTCTAAGAAGCTACCGGGAACAAAAGCCTAAAACAAAAAATGGCCCTATCTAAATACCCGGGGGGGAGGCTCATACTTGTGCATTGGTGTCCTCCCCCCGGGAGGCTCCCGCCGGAGCCGTGACATCAGCCCCCGGAGGTGCCGGGGCCGGGAATCGCACCCGAACGATCCGGACGTAGAAGCTGCCGGCGAGCTGCTCCACTTCTTGCCGCGATGGCTCGAAGAACTCTGGGAAGCCCCGGTGTTCCACAAGCCCGATCGTGGCGGCCACCACCGTGATCGCCCGGCCTCGCGCCCGGGCATCAGCGGCCTCCGGGATCACGGAGACTTGAGCATTGAGAAAACGCACGGCTTCCGTGATCGTCGCCGGCGCCGCCTCGGAGCTACCTCCCAGCCCAGCCTCACTCCAAGCCCCTCGAGGGCTGAGCGGATGGAGCATCCGGCATCCGTTACGGCCCAGACGCTGGAGCCCTCGAGCTCCCAGAGCGCATCCTCCTTCGCCTTCGCCTCCCTCAAGAGCCGGTCGTTGGCGGTCTCGGAGTCGCGGATCTGGGCCCAGACCCGGGCCAGCTCCCGGAGGGTGTCGTCCCGCTGCTCCAAATAGGCAGCAGCCTTCTCCTCTGCTTCCTTCAGTGCTCGGCTGAAGCGCGCTTCAATCCCCCAGGTGATGGCTGCCCCCTACAAGCGCAAGAGTTAGGAAAAATCCGAGTCTGGAGGGATTGAAGCTCCCCGAAGTGCTCGCGGAGCATCCCTTGCGAGACATAGTCCTGGACCTTCCGGGTCTGTAGACTCTCTGCGTACTGGTCGACCTCCCCCGCGGACAGCAGGGGGGTCTCCCTCCCAACAACGCCAGACCCATGACGATCGACGGCGGCCCCCCTTGCAAAAGATGCGGGAGTGATGAGAACCGGAGTAGCGGTGGCCGTCGTCCTCGCAGCCGAAGAAGTCTCCGAGGAGGAGGCCATGAGGTCTTGGAGGGAGTACCTCCCCGAGGGGGATGAGGAGCCCTTTGCCCTTCCCGGGCCGTGGAGCCCCCGGGACCTTCGTCGCCGGGGGGACCTCGTAGACCGAGGGGCTCCCCCCTCGTCCACCGGCCACTCGACGCGCGGGGGGGAGGCCTCCGAGAATCAAACCTCCGGTCTCTCTGGCTCCGGTAGTGCCGGGGCCACGGGACGGCTACCGCCAAAGGTGGCGAGGGGGCATAATCTCCCGAGTCGGACGGCCCCCCGTCGCTGGCTGGTTCTATCCACCGGGCCTCTTCGGAGGCCTTGGGGAGGCGCGTAGGCTCATGCGCCTCCACCCCCCAGAGTTCTCCGAGGGAGGCGGTGTCACATCACGCCGGGGAGGTGCTCGCGCACGCCCTGACCCGAGGGCTGCGTCCCGTGGCTTCACTGGTGTGGAGCCCGGTGTCGTCGATGGACTGGGGGCTTTCTAAGCCTTGGCCCGCTTTGGCTCAGAGCCCCCGGTGGCATCCTTCCCCCTCTTGTGGGAACCAGGGGTGGGGAGAGGCGTTCTCGCCGGTAGCCTCAGCCCGAAGGCCTCGATCGCCAGGTTCCGGGGAGGACCCTCCTCGATGACGTGCACGATCTGCTCATGCTCGTCGGCGTAGTACCTCCCGAGGAGGTTCTTCGCCTTCTCCGGGGCGGCCGGGTACGGCCGGACTGCAAAAAGGTAGAGTTAGAAAAATATGCAAAAAGAAAATGAGCAAAGTAGCCGAGAGCTTACGTCGGGTCACCGGCTTTTGTGGGGGCCGCTGGGCCGAACACATCCTGATCCCCCTCCTCCCATACGAGAAGGGGGAGATCTTCAGCAGCGTGAGCTCCTCGGCGGCGTCCCTCATAGAGCGGACGGCCCGGGAGCCCACCACCTTGCTGAGGAGCTTCAGCTCCTCTTCGGTCCACATCGGGGGCTTGGGAGCGGACGACTGGCTGTAGGAGGGGGCCTCCGGGGAGTACACCACCTTGTCGTCCCGGACCCGGAGGTAGAAGCACCTCTGGATCTAGTCCCCCCAGTGGTCCCGGGAGGCTGCTACTGGGTACTCCGCTACCCGGGACGGCAACAGCTGGATCATCACCGAGTCGAACGGAGACTTCGGCCCTCCCTTCACCAGGTGGGAGCTCCTCGCCGCCGGCTCTTAGAAGTACCGGAATAGCCAGAGCGTTGGCTCCTGTCCGGTGGCTGTCTCGAAGAGCCATATGAAGAGGCCCATCCGGACAAAAGCGTTCGGCGTCAGGTGGTTCAGTGCCACCCCGTACTCCTTCAAAAACTCCCGAAGCAATGGGTGCACCGGGAGCCAGAGCCCGGCCTCGAGGAAAGCCTCGAAGGCCACCACTTCCCCAGGCCTAGGGCGGGGGGCTCTGTCCTTCGAGGGGATAGGGATGTCCCCGTCCGCGACCACCCCCCGGTCCACAAGGGACTCCAGGTCCCCGGATGTGAACTCGGAGGCCCAGAGGAAGTCCATGGTAACTTCCTCCGGTGGTACCTCCGCGGCCATGGCATGGCCCTTGGGTCCCATTTGATTCTTTCGGTGGGTTAGGCTCTAAAGGAAAAGGGTCGAGGTTTCCAGTGGCTAAGCTTCTGGGACTAGGCTTCCGGAAGAGGGCTACCTGGAGAACTAAAGGCGCTGGAGATTGAGGTTTGAATTTTGGAATGGTTTCTCTGGGCCACTCAAGCCCTATTTATAGGGGCCAAACGCGGCCCCGATGGGTCCCACGTGGTCTTTCGTGGTGTATCTGCGCCATTCAATTCAAACAGCGCGCGGGAAACGAAGGGACGGGAGCACAAAATGAGACATCACCGGTTTGAACCGCGAGAGGTCATTATGGCCAAACGGCACGCTCCCATCGAGGCAAGGCCTTAATGAACGATGGCGCGGTAATAAACGCGCGGGGTGGGAATCGAAGTGTCACGGCTCCGGTGGCTTCTCCCGGAGATTTTACCGGTAACATGAACCATCCCCTTCGGGGACTCGAGCATCGTCCCCGGAGGGCATGGGGGGCTACTGTTTGGGGAAATCTCCACGAGATCAAGTCCAGGTAAGAGGCTGTTCAATTTGCCCGGGGACATGGCCCCCCGGTGGCTTGTCCCGGGGGCCGCCTTTTGCTCGCGGACAAGGCCCCCAGGTCCAGGCGCCGCCTTCCGAAGACAGGAGTCTCCGGTCCTGGGTCACGTGAGGGTCACGCGAGAAGCTCCTCGGGAACCGGCAGACACCTGTCAAGCATCCAAGGTTCCTTACCGGGAGAAGGATGTCGCTGCCCCCGATCCAACGGTGGCAGGCGGGGTAGTTCAGTATTTTTGCTTCTTTTGGGGCTATATAAGCCCTTGTAACACCTCATGTAAGGGGGATGATTCATTATTACTTGGAATAGACAATCTAACAGGTGTGCTCCGGAGAGCTCCCCTAGCCAACTCAGGTTGGGAGCACGCCGACAGGACTAGGGCCTCCACTGAGGCCCGAACCAGTATAAATCTTCGTGTCACTTGCTGTATTTGTCCGACGGGAGAGGACCGGTCGCGCAATCAGCTCGCGTCATTTTTTTTCGCTAGGATCTTCCACTAAACCTACCGAGGTATTCGTAATACCAGGACATTCATATATTAGGTTAACCTCGCACGATTTTCCCTCCAGTGCAACTGATCACATTCCAAATACTCGCGCGCGGAAAACCCTAGCCTCCCCGACGTTCGCTTTTTCACTCCTCTGTGCCACCATTGCCGATCGCAATTGGGTTCTCCACCGCCTCCGGCCACTGCATCGTGCCATCATAGGCACTCCACGAACGAGACTGTAAGTGTTCTTGACCAAACCACTACCGTGAATTTCTTAAATTTATATTCAATAGTTCATATGTGGTTCAATGGATTACAAATATAAAACTAGATGAAACGTGCATGAATTACAAACTTGATAGCTATGAGCATTACAGACTTGATAAAAATCACTAGGAATTTTTCGTACAGTGTCGTCCACTATCGGTTTCTTATTTCGAACCGATAGTAAAAGACCATAATATGAATTTTCTGTTAATTATTTCCCATTTTCTAATATTCATCTGAAATTTTGGTTCATTTAAATTTTTATCACAGAGCCATCATTCTTTATGTTCCTGCAAAGAGACTAGCATAGTTTGCACTGCTAATCTTATATATTTTCCTGAATACAAACTTGAATACTATCGGTTTTAATTGTCAAACCGATAGGAAATAGAGTATGTCATATCGGTTTGTTATTGTCAACCGATAGTACATTGAAAAGTCTGAATTTTGCAAAGTTCATATTTCATTTGTGAAAAGAATCAACTATTGCTCAAATCAAATACATTTGAAATGAAAATTTACAGAAATGATTTTCATTGCATGAAATATATTTTTCTGAAAAAATTTTCCAAATAGGATTTTACAATCAAGAGTTATGGTCAAATGATCTTTATGTTAAGCAAGAAGGTTAAAGTTCGACAACCTTTTGCAAATTGAGTTTACAAATCCATTTAAAATCCATTTTGAAGACCATGCTGATAGGAATTGATGATTTTTGGCCTTTTGAAAGAAAATTTGACATTTTAACAAAAAGAGGTGGTTCATCATTGCCATTCCATTTTAGTTATGAACTTTGTCATGTACCTTTCTTCATATCAATTGATGGTCTGTTCATGGAATTTTAGGTAAAGCCATGTCGACATCTTCCTCGGCTGATAGTAGTGATTCGGCAAGGGCGAACGTAGATGACGCTACCTCATCCCAGCGCAAGAGGAAGGCGCGAGGCACGACGATGTTGTGCCGTTTTTCCAAACGCGCAGATCTTTCATTTGAGTTCAACTAGTTCGGGAGACCGATCGGGAAGAACGCCGGCTAGTACGCTGCCTATGTTGGTTTCTTGGCGAAGGAAAGGGTGAAGATCACCGTCCAGAGCTGGAAGGACGTTAAGGCCGATGAGAGGGATAGGCTGTGGGTGGAAGTGAAGGTAAAATTAATCAAAAATCATTGAACTCTTGAGTAATCACATTCCCTTGGTTTATCCCAGACATTAGGTAAGTCCTGCATATATGCACCATTTGAAACAGGCCAAGTGGAACATCCTCGACGATGGTCCCAAGATAGCTTGCTTGAAGGACATGAAAAACACGTGGAAAACCTTCAAGAGCGTCCTCGTCAGTACCTTCCTCATTAAAGGAAAATCTCCATGCGAGAAGTACCCCTTCATAACGGAGGAGGTATGGGAGCAATTCACCTAACAGAAGGGGACCCCTGAGTTCAAGGTATGTATGGTTCCTTTGCTTGGTTACACCGTTGTATGTAGTAACCAGCGGTGCATTAATTTTCTTGTTTCTGGTACGAAGGCCCTTAGCGAGAAGAATAAGGCAATCCAGAGGAGGAATAACCACACGCACCGGCTCGGCTCTCGCGGCTATGCGGGGAAGGAGGAGCAGTGGAAGAAGGCTGAAGACGAGGCGTCGAATTTCGTCGACTCCCCTGACCTACTGCTCTCCGAGATCCGCGATCCGCGATGCAAGCACAGGTGCTGGCCAGAGGGACCGTGTCGTCCACGGGGACTGTGGAGTTCCCGAACCCCAGGGACGTCGAGGTCGTGCAGCGAATCGTAAGTTGGCTAACTTCCTGGTTGGAATCATAGAGTGTGGTAGAAAAAACTATGATCACTAGTGTGCGCACAAGTTTGTATATATTTTTTCCTCACAATGGAGAGCTTTGAATGTAACAGATCTCTTGCTCGAAGGAGGCGACTGAGGGATTGTTCACTCCCCATAGGGAGAACGACATCCTTACTCGGGCTCTAGGGAACAAGGAGCATCCAAGGCGGACGCGAACCGTGGGGGGTGTGGTACCATGGAAGGAAGGTGTAACATCTTGAGTTTTGGGGTAAAAAGTATCTTTCTTAAAAATCATGCATGCATATGTCTCTTCTAGATCAACCAAATCAGCTTCAGCTTTATTCTGCTCTAGCCCTAAAATCTCCAAATCTATTCTATGACCCCAAGTTAAGATCTGACTTTCCAGATTTGATCTATCAGTTATCCTAAATCTAAAAGCCTTCAGAACCCAGATTCAATTCTATCTCTAACTTCCAGATTTCTCAACTCCTTTCTGTTTTCGAAACAGAATATCTTTTACCCTAAGTTTCAGAAATCCAGATTTAATCAAAATCTTAGCCAAGTTCAGACCAGATTATTCTTGGATTATGATCAAGGGTATGCCAATACCTTAATCCAAAAAGTTGGCAGCCAGATTTTACCATCTGAACCTTTTTCACAAATCAGTCCAACAGTATCGCAGATCAGTCCTTTTTCCAGATTTTCGAAAAGCCTAAAAAGGCAAAATGTTGTAAATCATCTCCAAATTCAAATCTGATTCAGGGAACACCTCCCAAATGCTTTTCAACACAAATTCTTCTTTTATGAGTATCTCAAAATCAAACCCTAAATCCCAGAATTCAAAATCAATTGAAATTCAGATTTCAATTACCCTAAAATACCCTATTTTCAGTTCATATCAAAAATCATCCAAACATTTCAAATTTTATCTTCAATCTGTGCCAAATCATCTGTTGAATCAAGTTTACCAAATCAGCAGAATCAAAATCAGATCAAACCTTCCAAATATCCAGAATTACAGATCAGTCCAAATCAAGAATTACAAATTGCAAATGAATCCAGATTCGACTAGCAGCTGCTGTGCACGACCAGAGCTCACCGTGCCTGTGCGCCGTGGCTGTTCGTCGCTGGTGAGGCTTCGCCCGCGCTCGTGACCATGCATGTTGTGTGTACGTGTCCTCGCTTCAGCCCATGCCGTGGCAACGTCGTTGCAACGTCGACGACCAGCGCCTGCTCCCGCGCGTGACCAGCAGCCTTTTGTCAGCAACTCCCGGCCACGTTGCTTTGCTGCGCCAGTAGTTGTCGCCACTGCTTGCTACAGCTTTGTCAAGTCCCGATGGAACGACACTGTGATCAGCTGCAAGCTTGTCGCCGTCGCATCACCGTTCTTCACTGTGTCTTCGCCGCTGATGTCCAGCACGCAAGCAATCTCATCACGGCTGCCAAATCACTTCGTTGTCTCCTCCTTGCAAGCTTCGCCTGGCCTATTTAAGCCCCACTGTACTCAGCAGCTCCCTCACACCTCACTGGAAATCAGCCAAGTCCCAGAATTGCTGTTTTTGTTTTCTTCTCCGGCGAGCCGTCGAGGAGGCTCACGGTGCCAGCTTCATCCGCTGCATCAAACTTCAAATTAAGGTCATCAGTGAGTTCCTCTTCTCATACTCTCTGTGTGGTATCATCTAATTGCTCACCGGTGACCTCTAACGCCGGCGATCACCGGAATTGCCGATTACCCTGTTCCTGCAATGTAGCTTAATTCAGCCCGAATTAGCTTTCGAAATTGTAATCTAAGATGATCAGTGAGCCATTCCTAGCAAGCCTATGCATCAATAATTCCAGATTGAGCTTCAATCGAAGTTTTCCCCAATTTTGAGCTTCTCCAGAAACCGGCGATCATCGCCAGGCTTCTCCGGCCATCCTCCGGCCAAATTGATTGTGCAGATAGCTTTCTCTTACCCTTCTATCACTCCTCAAGATTGGAATCGAGTTCTTTCGGCCTGTATCAAAAAGCCCCAAATCTCATGTCATCTTCTCCGGCGCAGTTCACCGGAAATCCTTTCCCGGCCGTTTCAGCTTCATCCACTTTGTCATTCAGGTGTGCCTCAACTTCCTGAGAATATTTGTCTTCTAGCTCAATCTCTGAAACTGCCCAGAATTCAAGTTATAGCCATGCCAAGATTTTTGTCCGGTGGCTTCACTGTGCCGTGTTGCCACCACACTTCTCCTTTGAATTTCCTCATCTTCCAGCCATTTTCAGCTTTGGATCATGTTGAATGATTTGTTCCTGTTATCAATGCCTACCTCCCAGACAAAGTGGTGCATCATTTGGAACCCTAGATCAAAAGTTATGCCAAGCCCTAGTTTCTGGCCATGTCAAGATCAATGCCAGATTATGTTAGTCAGTGGCATTAGCCCTTTTCACTTCCTTCCAGATGTGCATTTTGGGCATAACTTTGTCCCTTAGATTCCTGAGGTTGTGATCTGCATTTTCTTCTTGTATCACAACTTGATTTGAGCCCTTGAAATGCATGTTATGCTAAACCCTAACTTTTGACACTACCCCAATGCATGCCAGCCAATGGCATTAGCCTTGTTTACCCACTTCTGATTGTGCAATTTGAAAACCACTTTGTCCACTGAATTTGTAGAGTTATGATCTACATTTTCTTCTACTGTCATAACTTGAGATAAGCTCTCTAGCTTTCCTTGAAGTTATGTCAGAACCTTGATCCGAATGTCAATCTGCTGACATTCGCTGTTTTTGATTAAACCAACCACAAAACTGATGTTCTTATTGTAACCTTGAGATCCTAAGAGCATCTAACATCCATTCCTAGCCAATTCCTTGAAACCCTAGATCTCAACTCAGTTCAGCTTGCAATCTCAACTATCTCCAGTATCGTTCAATCATTCTTGTTGAGCATATCTGCATATAGATCCTAAATCATTTTAATATGTAGGTAATATTTGTGTGTATTGTTTGTTTGTTGCCGAGCAAATCCAGAAGCTAAGTTTGAGGACTTCGCTGTTGATCCGTCATCAACTGCAGTATCTTACGACGCGGAAGGCAAGTCATATCCTTGGTCATCTTGAACCTATATTTTAAATGTTGCTAAAACATAACCTTGAATATAGATAATATTGCATGAGAAAGATTGAGAATGGTTGATTTATGAATTGGCAGTACTAGACTGGTTATCTGTGAAATGTGAAATAAACAAGTTTTGAGCCATGAACTATTATATGTATTATTATACTTATATTCATGAAATAAAACCCCTAGCCGTGACCAGAAAAATGGTATGGAATGGTGGTAGCACTGGAGGTGCTAAACTGCGAAGGAATGCAGGCACTGAAGGTGCAGGGTTGTGGATGGTCTGGTCACTGGCATATAAGGACTAGAACCTTGTGTTGTGCGTCTAGTGGCATGAATAACGTGCTAACCGCAAGCCTGGTATGGGACAGGCCTGAACAAGTACTTATCTGGATCGCACATGAAATCCCTGCATGAGATGTGTTGTGATGATTGATATGGAGGCTGACTCCCACTATCACTGAAGGTGATCTGATATTTGACCCAGCAATGGGGAAATGAGTAAGGGTGGGGGTATAGCCCGCCACAACTGTGTTTCGCGAGAGATCCACAGGGTCAGGGGTGAATTGTGAGTAAAATATAACAAAAGTTCTTGTTATTTCCACCTTGCCGCTCACAATATGAAGTGAGTCAGGGGTCCAATCATTTTGTTATGATAGGAAAGGTTTGAAAGTGGAATATCTTGCGGGTAAATTGGTACCTCTCTGCAGAGTTAAAAACGTATTCGAATACTCCAAGCTCTCGGATTTTATAGGAGTCTGCTGCGGTGGATTAAATCCACGGGGTGTGACACAAGTACTATTTTCTAAATAAAATGTGTTAAATCAAGATTACCCAAATGACATGTGTTGTCATGATAAGGAGTGCTGCCGTGGGCTGTCGTGTGTCGACGTGTCGCGGTAGTGCTATAATCTAGTGAACAAGATTATCAATGTTATATTATGAAAAGTGCTGCCATGAGATGAGGTATGAAAGAAAAAGATTATTTTACAAATATCCATAATTCTTGACTAGTCTAGGTTCATATCATCACTACTATATGTATCTACTCTTACCTATGACTTGCTGAGTACGTAAGTGCTCACCCTTGCAACCTACAAATCAGTAGATGGAGTGTTCAATGATCAAGATGATGGCATGGAGAACTTCTTGGATCCAGAAGGAGGAGCGTCAGTCCCGTCATTGCCCTGATGTGTGTTGTTTTGCCGTCCACTTCTCTTTGTGGGTGGGTCACCTATCTTCTGCTGTGTAGTTGTTATTTTGCTAAACCATGTATGCCGTGAAGGCATTGTAATCTTCTTATGTAATATCAAGGCCAGCAGGCCACACTGCTTAACTATTTTGTAAGTTACTCTGTTGCAATGTGATATACTCCTGTGCTTGACTTATCCTGGGAAGTCAAGGGTATGTGTATGCTATGCATATATGGGACTAGCTGCAGCGAGCTAGGTCTCTACAGGAGTAGTCGTAGTCCCAGTTTCGGGGCGCGACAGAAGGCTTCTCCGAGCCCGGGCAAAAGGCGAAGAAGGCTTGCAGTTGGAAGGAAAGGGAATCAGAGCTGTCTCAGAAGATACAGTCAGATGTGACTGCACAATTCGCAGACATGTTCGCTCAAATGAACGAGAAGTATGAACGCCTCAGCCGAGTTGTGCAGTCCAAGGGTTTAGATCCAGTTGCCGAGGTCGATGTTGCTAGGACGAGTAGTTGCGGCTCGAAGGTTCATGTGGATCCAGTGGACCTGATTCAAGTATTGCAACTCTTGAGCTATATATGTAGTTCGGTTGACGCCACTCCCATTACGTTAGAACTGTTTCGCTAACCTGTTATAATTGTTGCAAATTGCAGAAGCTGGAGAGCTGTAGCCTATTGATCAACATAGGCGACAAACCTGTAGTGGTTGCAAACGGGGTCGTATATCAGTCTTGGGAGGATGTCCAGATCCACTGCATACCTCTGGAGCCTGGATTCCAAAGGTACAGGTGGACATGGCCCCCCCAAGCTGCAGCCCTTTTCCGTTGCCCGTCCCAACGGACAAAATGTGGACAATTGGCGAGGCATTAGGCTCATACATACAGTGGCCCAAGAAGGGTGTTAGACTACAGGAGGTAAACCCTAGCCATTCTAGCTTACAACTCAGTTAATATACTCAATTTGCAAAATCTAACTTACGATTTCGTAACTTAAAGTGGACGATGGATGCCAGCTCACCTCCTGAGGACACCACCCCAAGCACAACGCATGAATGAGCTCCTTCGGCCCCCATGCATCCTCCGATGGCCTCAAACCCTTCGCCATCAAATGAGGCCAGCGGCACTGCGCCCCAACCTTCGATGGTATACACTCGCTCACCGCCCAAAGGCAAGGGCAAGGCTAAAGGCAAGGCCAAAGGAAAGGCGAAACAAAGCCAGCTGGGTACGTTCAAGAACGGGTTCCCACTCATGTTGGAGTACCTTCTGCGCAATATGGATCAAATAACCAGAAGTCTCCACGAGTGGTACCTGACCCAGTCTAGGTGCCACATCAACTTCTTAGTTCACTTTAGGCCAGGTCATTTTCACCGTGAGGCCGGGAGCATATCGGTGGCCCACGAGGATTTGTTCGACCTCCTCAACTGGCGGGAGCTTGATATGTCCATCATACGAACTGGAGTCCTGTGAGTTTGCTGTTGTGTGAAGTTATCACAGTTCATTTCATAAATCTAATCACTCCGTATGCACTACTTACTAATGTCTACTTTGCATCTAGGTGCATGTATAGGCTGGCGTCGATGAGGGCATGTGACAAGGTGGGTTTCCTCGACCCAGACAAAATAAGCCTCACGATGCTAGAGCACGATCAAGCACATGCGGAGGAATACATATCAAGGGCACTACTAGTGCAGCAGGACCGAGAGTTCATTCTTGCGCCGTAGCACCAAAGGTTAGTGTATTTCCTACTAATTTAATTCATTCTTGTATGTTACGCCTAACATATATATGAAACGGTTCGCTTATATATACAATGTAGGGGCCACTGGGTCCTCACCGTCATTTGCCCATGGGTGAATGAGGTCTATTACCTCGATTCGATGAGCGACAGGGTGGCGCATGTTTTCACCCTCACGTGGCACATAGACGCGTAAGTACCACGGTTTATTAAATTTTCTCTGACTAGCTAATTAATGATAACATATTAACCGGCAATGCTAAATTAAATACAGGGCTTTCAAAAATTATGTTACTGCTGGAGAGAGGCATGACGCGTCGAAGGGCACAACAATTTCTTGGAAAGAATATGAGGTAATTAATACGGATGGAACTACTCATGATGAATCTTTTAATTTATGCTTAATTAGTTCTTTGAGTTAATGTGGGTTTATGACTTTGCATATGCAATTATCCCAGTGCCATCAGCAGCCACAATCATGGGAATGTGGCTTCTATGTCATGAGATTTACGTTTGACCTGATCAGGAGAAACTTTGCCCAATTCCCTAAGGTAACCATTTTTCCAGACTCAAAGTCTAACATTGGATGTTCCTATGTTCCTAACTTCATACCCGCATGAAGAGCGCCATGTTGAAAGAGCAATATGAGCTGCCTCAATTGAAGGAGTTGCGAACAATTTGGGCTCAATATGAGATGGAAGAAGTGGCTATCAACGATCGATCGTAAATGACTTGCGTGATATATATTGAATGTGTTGATTGGTGTATGTGTGTAAATTCATTGGTGTATTTGCAAATAAACACAATATGTGAATAAATTCATTGGTGTATTTGTGAATAAACTCAATATGTGAATAAATTCAATCTGTCCAATGCATGTGTATATCTTTGTATTAGTGTATTTGTGAATAAATTAAATCTCTTGTGTATTTGTGAATAAATTAAAACTGTTGTATTACTGTATCACTGTATCTGTTAATGATCCTTTGTAATACTATCGGTTCATATACTACAACCGATAGAAGAAAGTTGTGGTGCTAACCGTGTCGAGTACCTAACCGATAGAAAAAACTATACATTACTATCGGTTTCCAGTTAATAACCGTTACAAGAAATATAACATCACTATCGGTTGAGATCATTGAGCTGATAGAAGAATTGTCGTTAGCGATTACTAAACATTGGAGGTGTAGGTATTTTACTATCGGCTTTTAACCGATAGGGGTGTGCTACGTTTCTTCTATCGTGCCGATCACTAGCGGTAAGAGAACCGATAGTAGATTTGATTTTGAACCGATAGTGAAAAGCATTTTGTAGTAGTGAGGGGTACTTCCGGAGATGGGCTCACGAGCATTGGACGGCTCGTGAGGTACTTCTTCAGGTCATCGAAGGCTGCCTGGGCCTCGAGAGTCCACCGGAACCACTCAAGGCCCCAGAGGATTTTGAAGAACTGAAGGCCGCGTTCCCCCGACCGCGAGACGAAGCGGCTTAACGCGGCAAGCGGCCAGTAAGCCGTTGTACGTCTTTCGTGGAGCGCGGAGGGGGCATGTCCAGCAAAGCCCGAATTTTTTTGGGGTTGGCCTATATGCCCCTCAGGGACACAAGGAAGCCAAGCAGCTTCCCCCCGTGTACGCCGAAGGCGCACTTTTCTGGGTTGAGCTTCAGCCCGTACTCACGTAGGTTATGGAAGGTCTCCGCTAAGTCATTGGTGTGGGTGGCCGCACGAAGGCTTTTGACGACCGCATCATCAACATATACCTCTACGTTGCGGCCGATCTGGTCCTTGAAGACCAGTGATATGAGGCACTGGAAGTTGCTCCAGTGTTCTTCTGCACGAAGGGCATATGGACGTAGCAGAAGGTGCCGAGGGGGGTTGTAAAACTTGTCCTTTCCTCGTCCTCCTTAGCCATCCGGACTTGATGATAGCTTGAATATGCGTCGAGGAAGCTCATAAGCTCGCACCCCGCGGTCGAACCAACCAGCTAGTCGATCCACGGAGCGAAAAGTTGTCTTTTGGGAAAACCTTGTTAAGGTCAGTGAAGTCCATGCACATTCGCCACTTGCCGCTTGACTTCTTCATGAGGACGGGGTTCGCTAGCCATTCAGGGTGCAAAACCTCCCGAATGAAACCCGCATCTCGGAGCCTGGCAATTTCGGCCTTGATGGCCTCTTGACGCTCTAGGGAGAGCTTCCTCAGCCTCTGCTTAACTGGGGAGTGGCCGGGAGTTACAGCGATCTTGTGCTCGATAACGTCCCGAGCGACGCCCCGCATGTCAGCGGGGTACCATGCAAAAACATCATAGTTTTTGCGGAGGAAGACCGCGAGTTTCTCTGCGTGCTCTTCGGAGAGGTCCACGCCAATCTTCATGGTCCTCTCCTCGTCCTCTGGGGACAGCTGAACCTTCTGGATGTCCCCCTCCAGACGTGGTTTTGGGAGAGGCCTCCGAGAGGGGACGACAGGGGCGTCCGAGGCCAAGGGGGAGTTCTCTCCCCCCGGGGCCCTGATCAAGTTGACACTCCAGATTGTCACCGTGGCACTCTCATAGAGATCACGGGCCACGTCTTGGTCACCTCGGGCGATGATCACGCCGTGAGGCCCAGGGATCTTCACGCAGAGATAACTCTGGTCGATTGCTGTCCCCAGACAGTTGATTGTTGTCCTCCCCATGATTGCATTGTATGATGAGGGGAGGTCCACCACATCGAACCAAACAATCTCCGTTCGGTAGTTGTCTGGGGTGCCAAATGTCATGGGGAGATCAACCTTCCCCACCGGGTGGATGGTCTTCCCCGGGATGAAACCCTGCAGGGGCCCAGCTACAAGCTGCAGCAACTCCTCATCGACCTGCATCTCCCTGAATGCCTTCAGGTACAGGACATCAGTAGAGATTCCGCTGTCGACAAGGATATACGCCAGCTGGCAGTTGTAGACGATGGCGGAGACGATGAGCATGTCATTATGGGGGAAGCAAACCCTGCACGCATCTTCCGCCGTGAAGGTGAGGGGGAAGTTCGACTACTTTGGCGGCTGAGATGTGTGTAGCACCCCCACCACCTTTACCGCTCGTGCGTACTCCTTACACTGACGCTTGGAGTCTCGCCCTGAGGCAGATCCCCTGTAATGACGTTTACGCATCTCTGGGAGGTTTGGAAGGGGAGCTCTTTGGCTGAGCCCCCTTCCCGTACCTGCCTCTGTAGCTCCCCCGAGGGAGCAAGAAGAGCCGGCAAGGCTGGCGGAGGGAGCAAGGAGGCAGGGCCCCCTCTCCCTGCCCATTATGGTCGAGGAATGTGGCGAAGTGTTGGAGAAGCTGGTGGCATTCCCGGCTAGCATGGGTATTGGACATGTGGAAGGCACACCACAAGCTGAATGTGCCCTCCTTGCCTCCCGTTGTGGGGCCTTCCCGGCCGCGGGACGACTGTCCCCCCATGTCCTCTCAGCTTGGGGAAGGGGCGGTTGCCCTTGTGGCTATCGCGAGAGCCGCCTCCGCCCTCGAGGACAAAGGTGTCCTGAGGCCATGGCTCGTTGCAGTTGCCCCTCTTGGGATGCTTGAGGGGCCCCCTGGTTCTTTTCCAGAGGTCATCCTTCTCTGCCCGAGCATACTTCTCAAGCACAGTGAAGATCTCGTTGGCGGAGCAGGGGCAGCTCCAGGAGAGCCTCCGATGGAGCTCCCCAGGGAGGATCCCGCTCTTGCACGCCTCGACGACCATGGAGTCAGGGACGTGTGCCACTTTGCTCTTGACCTGCGTGAAGCACTTAAAGAAGTTGCGGATCGTCTCCCCCGTCATCTGTCGAATAATGTAGAGCTGGGACTGGTCCAGGGGACGCACGTAGTTCTCTTGAAAGTTCGCGTAGAACTCATTCTTGAGCTGCACGAAGGAGTTGATGGACCCAGCCCTCAGGTTGTAAAACCATGAGCGGGCGATCCCGGTGAGGTAGAGGGCGAAGACGTTGCATTACACCGTCTCATCCCCCCCAGTCGCTGAGATGGCCGTGGAGCACACTGCACAAATTCATAACGGTCGGCCTCACTGTTGTAATGCCCTATGTTTGGCGGGTGGTAGGGCCGCGGCCAGCAGATGCACCGAAGTCGATGACACAGAGGTTGGCTGGTCCCCTCAACCTCCCGGGGAGAGTCCCGGTCGCCATCCCCTTTCACGAGGGACATGCGCTCGTTGTCGAAGTCGGGGAGAGCTCCTAGCAGTCCGCTAGCGCGATGGTAGCATCTCTTCTCTTCGGGGTTAGTCGAGCTAACCTCCTGGATATCCGGGTACCCCCTGGAGGTGGCGGTCGTTTCCTCGGCTGGTCTCTTCCCCCGGTTGGGATGGGAGCATGGCTCACCGCGGCCACGAGTCGGGGGAAGTTCCAATCGGTAGCGGGAGGGATTCCTCCCCAAATTTTGCGGTACGCATTCGCTCGACCTCCTCCCAAGTGAAGCGGGTCTAGTCCACCGGGGGAGCCCTCAAGGGCGGCCCCGGGGGAGGAGGGGGCTCATCCGCGATGGTTGCCGGCCCGGGGGAGGCCACCGATGCACGGGAGGGATTCAGCGCCGGGTGAGCGTCCGAGGCGGCGGCGGGAGCGGGTGCAGGGGGAACTCCAGGGGCGACCACCTGCTCTGGTGCCAGAGGACTTCCGGGCATCGACCCAGGGAGGTCCCCGGACGCTTGGGGGGCCACCGGCGTGGGGAAGGCTCCCGGCGCAAGGAAAGCCCCCAGCGCAGGTGCAGCCACCTGTGGAGGTTCCAGACCCAGTGTCGGATAACCTCCTGTAACAGGGAAGGTTTCGGACATGGGCCGGCCTCTGGATGTGGGAAACATCCCCGGCGCAAGGAAAGCCCTGGGAGTCGGGAAGCCCCCCGGCACAAGAAACATTCCCGGCGCAGGGAAAGCTCCGGACATTCCCAAGGTGGGGAAGGATTCGGATGTTCCTGGCGTGGGGAAGGTGGCCGGGAGCCCCATGAAGAACGGCAGCGGTCCCCCCATGAAAAAATATGGAGGTGGGTAAACAGGAGCCGGGGGCCGTGCCAAGACGTGTAATAGCTCCTCCAGCGTGTGCTGGGCGCAGAGTTGGCCCTCGACCAAGGCCTCCAGTTGGGGGTCTCCAGAGACTGGGACGGAGAGTTGGGCGGTGCTAGGCCCCGCAAGCTTAGTTGCGGTCACCAAGTTGGAAATGGGAACCCTCCTACTGTGGACCGCGGGGGGAGGGGATGGCTCGGTTGATTCTTTCAATTCCATATATTTTTGAACGACTGAGGACGTTCCATCGAGTAGGACATTAAACCAACGCTAGCCGGGAGGCAAGCCGGTACACTAACATGTAGTTCTCTCTTTTATGAACACATCGACATGAACATCACTCAATTCCGATGCTTTTTGACCCCCAAAACCTTGTTTTTCATAAACTAGGGCTAACCCTTTTTGAAAAAAAAAAAGTTTTCAAACTAGCTGAGATGACCACAACCACTTGCACGACCAGTTTTAGGTTTGGTTTGGTTAAAACTTTCAAAAAAATCAATTTTTCTTCTTAGCCTAATCGACCACGATTAGAGGAGCGACCAGTGCCACTTTCGGGTGCAATTTTTCTAAAAAAATTAAAGCTTTTGTTTACCTGAGCCAAGGACGACCTCGACCACGACCAATGCTTGTCTCATGTCTATTTGTTAAGAAAAATTTAAATTCTCAAAAACCTCCCAATGCGACCACGACCAAGAGCACGACACGTGGCACGCTCGGGTTGAATTTTCAAACTAATAAAATTTTTTTTTATTTTCGACCGCAAAGACCACTACCAGTGGCACGTCCCATGCCCGTGTCTAGCAAGACATGTGCTCGTAGTCGTGATGTTGTCTGTGCAACCAGGTGATCGAAAATCCAAAAACAAAATTTAAACCAAACCAAACACGCCCCGTGCTCGTGTGCGTGGCCCCGTCGGTGTGACCAACTGGTCGAAGCTGGTAAAACCCGAACCGAGCATGACCCGGAGCACGCCCCGTGTCCCGTGGTCGTGCCAGGCTCAGTTTCCTTCTCTTTTTGGCTGAAAGTGTCCTTTTTGACTCATTTTTGTACTTTTCTCACACCAATCCTTTACAACACCTACCTAGCACCCTATTTAAAGCTTCCCATCTTATCCAAACAGCAAACCACCATTGTTTTAGCCCAAGTTCTTCTCAAAACCTCCACATACTTAGCCCTAGAAATCCAAATCCAACCGTTCAAACTTCGATCCGACTGCGGATTCCGGCTCCTCGCGTCTCTACACCCCCGAATATGAAGTTTTCTACAGCAATGATGACTCCCCGATGAAACACCAAGAAGGTAACGAAACGCAAATGCGGTATGTCTCCTCAAACTTTCTCAGATCCAGATTTTCTGCATATTTACTTTACAAACCCTGACCATCTTGCTAGATTTGTGCACTTAAAGAAGAGACCTTTGTGGCCTACTAGATTTTTAGATGTTCACGCCACTAGATCTCTAGGAATTGAAGATGATGTTAAATGCCTGCTTAGTAATGTGGGTTGGGACTGCTTATAGGTGTTCCGGTTCAGACTTTTCACGAAGTCGTATGGGAGATTCTAGCCTTCTTCGAATAAAACACTATACGTGTTCCTCCCGATCAAACTGAAGGTGATAAATTTAGGTTTGCAAACATGGATTATGACTTTTCAATAGATGAATTTGCAAATCTATTAGGCTTTAAACCCGAGGGAACTTTTCATACTTCTATTATTTGCACCCCCGATAAAATTTGGAGTGATATAGCGAAGGAAGGGAAACATATTTTTTGACCTGATAAATAAAAGGCCGCCAAAATTTGTAATCCAGCTTTTGCTATTTACAGTGCCTCATGGCCGAAACAATTATGGGCCGTGACAGTAATCAAGATAAAGTTTTAGAAACTGAGGTTGAATTTTTGTGGGCAATGTTAGGCAAAATTCATATTTCATCAGCAACCTATTTTGCTCATTGATGTAGACACGGATGCCCGATCCTCTGGTGAGAAGGATAACTTCGATTTGATGGAGAGTGACCTTGGCGATCCGGCTACCAACCAAACAATACTGCACACCCTGGCAATCGCTAAACCACACTCACGAGTCGTTATCAACCGTGCCAAGATGCGGCTGACCTGATCACGAGGATCGATTGCAGGCAATCCAGATAGAATTTGGCAGTGGGGCTAGATACATTGGAAAGGTGGCATCGTGGGCTTCTCCGTAAAGTGCTCATTCACCCCAAACGGATTCCGTACGTGGCTTGGGCATCTATTTGAAGTTGAACTGCTGCTGGATGGCCAAGCTGGACTCGCGGACGAGGTGGGCTTGATCTTGGGCTGGGCTTGATGCATCGTGAGTTGCTCCACCTTTGATGTAGCTTGCCGATCCTTTGATGTAGCTTGCTGGTGAATGGAAGTTATACGAAGCATTGAGGTTTCTTATAGGGGCTCAGGAAACTGACAAAACTGTGCTTCTATAATTGCACTTAAGTAAGAGTCTTCAGCTGTGTCTCCTCTAGCCACGACGGAATGATCCAGTAAAAACATTCTAGCCAAGAGCATGAAAAAGATGAAAAAAAAATAAAGAAAAAGTGAATAAAGAAAAAAAATAAAAAAATAAAGAATAAGTGTTTTAATTTTTCTCTAAAAAGGATAATCTAGCCACTTTGTATAAATCATAGCATAACGAGTGTTTTCTTTGTATGGTTTATTCTAAATCCTATATGAAAGAAAATTGTTAAGACTGTTTAATTGATTAAGCTCTCTCTTTTCTAATGTTGAAATTTGATAATCTTCATCTATGCTTTTGGAAGGTTTAAATTGCTAAGATCAATTGCCTCATATACATAGATGTGTTGTGAATCTTCGGAATATTGTTTATTGAAAATCAGATAAACCAAACCATCTCAAATTTTGGAAAAAACATTCAAATTCTTTGTTTTAAGACAAGCAAAATGCTAACTTGGGGGAATTTGATAAGTGCTAAATTGGTAATATTTTTACCCTAGGTTTAGCATTGAAAACGTGTAAAATCATGCTTAAAACTCCTCTGATGCAACATTTTATGTGTAAATTTGATTATTTTCACAAATTGCTTTCATGGTTGTGTTCATCATGTTTCAGGGATCAAACCTACCAAATTTGGGAAGGATTCGACCACATTTGTGCCTCACGCGACCAAAAAATCTAACTAGACAAGCAACAAGATTTGGTCGAAGTTGAATTGGCGGGTAAAAATCCTTATCCGTATGAAACTGGGCAAAAACACTCCTACTCGAAAAAGAGACCTGGTCGAATACAACGTAACTGAAACTCAGTTTTGGTTATGACACGTGTCTGGCCGTAATTGTGCCATGTGTCCTGGTCGAGTTCGATTCAATTTCGATCACAATACGTGTGTGGCCGCGATTGCGCCACGTGTCCTGGTCATGTTCGAATTGGATTCCTTGGCTTTTTATTGGTTGGTTTTGATCCAAACTGGTCGTTTTGAGTCAGGCTTAACCAGGATTGGTCGTATTTGGGCCGTTTTGATCCTGTTTTGACCACAACTGGTCGGGTTTGGTTGGTTTTAGCCGAATCTGGTCTTTTTAGTTGTATTGGATCAGAACTAGTCGAATTTGGTCGGTTTTAACTTAAATTTATCCGTTCTCACATCGTTTGAAGCCAGACTTCATCTCCTGCATGTTAAGGACTTGTTTTTGGGCATGTTTACCTGTGTACTAGAAATAGAGAAGCTTTATGCTCAATTAGACATGCTTTTCTTTAGGCTTAGTAGTAGTTTTTAGCTACTTTTTACTTTAGAAGAGCCTCCTTTTCTATTTTTATTGCTTTTGTAAGTTGGCAAGGACGACAACTTCAATTTCCAAGCAAACAAGTGAGTTTTTATTTAATTGTTATTTTTATTTCTACACTCTTATGGCTTTTAGCTAGTAGGTCCCCTCTAGGGTTAGGGATGACCTAGTCCGAAGGCGTGATTCTTCCTTCGTCTTTATTTCAAGTTTTGGAGTAATTTTCTGATGTTTTCTTCCTCCAAACCCTAATTCCTTCTTTCGACAACAGACGTAATAGTTCAGTCTTAACAAGAATTTAGGGGAGTTTTTGAATCCTTAGCGCTTCGACGCGGGATCCTGAATAGGAAAGAGGCTTTCACCAAACGTCACAGTGGAAGCGATCCTTTGACTGTTGACCCAGTGCCCCAAATTGGAAACTTAATTTATCATGGAAAACAACTAAAATCACTTACAATCCTCGGACCTTGGATAGAATTACGTCGGATGGTTATGGAACTCTCGAAACCCTAGATTTTCATACCAGCTTGCAAACCCTAGATTGATAGTTTAGTTGTAGAAAAACACACCCACAACTCGCTTAGACTTAATCAGTTATACATTAAGCTAGAAAGATGAATACGCTTGTTCCTCGTGGAATTAGACTCTCAACTGCTCAACATTCAACCATTCACTTTTAACACCCTGGGTTTGGGGTGAAAATTCTTTTGCATAAAAAGTCATGCATGCATATGTCTCTTCTAGATCAGCCAAATCGGCCCCAGCTTTATTCTATTCTAAGCCCAAAATCTTAAAAACTATCTTGTAGACCCAAATCAAGTTTGACTTTTTTAGATTTGATCTACTATCTATCCTGAGTGTAAAAGCCTTCAGAACCCAGATTCAATTCCATCTCTAACTCTCAGATTTATCAACTCCTTTCTGTTTTCAAAAACAGCAATATATTATATTACCCCAAATACCCAAAGTTTCAGAAATTCAGATTTAATCAAAATCTTGGCCAAGTTCAGACCAAATTATATCAGGATTAACATCAAGGGTATGCCAGTACCCTAATCCAAGAAGTTGGCAGCCAGATTTCATCATCTAGACCTTTATCACAAATCAGTCCAGATTGTATCGAAGTGTGTCCTTTTTTGTTTTCCCAGAACCTGAAAAGGCTAAAAGCCACAAATCATCTCCAAATCCAAATCTGATTCAGGGAACACCTCCCAAATGCTTTTCAACACAAAATCTTCTTATATGGGTATCTCAAAATCAAATCCTAAATCCCAGAATTTCAGCACTTGACAAAATCCAGATTCGAGATACCCTAATTTACCCTATTATCAATTTCGCTCAAAAACCATTCAAATGTTTCAAATTTCATCTTCTATTTGTGCCAAATTATTTTTTGAATTAAGTTTGCCAAATCAGTAAAATCAAATTCAACCCTAATCATCCAAATCTCCAGATTTACAAATCAGCCCAAAACCAAGAATCAGAAATTGCAAATCAGTCCAGATTCGACTAGAGCAGCAGCTGTGTTTTCGACCACAACCTCGCCGTGCTTGTGCGCCGTGTTCGCTCACCGCCGGCCAAGCCTTGCCTTCACCTGTGCCCATGCGTGCTTGTGTCTGCATATGCGCACGTGTCCGCGCTTCAGCTATCGTCGTGGCAGCGTCGATGACCAACTACTACTCCCGTGCGCGACCAACAGTAGCAGCAGCAACTTTTGTCAGTAACTCCATGCCACGTCGCCTTGCCGTGCCAGCCATTGTTGCCACCACTTGAACCGGCCAGCGTCAAGTTCCAACACGCCCCGACCACTGCTGGCAAAGCTGTTGCACCGCCTGCGCGCTGTCACATCACTGCTCACCGTTGCCGCGCCTGTGCCCGGCAAGTCAAGTCCCCGGCGCCAATTCCCTTCCTTTTCCCTCCTCGCAAGCTTCGTCCCTGCTCTATTTAAATGCCCCACTGTCCTGTGTAATTCTCTACTTCACCAGAATTTGATTAAGTCCAAAATTTCTTCGCCTTCGTCTTCTTCTCCGACGAGCTCAGCACAGAGGCTCACGGCGCCAGCTTCAACCACTGCACCACTTGCCAAATTGACACCACCAGTGAGTACCTCTCATCTCCCTCATCGTTCTGTAGCATCCAATCGAGCTCTGGTGGACCTCATCGCCGGTGATCGCCGTAGATTGCAAATGCCCTGTTCCTCTAATCAAATTCACTCCAGTCCAAATTAATCTTCTTTGTAGTAGAACAAAATACTCAGTAGCTAAATCTTAACAAACCTGTACATCCAGAATTTGAATTCAAGTTGTATCTTGTGTTTTCTGTTCTTCACACGCCGCCGTGAACAACTCACGTCACCGGCAAACTCCACTCCTTATCTGACCAAATCAATTACACCAATACACTCCTTGTATCTTGTAGATGGTGTAGCCGAGCTTGATCGACCTGCATTATCTTGTATCACTCTCACCTCTTTTGCCGTCTTCTTCGAGTCCGGTGTCAACGCCGGCGAGCCTCGAATCACAACCTCACGCAAATTCCATCCTCCAGCACCTTCCGCACCACTCCAGGATCATAAACCCTGAATCAATTTATTGATTCATCTATCCTAGCTTGTTGTATCGTAGCTCACCCTTGTTCTTGGAAGCCGATGACTTCGACCTCGCCATTCGCCGTCGTCCAGTCATCAATTCCAAATTAACTTTGCCAGCACTTTTGCCTTGACCTCACCTATCAATTTGACAAAGCTAGCAAAGAAGTGCATGAAAGAATCGATCAAACACTCAAGCCATAGAATCTGGCCATCCACTAACATTCAATTCACTGTGTCCAGGGACCTTATTGCAAATCTCTGAACTCCTGGACCTTCTGTGAAAATCCACTTTGTCAAATAGCTGCCTTTGTCAATCAATTTCAGCATTGTGCAGTTATCCTTTTAAATCATATTTTCATATAGATCATAAATCATTTTGACATAGTTAGTAATTATTGTATGCTTGTTTGTCGCCAAGCAGATCCAGAAACTAAGTTCGAGGACTTCGTTGTTGACGCAACATCAACTGCTGTTTTTTACGACACGGAAGGCAAGTCATATTCTTGAACTTCTTGAACCTATATTTTAAGAGTTGCTATAACACATCCTTGAATATAAATAGTATTGCATGTGAAAAAATGATTGAGATATGAATTGGCTGTACTAGGCTGGATGCCTGTTGAGATGTGAAATGTCAAATGAACAAGTAGTGAGCCATGAACTAATATATATGTATATATATTTATATTCATGAAATAAAACCCCTAGCCATGACCAGGTCTTTTGGTATGGAATGGTCTTTTGGTTTTCTGGTATGGAATAGTCTTTTCGAATGGAATGGTGGTACTAGCACAGGATGTGCAAAGCACTAGATGTGCATGGTTATGGATGGTCTGGTCATTGGCATATAAGGACTAGAACCTTGTGTTGTGCGTCTAGTGGCATGAAAAACGTGCTAACTGGTATGGGACAGGCCTGAACAAGTAGTATGTGGATTACACATGAAAACCCTATATGACACTTACACGATTTACACGGAGTGTGGCTCCGACACATATCACAGGATGTGATTACACGCTGACCCTGAGTGGGAAGATGCCAATTAGTGGGGGTTGTGTAACACTGCCACAACTGTAGTTTCTGAATGGAACCACAGGGTCTGGGGTGAATTGTGTGTGAAACATGGCAAAAGTTCTTGTTATTTCCACCTTGCCACTCACACATGGTTGTGAGGAAGAGTCTAATCATTTTGATAGGATGGGCATGAAAGTGGAATACCTTGTGGGTAAATTGGTACCTCTCTGCAGAGTTAAAAACGTATTCTAATACGCCGAGCTCCCGGGTTTATAGGATTCTGCTGCAGTGGATTAAATCCACGGGGTGTGGCAAAAGTATGTTTTCGAAATAAAAATTGATAAGGCAAGATTACCCAAATGATATGTGTTGTCATGATAAGGGGTGCTGCCGTGGGCTATCGTGTGTCGACGTGTCGTGCTAGTAATATAAATAATGGAACATGAATAGTGATGTTATGCTATGAAAAGTGCTGCCGTGAGATGTGACATAAAGGAAAAGACTATTTTACAAACATCCACACTTCTTGACTAGTATAGGTTAATATCATCCCTAATATATGTATCTACTCTTACCTATGACTTGCTGAGTACGTAAGTACTCACCCTTGCAACCTACAAATCAGTAGATGGAGCATTCCATGATCGAGATGAAGGCGTGGAGAAATTTGTAGATCCAGAAGGAAGAGAGCCAGTTCCGCCAGAGCCCTGATGTGTGTTGTTCTGCCGTCAACTTCTCACTGTGGGAGGGTCACCTATCTTCTGCTGTGTAGTTGTTATTTTGCTAGACCATGTATGCCGCGAAGGCATTGTAATCTCCTTATGTTGTATTAAGGCCAGCAGGCCACACTGCTTAAATATTTTATAAGTTTTTCTGCTGCAATGTGAATATACTCCTGTGCTTGACTTATCCTGGGAAGTCAATGGTATGCATGTATGGGACCAGCTGCAGCGAGCTGGGTCTCCACAGGAGTAGTCGTAGTCCCCAGGTCGGGGCGCGACATCACTTGCGGTTTATTACTTTACACATTGCGCTCGACCGTTTCGGGTGCGATCGTGTGCACCATGGAAAGACATGTGCGACCTTAACTAGGGTAATATCCCTCATCAGCTGGCCCCTGAATTTGAAATGACAAAAGTTTAATATAGTGGCTACCGGCTATGTCGTTTCAGATTCTAGAACAGTACACCATCGCTTCAAATTCCTGCATAGTGCAACGTCGCACCGAATTCCAACACAAGTGATTCGAGAGGATCTTCAGGTCGAGTCGTATAAGGCTTCGCAACATTATTCGAGTTCGGAAAGGCTTCGCGACAATGGATTGGTTCGTGACCTTGGGAAGGATTCGTTCTCTGGTTAGAGTTGTATTCCGATCCGAATATATATAACTAAGTCTTATCTGTTAGGTTTAGTTAGTTGTCCGAGTCTATTACATTTATGTTATTGAGTCTGATATGTACTCATACGATTGAACTATAAATACATTGTAATAGGTCTAATTTAAATCATCAATTACCATCGAAGTGTCATAGAGCTAATTTAAGTCTTAGACACTTAGAGTATTATGGAGTTTACGTATCAGATACGAAGATTTAATATTAAACTCATCCTACAGTTCGGATAAGATTTGAATCACATCAGGAAATCTAATCTGTTAGGATTCCTTCTCCATGGGCAGTTCAGATAATATTTAAATCACATCAGGAAACCTAATCTGTTAGGATTTCTTCTGCATGGGCAATTCGGATAAGATTCGTATCACATCAGGAAACCTAATCTGTTAGGATTTTCTTCTGCATGGCCCTATATAAAGAGAGGTATGATGGGCTTTGAGAACCATCACAAAAGCCATAGCTGTCATCTCCTTTAAACAGGCCCTAAACCCTTGTCGTGCGCATTGGTGCTAGCACACCATCGTATGACGTTCCATCCCAGTACGTGTGGATACCAGTAGAGGCGCTGCTACAATTGCTACGATGATTAGAATGATCCGTGAGTGGTCGTTGTCATCTACATCTGCTAATCAGGACAATCCACATACGGTTGCTGTGAACATTTGATCGCTTTACCAAATCTGCTTCCGCTGTTGGTAACAATCTAATCTATGATCTATTACTTGCAGCCATTGAGTAAAATTTTTTGAAATTCTACTAGTGTATCTTTCTCGGTTTCCAACAGTGGCATCAGAGCCATCCTGTATAGTATTAGATCTGGATTAATAACATATATGTGATATATGAAGTTATAGTAGACTAGATCTACTAGTTTATTCAATCTGTTACCGTATAAGTTTCGTTATACATGTTTGTTTTTGACATCCAAGTGTTGTGATGAACTACTTTTTGGCCGACTTTCATATGAACTGATGTCTAATGATCCTAGCATGGGCCAGAGGGAGCTGATGTTAGGGTTTATATGACAATAGTAGATTGGATCTTCTAAATCATATGTGTATAGATTGGATCTATATATGGCATTAGCTACCTATTCTAGATATTCATATTGGAGTTTATATGACTGGCATAAGGGGATTTAAACAAATTATATTGGTTCAAAAATTTGATTAATGTGGCTAATTAAAAAAAAAGATTATAATTGACAACCAGAAGCTATCAACTTTGGTGTCTAAGGAAAGAACACATTATAAGGTTTTTCTTAATAAGCCCCACTCAGCGGAACGCTTTCCTTCATGGTGTGAGAGAAAATAATCGCGGTCTTTCCTGCCCAAGGTTACTACCAACAGAAGTTAAATATAGTCGTAGTTATGCATGTTAGATCATCTAACTGATGGTTATTTTCATGCATATAGATGTTGTGACATCTTTTAACCCCTCGTGAAACATAAAGATTATACTTGACAACCAAAAGTTGTCAACTTTGGTGTCTAAGAAAAGAACACATCATAAGGTTTTTCTTAATAAGCCCCGCTCAGCGGAACACTTTCCTTCATGGTGTAAGTGAAAATAGTCGCAATCTTTCTTGGCCAAGGTTACTGCCAACGGAAGTTAAATATAGTCGAAGTTGCACCTGTTAGATCATCTAGCTGATGGTTGTTTTTGTGCATATGAATGTTTTGCCATGTTTTAACCCCTAATAAAAATGAAGTGTTTATTATGCCCTTCCAATTGCTGCACCTGTCAAGATTTTGATCGTTGCTTGGTGGGCCTAACAAATCAGGGCACCATCAATTATCTTAATAAGGCAGGATGTGTGTTGGACACCCATAAGCATAGAATTGGTTCAACTTAATAAGGCCATCAAAACAGTTGTGGGCTTTGGGGCATGGTGTTGGGATGACACCCAACAAAGAAGAGTTATATATGATATAATTAGTAAGGAGTTGCTTACCTAAATAACTAGGTTTCTAGCAGTGACGCCAAAGCTCACTAGAACTTAGTAAAATATGGATCTTGGCCTACTATATATATTTCTTGAGGGATTTTTGTTCTAAAATATATAGTTGGTACATCTTTTATTGAATTGTTTAATAAAAGATTTTTCATAAATATAATGCTAAAATTTTGCATTTCTTTACTGTTGTAGACCATGGATAGTGGTAGCTCCTCAAACAATTTCAGTTTGCGATCTGTCCTTCATAAAGAAAAGCTCAATGGAACAAATTTTATTGATTGGTTTAGAAACTTAAGAATTGTTCTCAAACAAGATAAAAAGGACTATGTTCTAGAGACTCCTATACCTGATGAACCAGCTGCTAGTGCTCCATGTGCTCAAAAGGATGCTTACAAAAAGCATATCGATGACGCACTTGATGCCAGTTGTCTAATGCTAGTCACCATGAACTCTGAGCTTCAGAAGCAATATGAGAATATGACAGCTTATGACATGCCGTGTCTCCTAGAAACTTATTCGATGAGCAGGTCAGGGTGGAAAGATATGAAACCACCAAGAAATTGCATGATTGGAAGTTGGCAGAAGGGAGCTCGGTCAGTCCTCATGTGATCAAGATGATTGGTTACATTGAGAATTTGGAAAAGCTTGGTTTTCCCCTTAGTCAAGAGTTGGCTACTGATATGATTCTTCAATCACTCCCTCCGAGCTATGACCAGTTTGTCATGAACTATAACATGAATAATCTGGAGAAATCATTGATCGAATTGCATGGGATGCTTAAAACAGCGGAACAGAACATTAAAAAAATTCCAAATAATGTAATGATGGTTCAAAAGGGAAAAAGCTTTAAGAAGAAGGGCTAGGGAAAGGCTAAGGGAAAGGGCAAATCTCTAGAAAGGTACTCTAGGGCTAAGCCGAATTCCAAAGGAAAGTCCAAGACAGGTGCCACCCCTACTACTGAATGCTTCTATTGCAAGGAATCTGGCCATTGGAAGAGGAATTGCAAGAAGTACCTGGAAGATTTAAAGAAAAAGAAGGAAAGTGAGACTCCTTCAGGTATATATGTTAGAGAAGTTCATTTAGCTACTTCTCCTTCCGACTCTTGGGTATTTGATACCAGATCGACTGCTCATATTTGCACTTCAATGCAGGGGCTTAAAAGGAGTAGAAATTTGGCTAAGCGCGAGGTTCAACTTCACGTTGGCAATGGAGCAAGAGTTGTAGCCTTGGCTGTTGGAACTTTTATATTAGCTTTACCTTTAGGATTAGTTTTAGAATTTAATATCTATTATTATGTTCTTGCCATAAGCAAAAACATTGTATCCGTATCGTGTTTAGACACGCTGGGTTATGAATTTAGAATAAAGAACAATCGTTGTTCCTTTTATTTAAATGATATATTTTATGGTAATTCCTCATTGCAGAATGGGCTTTATCAACTAAATCTTGAATTACCTATCTATAACATATGTACTAAGAGGCTCTGGCATTGTCGTTTAGGCCATATAAATGAGAAACGCATCATGGAACTCCTAAATATGGTCTTCTAGACTCATTTGATTTTCAATCATTTGATGTGTGTGAATCTTCTTTACTTGGCAAATTGACAAAGGCACCTTTCACAGGTGAATGTGAAAGGGCAAGTGACTTATTGGCTCTTGTTCATACTGATGTATGTGGACCATTAAGTTCAACAGTTAGAAGTGGTTTTCAGTACTTCATAACTTTTACCAATGACTTTAGTAGATATGGATATGTCTACTTAATGAGGCATAAATCTAAAACATTTGATAAATTCAAGGAATTTCAAAATGAAGTACAGAATCAACTTGGCAAGACAATCAAAACCCTACATCTGATCATGGAGGGGAGTATTTGAGCCAAGAATTTGGTGATCATCTAAAACAACACGGAATTGTTCCACAATTGACCCCGCCAGGAACACCTCAATGGAATGGTGTGTCAGAACGACGGAACATGACCTTGTTGGACATGGTTCAGTCAATGATGAGCCAAACTGATCTTCCATTGTCCTTCTGGGGATATTCTATAGAAACAGCTGCATTCACATTAAATAGGGCTCCATCAAAAGCCATAGAAAAGACACCATATGAGATATGGAATGGAAGGCGTCCCGGGTTGTCTTTTCTTAAGATTTGGGGTTGTGAGGCTTACGTAAAACGTTTAATGTCTGATAAGCTTAAACCCAAATCGGATAAATGCTTCTTTGTGGGATATCCTAAGGAAACAAAAGGATATTACTTCTATAATCGAGAAGAAAACAAAGTGTTTGTTGCCCGGAATGGTGTCTTTTGGAGAAAGAGCTTCTCTCAAAAGGAGTAAGTGGGAGCACGGTGCAACTTGAAGAAATTCGGGAACCACTGGAAATTGTTTCAGCACCCACTGAAGCTCATCAAGACCTGCTGTAACAACCCGATTTTTCCCAAATCCTGGCCTGCCTCGTCTCTCTCTATTTCAGAATGAGATCCCAGTTGTGCCAGCAGCTTACCCCAAAAATTTGGCAGTCAAACTCTTTCGTTCAGATCTTTTTCGCAAATCAGCCCAAAAGTATCACAAATCAGCCCTTTTCAGATTTGTCAGAAGCCCCAAAAAGACTAAAAGTCTCAGACCACCTCCAAACTTTGATTTGATTCAGTGAATATCTCCCATTCACTATTCTGAATATTTTTCCCTTCTGGAAGAATTTCCAAATCCTGCCCTAAATCCGAGTTTCGGCCCTTGCCGTTTTTGAAACCCTAATTACTCTGTTTTACCCTAAAGTCGTTTTCCCCATTTTTGTCGAAACCCTTCAGATCTTGCCCGATCTTACTAAACTTTGGCTGGATGAGTTCTAATAACTTTATGCAACTCATTCCTGAAATCAGATTTCAGATCAGCCCTCCAGATCTCCAGATTTACAATCAAGCCCAATTCTAATTCAAACTTTATTCGCAGATCAGTCCCTGGAATCAAGTTCTGAAATTGCAAATCTGTCCTTCTGTCCTTTTCTGCTGTTTTCGACCAGCACTAGTCGTTGCCTTCGACCAGCACACTTCGCCGGAGCCGCGCCGTGGCCGCGTTTGTTCGCCGCCGGCCACTGCCTCTTGTTGCCTGCACTCGGGAGCAACTGTGCCACCCCGTGCGCATGTGCCAGCAACCAGTACCTTGCTAAAACCAGCAGTTAAACGCCCGCGCTCCAGAGCTCCGTCTTTGCGCGCGCACACCCGTTGCCGTGGCAATTGCATGCAATTACGTGTCGTTGCCGGAGCTGTGCTGCTGCCTCCGCATCTGCGCTGTCCCAAGTGAAGTTCCAATGCAACCAACAAGCTCAGTAAAGCTACTACACCGCCTGAGCGCAATCACATCGTTGTTTGCCACTGTTGCGCCTGCGCCCGGCCGGTCTCGTCCCCGGCGCAATTCCCCTCGTGTTTTCTCTCGTTGGCTCGATCCTTGCGCCTATATAAATCCCCTCCTCAGCGCTGTGAAGAAGCACAACTCCAGGACTTAGCTATTTTCACAGTTTGCTCACTGTTTCCCTTTCTTCCCCGACGAGCCAATTTTGAGGCCATCGTCGCCAGAGCAAACCACAACCCCTCTCTCCAATCCAAGCTCGTCAGTAAGATCCCCACATTCATCTTCCTGTGTCCAAGCAAACAATTGCACTCTAGTGATCTCCATCGCCGGTGATCGCCGGAAAACCAGAAAACCCCTGTTCCAGAAATTAAACCCACTCCAGTGCTTTTCACCACCCACTCCAGTAGAATCAAATGATCTTTAGCCATTTCTTAGCAAGCCTATTCAGCCGGCTTTCAAGTTGATGCAGTGCCGTGCGTTTTCCCGATTTTCGCGCGCCACCGTGGGCGTCGCACGTCGCCGGCGAGCTTCGCTGCAGCTCTCCCCAAACTGAAGTCTCCTACACCTTCCCTGTAACCCCTAGATGGTGTAGCCCAGAGCTCTTAACCTTCATTGCTGTGTGGAGCTAGTTCGTGGTTCACCGTCTTCTCCAAGTCCGATGACAACGCCGACGAGCTCGCACGCTTAATCTCTGTTCAATTCCTTTCTGTAGATCAATCAGCACCACCCCAGGAGTATTTCCCCTCAATCAATTTCAAGTTTAATCCACTCCTGTTCTTTATCATCGTGGCTCGTCCTTGTCTCAGGTGCCCGAAGGTTTCAACCTCACCGTTCGTCGCCGATGAACCACCCCAGCCAAATTCCTTCCACCAGAAATCTTGTCTTGATCCCGCCTACCTCCCTGACATAATTGGCGAAGCAATGCATGCGTGATTCATTTAGACACATGTGCCCTAGTTCACTGCTGTACAGAGGCATTCGATTTCCAGTGTCCTGAGCTTTGCTGTGATTTCCTGTTAATTCAAGGGCTTTTCTGAAAAGTCCACTTTGTCATTAAGGTCCCTCACAGCATTTGGCACACAATGCCACCTCTTGCACCAGTTTTGATCATCTAGAAACCCCAAATCATTCTTATGTCCTTTTCGGGCATTGTCTGTTCGCGAACCGAATGCCAAGCCCTTGACATTCGTCGCATTCGAGTCTTGTCCAGTAAACCAAACCCTAATATCCTTTTCTCCGCTGTTTTGTTTCTGCCCAATTTCCCTCGTTTGCATACATGTTTATATTTTACTTATACTTTTGTATAAAGCCTATTTGCTGCATGCTTATGTATTGCATGTGTTGTGTGTGCTCTCGTGCGAATGCAGAGCAAGGAGCGGAAGAAGTCTTCGAGGAATCGTCCGAGTAATTAGACCCAACAGTGCAAGGCAAGTCTCAACCCCTTGATCATGTCTCACCTAGTATTTTGATATAAAGTAGATTAACTGTTTTAAAGATATATGCATGCTGAGTATTTGATAAGAACTATGTTTAGAAACATGTGAATAGATATAACCCAAGTCTTATATGGAAACCCCCTTTTGAGATTGAACCACCATGCAACCTTGTTACCCTAGGATGCTATGCTTAAACTCTAATCTTAATTAAATGTACATGTTGAGTGTGAAATGGCTAATATGTGAGAAATGACTTTGAAACCCCTTTTATGAAAGAAAATGTGAATTAAGTATTGATAGTGAGGATTGGTTTGTATGGAGAGGGTGCGGTGTGCACCAGGGAATGTGGATGGTTCCTCACTATTGATTCATAAGGATGAGAACCTTGTGCTGTGTCTCTATACGAATTGTAAACGTACCAACCACTTTCCTGGTATAGGACAGGCACAACTTAGTAGCTTTCTTTATGTTAACAGTTCCCTGCATGGTTTGTCGATCTGGTTTCTCGCGTGGAAACTGGTGGGTCGCAGTTCGGCCATGAGTGATGTGAGTTCAGAAAAATAATGAGAGGAAAAGGTGGAACGAAGGAAGGCACCCTAGACCTGATTAAACCGTGCGCGGTTGTAATCTTGAAAAGTCATGTGTCTTGCGTGGACAACGACTAAGGCTAGGAAATAAGGCAGTGGGGAGGACCCACAACGGTACTTGAGACTTAATTGTCTATTTACCGGGCAGGGATACTGTTAATACTGAACTGCAAAAGCGTTGTGTGATCTCGGCCTTGTCACATGTGTATAAGTCACATGGAGCTGTACCGACTTGAAAGCCGAGTGAACCAGTGGATTTAAAAAGAGGTACACCTTTGCAAAGTGTAAAAGAAGTATCAGATACTCTGTACTCCCAGGCTCAGGAGTCTTTTCGTAGTGGATGTTATCCATGGGTTATGGCACAAGTAAATA
Source organism: Pharus latifolius (assembly GCA_019359835.1). Lineage (NCBI taxonomy): Eukaryota > Viridiplantae > Streptophyta > Magnoliopsida > Poales > Poaceae > Pharus > Pharus latifolius. The sequence goes on from CM033322.1 coordinate 64,496,536, forward strand.
TTTGGAATGTTTTCATAATATGGGTTGATAAAAGTGATGACTCATGGGAGACCATCACATAACAACTTCTAAAGTATAACTTAAGATTTCAAAGTATTGCTCTTGGAAACTAAAAACTTTTCTTTATGATTTTAGAGTGAAAATATACCCTATTCTTATATATATATATATATATATATATATATATATATATATATATAAAACCAAAATCCCTTTTCTTGATCACTCCTCATCTATATGCCCGCATTCTTGTAACGAGACTTGCTGAGCATTGTGTAAAAACATGCTCACCCTTGCCTTTGCAAACAAATTCAGAAGAAAGGATCCGAGGATCCCGATCCCTTTAACTGTGAGCACCAAGAAGAGGAAAGAGCCTTTCCAGACGATTTGAGCTTCTTGGAGGGTCATGAGCCAAGTTGAGTACGATGTGGAGGAAGCCCTTCTAGAGCCGCTGCAGAAGGAAATGAAGACCCTTGTGGTTGCTTTTTGTGTTGTTTTTCTGTGTTCGGTACTTCGATGCCGATTCTGGATTTTGAAAAGCTCTCTCTACTTTTGAATCAACTTTAATTAATGCCATCCTTGGCATTATGATATTGCAATAGTGGTCCTCGTGACCTTGTACTTGCTTTATCTACCAGCTTTATTATTTAAAGTGAATCCTGTTGTTGTGAGCTTGTGATGTACCTTTCTGTGTGCAATCTACCTGGGCGGTTGCCAGGAGATTCCTCAAGGGAGAGGGTCTCACACCTACAAAATAATGTAGAAAATGCAGGACAAGCACCGGTTACACGTAGGTCTGAAAGGGTACGTCATGCATTTGGAATGTACATGTTCCTTACAATGGAGCAGCGTGAAGTATTATTGCTAGACAATGATGAGCCCAAGACTTACGAAGAAGTGATGATGAGCCCTCACTCTGAGAAATGGCTTGGACCCATGAGATCCGAAATTGAATCCATGCATGACAATTGAGTGTGGAACTTGATTGATCTGCCTGATGGTGTAAAAACCATTGAGTGCAAATGGGTTTATAAGAAAAAGATTGACATGGATGGTCATGTTCATATCCATAAAGCACGATTAGTTGTGAAAGGTTTCAAGCAAATTCAAGGTGTTGATTATGATGAAACATTTTCGCTTGTTGCTATGTTAAAGTCAATCAGGATCATCCTAGCTATTGCTGCCTATTTTGATTATGAGATATGGCAGATGGATGTCAAAATGGCTTTCCTAAATGGAAACCTAAGTGAGGATGTGTATATGGCACAACCTAAAGGTTTTGTCGATCCAGAAAATACTGGGAAGTGCAAGCTTCATAAATCCATTTATGGGTTGAACCAAGCATCTCGGAGTTGGAATCTTCATTTTGATGAAGTAGTCAAACAGTTTGGCTTCATCAAAAATGAAGAAGAGCCTTGTATTTACAAAAAGTCAAGTGGGAGCGCACTTGTTTTTTTGGTCTTATATGTGGATGACATACTTCTGATCGGAAATGATATTCCTATGCTTGAGTCTGTGAAGTCCTCATTGAAAAGTAGCTTTTCTATGAAAGACTTAGGTGAGGCAGCATATATTTTGGGTATGAAGATCTACCGAGATAGATCTAAAAGGCTAATTGGATTAAGCCAAAGTACATATGTTGACAAAGTATTGAATAGATTCAACATGCAAGATTCCAAGAAAGGTTTTCTGCCTATGTCACATGGCATTAGTCTTAGCAAGAGTCTATGTCCTTCGACATGTGATGAGCGGGAACGAATGAATAAGATTCCATATGCTTCTGCTGTTGGGTCTATTTTGTATGCCATGCTTTGTACATGCCCAGATGTCTCCTATGCTCTAAGTGTTATGAGCAAATACCAATCAGATCCAGGTGAGAGTCACTGGATTGCTATAAAAAATATCCTTAAATACTTGAGAAGGACTAAGGATGCGTTCCTGGTTTATGGAGGTGAGGAAGAGTTCGCTGTTAATGGTTACACCGATGCTAGCTTCCAAACCAACAAAGATGATTTCAAATCACAATCTGGTTTTGTGTTTTGCCTTAATGGAGGAGCTGTAAGCTAGAAGAGTTCCAAGCAAGAAACTGTCGCTGACTATACAACAATTGCTGCTTCTGAAGTTGCCAAAGAAGCTGTTTGGATTAAAAAGTTCATCTCTGAACTTGGTGTGGTTTCTAGCATTTCAAGCCCAGTAGATCTCTATTGTGATAATAGTGGAGCCATTGTGCAAGCCAAGGAACCAAGGTCTCATTAGAAATCCAAACATGTACTCAGGCGTTATCACCTCATCCGAGAAATCATGAATAGAGGTGATGTGAAGATTTGCAAAGTATCCATGGATTTGAATGTTGCTGATCCGTTGACAAAGCCTCTCCCGCAACCAAAGCATGAGGTGCATACTAGAGCAATAGGCATTAGATACATTTGTGATTGACTCTAGTCCAAGTGGGAGATATTGTTAGTGACATGTCCTAGGGAAAATCACAAAATGTGTTTATCGTTGTTATATTTATGAACATTTGAATAATATGTTATTTTTGAATAAATTATCATCTTTGTTCGATCAACAAGTATGTGACTTGTTCGTGAGACTCTAAATTTATTTGATGATATTATTCTAATAAAGTCCCTGATCCATTATCTTTAATTAGGACATTATTGATTAATGGATCAGCGCATATATTGATTGATTGTTATGTTTCACGGACCATGGATATAAGATATCAAATCAATAATGTGGACATATATTGGAGAATACAATGTTGGATAGACCCATTTTGACACACTGTTTGGATTTGTTATTTAAGTGTCACCGGTTGGTCTTAAATAATGTTTATGATTGATCCTTAAACCTGAGACCATCATAGTTTCCTACATATGTAGTAGTATACTTTGATACTAAAAAACACTACTTTTAATTAAGTGGTGATAAAAGTAATATTCAGGTATGCTATGAGCCATGCGGAGGAATATGAATGGTTAAGATGGAATTTGCATCTCTCATATAATGAGAGAGATATCTCTGAGCCTCTCGATATAGATGAATTGAGAAGTGCATGACCATGCCGTTTGTGGTTGAGCGTCAACTACAGGAAGATCAATTCATTATGAGATCGAGAAAGAATTGAACTGTGCAAGGGTGGCACATTTCCTACCTTGGGTTTAATCTGGTATCGTATGGCAAGAGGGTCAACATGAAGACATTATATAGGTTTGCTAATTTTGATCTTTGTGTGTATTTGGATAGTCGTTATGTCCTGCTAGGGGGCCACTACCGGTAAATATTCCCGGGTCATGACTAAATATACATGAACCTACAGAGTCACACACTTAATGGGTTGGAACAATGAAATCCAGATTAAGTCTATTTTGGGGTTTCCGTATCAGATTCGGAGACTTAATATTAGACTCCTTACGCATTTGGGTTGGGTTCGGTATGGATTTCCCGTATCAGACTCAGAGACTTAATATTAGACTCCTTATGCATTTGGATTGGGTTTGGTATGGGTTTCCGTATCAGATTCGGAGACTTAATATTAGACTCCTTATGCATTCGGATTGGGTTTGTTATGGGTTTCTGTATCAGACTCGGAGACTTAATATTAGACTCCTTATGCATTTGGATTGGCTTTGTTATGGGTTTTCATATCAGATCCGGATTGGGTCTGTTATGGAATTTACATATCAGATATGAAGATTTAATAGTAAACTCATCATGTAGTTCGGATAAGATTTGAATCACATCAGGAAATCTAATCTGTTACGATTCCTTCTGCATGGGCAGTTCGGATAAGATTTAAATCACATCAGGAAACCTAATCTATTAGGATTTCTTATGCATGGGAAATTCGGATAAGATTCGTATTACATCAGGAAACCTAATCTGTTAGGATTTCTTCTGCATGACCCTATATAAAGAGAGGTATGATGGGCTTTGAAAACCATCACAAAAGCCATAGCTGCCATCTCCTTTAAACAGCACCTAAACCCTTGTCGTGCGCGTTGGTGCTAGCACACCATAGTACGACGTTCCATCCCGGTACGTGTGGATACCAGTAGAGGTGCTGCTACAATTGCTGCACTGATTAGAACTATCCGTGAGCGGTCATTGTCATCTACATCTGCTGATCAGGATGATCCGCAAATGGTTGCTGTGAACATTCAATAGCTTTACCAAATCTGCTTCCACTGTTAGTAACAATCTAATCTATGATCTATTATTTGCAGCCTTCGAGTAAAATTTTTTGAAATTCTGCTAGTGTAGCTTACTCGGTTTCCTACATATAGTTCATTGATCGACGTAGGCGAGTGCGTCCTAACGTTCGATGTGTAAAGCCCTCTTTGAAACAAAAGTTGTGCAATTACTTTGAATTGTGTTTTTGATCAACCTTTGGGTTTCGGTAATTTTGAGTAAGATCCCGTTATTCCGCATAATAGCATATGTGCGAGCCTACTGCGAAAACTAAGGCTAGGTCTCAAACGGATCAACAAGTCAAGGAGAAGTCCTGGGGAGCGGTTACCAGGCTGGCACTTGGAAAGATTTCGAGGGCTTTTTAATGCACCCTAAGCTGGGAACTCGAAACGTCGCCTTTGGAGCTCTATAAATAGCCATCATCCTACTGTATAATATAACATCCTTGTTTTTCCCCAAATCTTGCCCAATCTAAATTTTTTGTCTTAGGATTATAATCCAGGGTATGTAAATACCTTAACCCAAAAAGTTGGCAGCAGAACTCCATCGTTCGATCCCTTTTCACAAATCAGCCCAAAAGTATCGCAGATTAGTCCTTTTCAGACTTTCGAGAAGCCCGAAAAAGCTAAAAGCCATAGATTAACTCCAAATCTTGATCTGATTCAGAGAATGTCTCCCATTCACTATTCTGAGCAAATTTCCCTTCTGTGAAAATTTCAAAATATCATCCTAAGACCCTGTTTTCAGTCTCGCCAAATTTCAAACCCTAATTACCCTATTTTACCATGTTTTCATTTCGGCTCAAAACATAATTAAAACCCTAAATTCTGCTATTTGTCACTGCTAAACTATTTGTTAAGTTTAGTAAGCCACCCTGGTAAAATTCTTTGCAGCTCAACCTTTCCAAATCTCCAGATTTACAATTTGGTCCTAAAATCAAGTTTCTGTAATTGCAAATCGGTCTAGATCTCTTTTTCTAGTCCTTTTCGACTAGATCCCCGGCTGCTGTCTCGACCAAGACTCCAGCGCCGTTTCGACCAGCGCGTTCGCCGTGTCTCCTCGCCGCCGGCCAAGATGTGACTCGCCTGTGCTCGTGGTAACCCGTGCCTGCAAGTGCGCCCGTGTCCGCGCCAAATCCTTCGCCGTGGCAGTGCTTCAACCAGCAGCAGCTTCAACGCGCGCACCCGTGGAGATTTGATTTGCATGCACGAACGTGTCATTGCCGGAGCAGCCTCGTCGCCTCTGCCTTTGAACCGTCCTGGACCAAGTTCCTAAGCCCCGACCGTTGTTGGCAAAGTTGGCTAGCCGCCTGCATGCTGTCGCTTCGCCGTTCACCGCCGTTTCTCCTGCACCCGGCCGATCACGTCCCGGGCGCTTGTCTCACTGTTGTTTTCCCTCGCATCCTCCGTCCCTCGCCTATTTAAACCCTTCAGCAACCTATTTCGCTATGTTTTTGACTTAGCCTTTTTCACCCATCTTCTTCTGTTTTCTTCTTCGTCCTCAGCGAGCCGCTGTTGAGGCAGCCGTCGCCAGAGCCCCTGACTTCACCAAACCTCAAAGTAATCACACCAGTGAGTCCCCTGTGCTTAACTCTCTGTGCCTGAGCATCCAATTCGACTTCGGTGATCCCCATCGCTAGTGATCACCGTAAAAGCTCAAATGCCCTGTTCCCGAAATCAAAGTCTTTCCAGCCTCTTTCAACAACCCTTCCTGTAGAACAAATCAACCCTTAACTGATTCTTAGCAAGCCTGTGAAGCCAATTTTCAAATTAAAGCTTGCATTGTGAGTTCCCCGATTCTTCGCGCGCTGCCGTGGATGGTTCACGTCGCCGGCACGCCTCACCTTTCCTTTAGCCAAATCAACCTCTTCTACACGTTCATTAGGTCTCACAGACCGTGTAGCTCGAGCCAATTAACTGCATTGCCGTGTATCACGGCGCCCCTTTCACCATCGTCCCCGAGTTCGGCGCCAACGCCAGCCAGCCTCCAATCACAATTCCTTGCTCCAGCTTGATCTGTATCACCCCAGTAGTGAAACCCCTCAATCAATTTCCAGAATCGTCAACCCCAGTTCTCTGTCACCGTAACCCATCTTCGTTTCTGGCGGCCGACGTTTTGAACTTTGTCGTTCACCGTCGTCAAGCCCCCTCTGCCCAATTCACCGCACCAGTAGCTTCACCTTGATCCGGCCTGCACTTTTGACAAAGTTAGCCAAGCAACGCATGCGTGGATTGTCCAGACGCGAGTGCCCTAGCTTGCTGCTGTACACTGGCATGCAATTTTCCTGCGCCAGGGACTTTGCTACAATTTTCTTTAACTCCTGGAACTTTTCTGTCAAAACCACTTTGTCATTTAGATGCCTTACTGTGTTTGGCACCTGATGCACCCTTTTGTTCTCTTTGTAATCCTTTGGAAACTCCAGATTAGCTCTATGCCATTCTCAGACATTGTCTAGCCGTAGACTGAAAGTCGGCCTGTAGGCATTCGTCGGGTCCGAGCCAAATTTTGTGAGTCAAACCTAAGTGTCTTCTTTCCCGCTGTTCTACCTTCGACCAGATCATTTCATTGCATGCATGTTTATGCTTTATGTATACTTTTCAATAACAAATATTTTATGTATGCTTATGTATTGCGATGTGTCGTGTTTGCGTGCGAAAGCAGAAGGATTGGAAGGAATCTTTGAAGACCTAGTAGAGCAGTTAGACCCCGCATCGCAAGACAATTCTCATTCCCTTGACCATATTTCTCCTAATATTTTAAAGTGAACTAGATTAAATTTTGTTTTTAATATATGCATGCTTTATCTTCAAATTAAGTGTTATGTTGAAAGAATATGAATAGATATGACCTAATCTCTTGTAAAGCCCCTTTATATTTGTGTATCACCTGCACCCTTGTCACCCTAAGACATCATGCTTAGGATACACTCATACTCAAATGTATGCATTAAGTATTAAATGGTCGATTGTATGAGAAAAGTGCTTAAAACCCTTTTTGTGAAAGAAAATGTGAATTAGAATTGATAGTGAGGATGGTTTGGATGGTTGGCTGCTGGGTGCACATCGGGAATGTGAATGTCTCCTCACTCTTGATTCATAAGGAAAAGAACCTTGTGTTGTGCCTCTATGCGGCATGAAAATCGTACCAACCACTTGCCTGGTATGGGACAGGCACAACTTAGTAGCTTTCTTGGTATTAACCGTTCCCTGCATGGTATGTCAATCCGGTTTCTCACGTGGAAACTGGTGGGCCGCAGATGGCTGTGAGTGGTGTGAGATCAGAAAAATAATGAGAGGATAAGGTGTAAAGAAGGAAGTCGTCCTATGCCTGGATTGAGTCGTGTGCGGCTGCATCCATAGGTCATGTGTCTTGCGAGGATATAGACCAAGGCTAGGAAGAAAGGCAGTGGGGAGGACCCACAATGGTATCTTAGACTTAACTATCTATTTACCGGGCAAGGATACTGTTAATACTAGACTGTAAAATCATTGTGTGATCTCGACCTTGTCACATGCGCATAAGTTGCATGGAGAGGTACCGACTTGAAAGTCGAGTGAAGAAGTGGATTTAAAAGGAAGTACACCTTTGCAAAGATTCTAAAAAGTATCAGATACTCTGTACTCCCAGGTCACGGAGTCTGCTCGCGATGGATTCTATCCATGTGGTTTCAACACAAGTAATATTTGGAAAGTTTTCTTAATTTGGATTAATAAAAGTGGTGACTCAAGAAAGACCACCACACATAATGTTTTCTTAAAACCTATCTTAAGATTTTCAAAGCCTACTTTTGGAAATAAAACATTTTCCTTAGAACCTTAGAATGAAAACCTTTTCTACTCTTAATTATAAAACTAAGACCTCTTTCCTTAAGAACTCCTCATCTATATATTTACATTCATGTAACGAGACTTGCTGAGCATCGTGTGAAAACATGCTCACCCTTGCCTTTTCAAACAAATTCGGAAGAGGGATTCTGTAACATCCTGAGTTTTGGGGTGAAAAGTTTTTTCCAAAAAATCATGCATGCATATGTCTCTTCTAGATCAACCAAATCAGCTCCAGTTTTAGCCCTAAAATCTCCAAAATCTATCCTGTGTCCCCAAGTCAAGATATGACTTTCCAGATTTGATCTATCAGTTATCCTAAATCTAAAAGCCTTCAGAACCCAGATTCAATTCTATCTCTAATCTCCAGATTTATCAACTCTTTTCTGTTTTCGAAAACAGAATATCTTTTACCCTAAGTTTCAGAAATTCAGATTTAATCAAAATCTTAGCCAAGTTCAGACCAGATCATTCTTGGATTATGATCAAGGGTATGCCAATACCTTAATCCAAAAAGTTGGCAGCCAGATTTTACCATCTAAACCTTTTTCGCAAATCAGTCCAAGAGTATCGCAGATCAGACCTTTTCCAGATTTTCCAGAAGCCTAAAAAGGCAAAATGTTGCAAATCATCTCCAAATTCAAATCTGATTCAGGGAACACCTCCCAAATGCTTTTCAACGCAAATTATTCTTTTATGAGTATCTCAAAATCAAACCCTAAATCCCAGAATTCGAGATCAATAAGATTCAGACTTATTTTACCCTAAACTACTCTATTTTCAATTCATATAAAAAATCATCCAAATTTCTCAAATTTTATCTTCTATCTGTACCAAATCATCTGTTGAATCAAGTTTACCAGATCAGTGCAATCAATTTCAGATTTAACCTTCCAAATCTTCAGATTTATAATTCAGCCCGAAATCAAGAATTGGAAATTGCAAATCAGCCCCTAATTCGACCAGGCAGCTGCTGTGCACGACCAGAGATCGCCGTGGTTTCCTTGCGCTGTGTTTGCTCGCCGCCGGCCAAGCCTTGCCTGAAATTGTGACCGTGCATGCTTGTGCGCACGTGTCCGTGTCCTAGCCTTCGCCGTGGCAATGCTGTGGCAGCACCGACGACAGCATTTGCTCCTGTGCGCGACCAGCAACAAGCTTTTGTCAGCAACACCGCGCCAAGTTGCTTACTTTGCCAGCCCTTGTCGCCACCGCTTGCTCCAGCACTGCTAAGTCCCAATGAATCGACATGGTGATCAGTTGCAGTCCTGTCGCCGTCGCAATCACCGTCCTTTACTGTGTCTTCTCCGTTGTTGCACCTGCGCCCGGCAAATCAAATCACTAGCGCCAATTTATTGCTATTACTTCCTTGCAAACATCGCCCTCTGGTCTTTATAAGCAGCCATACTTTGTATCATCTCCTCTTCACCAGAACTTAATCAAATTTCCAAATCTCCTCGCAGTCGTCTTCTTCTCCGGCGAGTCCAGCAAGAGGCTTCACGGTGCCAGCATATTCCACTGCATCAAACACCAAATTAACAGCACCAGAAGGTATAGCTCATCTCCCTCATCGTGCTGTATCATCTAATTGAGTTATCTTGCATCCTATCGCCGGTGATCGCCGGAAATCCCGATTGCCCTGTTCCGGCAATGCAAGCCGATTTACCCCGAATTGGCTTTCGATTCTGTGAAGTAAATTGATCAGTAAACTATTTGCAGCAAGCCTATGCGTCTAGATCTCCAGATTGAGCTTCAATCGAAGCTTTCCCCAATTTTGAGTTTCTCCAGTCGCCGGCGATCGTCGCCAGGCCACACCGGCCATCCTCCGGTCAAATTGATGCTACTAGTAGCTTCCTCTTACCCATCTATCACTCCCTGAGCTTGGAATTAAGTTCATTCGACCTGTATCAAAAACCCCCAAATGGCAGTGCTTCTTCTCCGGCACAGTTCACCGGAAACCTATTCCCAGCTGTTTCAGCTTCTTAAACCTTGTCTTTCAGGTGTGCTTCAACCTCCTGAGCATATTTGTCTTCTAGCCTGATCTCTGAAACTGCCCAGATTCCAAGTTATAGCCATGCCAAGATTTTGTCCAGTGGCTTCACTGTGCCGTGTCGCCACCACATTTCTCCTTTGAATTTCATCACCTTCTAGCCATTTCCTGCCCTAGATTCTGTTGAATGATTTGTTCCTGTTATCATTGCCTACCTCCTAGACAAAGTGGTGCATCATTTGGAGCTCTAGATCAAAAGTTATGCCAAGCCCTAGTTTCTGGCCATGTCAGATTCAATGCCAGACTATGTCAGTCAGTGGCATTAGCCCTTTTCACTCCCTTCCAGATGTGCATTTTGAGCATAACTTTGTCCCTTAGATTCCTGAAGTTGTGATGAGAAATTTCTTCTTCTATCACAACTTGATTTGAGCCCTTGAATTATATTTGCTGCTAAACCCTAATTTTTGACACTGTCCCAGTGCATGCCAGCCAATGGCATTGGCCTTGTTTACCCACTTCTGATTGTGCATTTTGAAAACCACTTTGTCCACTGAATTTGTAGAGTTATGATCTACACTTTCTTCTACTGTCATAACTTGAGATAAGCTCTCTAGTTTTCTTGGAAGTTATGTTAGAACCTTGATCCGAATGTCAATCTGCTGACATTTGCTGTTTTTAATCAAACCAACCACAAAACTGATGTTCTTATTGCAACCTTGAAATCCTAAGAGCATCTAACACCCATCCTTAGCCAATTCCTTGAAACCCTAGACTCTCAACCCAGTTCAGCTTGCAATCTCAATCATCTCCAGTATCGTTCAATCATCCTTGTTAAGCATATCTGCATATAGATCCTAAATCATTTTAATATATAAGTAATCATTATGTGTATTGTTTGTTTGTCGCCGAGCAGAACCAGAAACCAAATTTGAGGACTTCGCTGTTGACCCGTCATCAACTGCTGTATCTTACGACGCGGAAGGCAAGTCATATCCTTGGTCATCCTGAACCTATATTTTAAATGTTGCTAAAACATAACCTTGAATATAGATAATATTGCATGTGAAAGATTGATTTATGAATTGGTAGTACTAGACTGGTTATCTGTGAAATGTGAAATAAACAAGTTTTGAGCCATGAATTATTATATATGTATATACTTATATTCATGAAATAAAACCCCTAGCCGTGACCAGAAAATGGTATGGATGGTGGTAGCACTGGAGGTGCTAGACTGCGAAGGAATGCAGGCACTGAAGGTGCAGGGTTGTGGATGGTCTGGTCACTGGCATATAAGGACTAGAACCTTGTGTTGTGCGTCTAGTGGCATGAACAACGTGCTAACCGCAAGCCTGGTATGGGACAGGCCTGAACAAGTGCTTATGTGGATCGCACATAAAACCCCTGCATGAGTTGTGTTGTGATGATTGACATAAGGGACGGTTCCCACACTATCACTGAAGGTGATCTGATATTTGACCCAGCAATGGGAATATGAGTAAGGGTGGGGGTATAGCCCGCCACAACTGTGTTTCGCAAGAGATCCACAGGGTCAGGGGTGAATTGTGAGTGATACATAACAAAAGTTCTTGTTATTTCCACCTTGCCGCTCACAATATGAAGTGAGTCAGGGGTCCAATCATTTTGTTATGATAGGAAAGGCTTGAAAGTGGAATATCTTGCGGGTAAATTGGTACCTCTCTGCAGAGTTAAAAACGTATTCGAATACTCTGAGCTCCCGGGTTTATAGGAGTCTGCTGCGGTGGATTAAATCCACGGGGTGTGACACAAGTAATATTTTCTAAATAAAATGTGTTAAATCAAGATTACCCAAATGACATGTGTTGTCATGATAAGGAGTGCTGCCGTGGGCTGTCGTGTGTCGACGTGTCGCGGTAGTGCTATAATCTAGTGAACATGAATGATGATGTTATATTATGAAAGGTGCTGCCATGAGATGAGGTATGAAAGAAAAAGATTATTTTACAAACATCCATAATTCTTGACTAGTCTAGGTTCATATCATCACTACTATATGTATCTACTCTTACCTATGACTTGCTGAGTACGTAAGTGCTCACCCTTGCAACCTACAAATCAGTAGATGGAGCGTTCAATGATCAAGATGAAGGCATGGAGAACTTCTTGGATCCAGAAGGAGAAGAGTCAGTCCCGTCATTGCCCTGATGTGTGTTGTTCTGCCGTCCACTTCTCTTTGTGGGTGGGTCACCTATCTTCTGCTGTGTAGTTGTTATTTTACTAAACCATGTATGCCGTGAAGGCATTGTAATCTCTTTATGTAATATTAAGGCCAGCAGGTCACACTACTTAAATATTTTGTAAGTTACTCTGTTGCAATGTGAATATACTCCTGTGCTTGACTTATCCTGGGAAGTCAAGGGTATGTGTATGCTATGCATATATGGGACTAGCTACAGCGAGCTAGCTCTCTACAAGAGTAGTCGTAGTCCCAGTTTCGGGGCGCGACAAGATTCGTTGATCCTGATTCCTTTGGTTTGGAGTACCAGGAGGAAAAAGGAAATGCTCCTGATGATTCGGTCTTCTAGAAGGGTCATGCGCCGAGTTGAGTCAGATGTGGTGGAAGCCTCTCCTGCGCTGCTGTCGACTGAAGTGAAGATCCTTGTTGTTGCTTTTTGTGTTGTTCTTTGTGTTCGATACTTTGATACCGGCTCTTCTTTGAGAAACTTGTTATTTTTGTAGCAACTCTAATTAACGTCATTCTTGGCGTTATGATATTGTAATATTGGTCTTTGCGACCTTGTACCTGTTTAATTATCTTTACTGTAGTTTAATGTATTTCCTGTTGTTGTGAGCTTATGTTGTACCTTTCTGAGTGCAATCCACCTGGGCGGTTGCCACCAGATTCCTCAAATGAGGATCCCATATATAATCCTCAACCTTTCACAAATTCTCTAAGTTTCATACTATTTGTCTTCTTAATCTTCCCCTCTCTCCTCTGTTTTCGATGGCATCCCCAACCCAGGAGCGACTTGATGAACAAGAAGGTTTGGATGCAGAAGGCAATGTTTAGGCATTGGAACCGCAGGTGGTCAGCGTGGATGATGTTGCACAGTCGTCTGATAATCGATAGAAAATGTGAAGAAAAACTGTTAAGTATTCACTTTCTTGACTTAGTGCTATAGTTGTGTTTCCCTAGCCCCCTCCTGGGACCATGAATACTGGAGGCGTAGTATTTTGGTCGCAGGATTGAAAAATAAATTATGGTATAGATGATCGAGAACATATAAATCAGTCCCTTATTCGTGAGAATATGGCTTAAAAAGAGAAACTTTCGCTATATGCGATCACATGGTTGCGAGGATAAACATTTTAATGTAAATGCATAAGCTTGTTGCGAACTGACAGCCACTCGAGTGATCTGTGACATGCTAGTAAGTCCCGTATGCGTTAAGAAACAGCTTACAAAGAGATGTCTTGACTAGATCGACCATGAGATAGGCCAGTGAATCCAATTAAACATTATGTGAAAAATACTTATTGCGACCAGCCCCCGGGCGTGGCCCAAGAAAAGGAGTGAGGACAAAAAATGGGAAAATAACTACAACATATAGTGAAAAGAAAATGCTTTCTTGAATGTAAAAATGTATAAGGAAAGTGAAAAAACTTACACATGAAATTTGTGCAACTGGTCGATGTTCCAGGCGTTAGATAGAATTCTTCCATCTTCCATAGCCAATCGAGCTGATCCAGGTCACGGCATTGAGACCACAGTGTAGGGACCTTCCCATTGATGGGAGAATTTATTGCGACCAGACTGGTTTTGGATTTTCCTTAAAACCAAGTCTCCCATGTGAAGGCTACGTTGTTGCACCCTTTTGTTGTGATATTTATGTAAAGCCTGTAAATACGCTGCAGACCGAACCAATGCTTGATTATGCTTTTCTTCTAGAAGAAGTATTTCATCTTCGCGTGTCTCGCTTTGAGTGATGATATTGAAGTTATCCACACGAGTATAGCCAAGCTGGATTTCATTTGGCAGCATGGTTTCTACACCAAAGACCAGTTGGAAAGGCGTTTCACCAGTAGCTCGACTAGGTGTGGTATGAAGTGGCCACAGAAGGGAGTAGAGTTCGTCCCACCAAGCCCCCCGAGAGTACTTTTAGGTGGTCGAATACACATTTCTTAACCCCTTGTGTTATCTGCCCATTAGCACGTTCAATTGCACCATTGCTCTACAAATGAGCGACTGATGCGAAACAGATTTTGGTTCCAATATCGTCACAATAGTCTATAAAAAGACCACTAATGAATTGGGATCCATTATCCGTGATGAGATGACTTGGAACGCCAAATCGTGTGACAATGTTCTTATGAAAAAACTTCTTTGCCACTGTGGTGATAATGGTTCGGACTGGTTCAGTCTCGATCCATTTAGTGAACATATCAATAGCTACAAACAAAAACTTATATCCATTGATAGCTTGGGGCATTGGCCCTAGAATATCTATTCTCCATACGGTGAATGGCCAAGTCAAAGGAATAGTTGCAATGCATATGCTGGCTGATGAACTTACCGAGCATGAAATTGACACTGTGGACACATCTTGACCAATTGCCTAGCATCGTTTAATGCCGAAGGCCAGTAATACCCTTGTCAAAAAACTTTTGCAACCAGTGTTCTATACGATGCATGTGCGCTGCACATGCCTCAATGAATTTCTCTTAGAAGGTTATGTCTTTCTTCTTGAGGTATGCAACACATGGGTACTCCTTGAGTACTTTTTCTGTACAAGGTCCCTTTGACCAGTTTGTACATGTGTGCTCGTCTTACTAACCAGTCAGCCTCGGTTTCGTCCTCAGGCAAGGTCCCATGCACGAGATAGATCGTCAATGGTTGGATCCAATTTGCTTCATACTCGAGGGCGGCGACGTTATTCATCACCTTTGTCTTCTATGTCACCGCCTCTGTCTTCTCTGTGATTGAGGGATATTTTAAGTGTTTGATGAACACTCCAGCCAGAGCGGATGCGTGTGAGGACCCAATTTTTGAAAATTGGTCTACGAGAATATTGTCTCTTCGCGGAATGAATTGGATTTTGAAATTTCTGAAATGTTTTTCCAATTACCGCAGTTCATCCAACTAATGAGCCATTGTCTCATCGGAGGTGCTGTACTTCTTATTTATCGGGTTTACAACCAGCTGTGAATCTCCCTTCACCACTAGCCGATGGATACTAAGAGATTTGGCTGCTCGAAGCCCGGCCAGAAGACCTTCATACTCTGCCACGTTATTGGTCGCAACAAAGTGGAGCTGTATGACATACTAGAGTTGGTCGCCCTGAGGCGTGATTAAGACCACCCTAGCCCCCGAGTTTGGAAAACCACAGGAACCATCGAAATACATCATCCAATGGTCGATAGTTGACAAATCTGTTGGCTCTTGCGGAAGTGGTTCGGGATTAATCCATTCGACCACAAAATCTGCAAGAATTTGAGATTTGATTGATACTCAAGCAGTGAAGTGGAGATCAAACACTCTGAGTTCTACTGCCCACTTCCCAAATCGACCAGTTGCTTCTGGGTTCCAGAGAATGTCCCAGAAGGGGAAGGACGATGGCACGGAAATCCTTTGCGCTTGAAACTAATGTTGCAGCTTTTGGGAAGCCATTAAGAGATCATAGAGTAGTTTTTGGACCTCGGGGTAATGTTCCTTTGGTCCATTTAGTACTTCAGTTACATACTACACTGGTCGTTGCACCCCTTCTCGTTCTATGACCAAAACTACACTGACCGCAAGGGGTAGCTGCTAAGTAAATGAGCAAGGGTTCACCCATGATTGGGGAAACCAACACTAGAGCACTTGATAAATATGCTTTGACTTCCTTAAAAGCTTATTCGGCCTCGTCCGATCACTGGAAACCTTCATCCACGTTTGCCTCATCGCGATATGAAACAACTCAAAGCCGCCATTCGACCTATTAGGCTTTGAATTTCCTTCATTGTCGAAGGAGATCGCATTTGTTCGATGGCCTGGATTTTATCAGGATTAACCTCAATGCCTCTCGAACAAACAAGAAAGCACTTTAGGGGATTCAACTTGATTCCATGTTTATTCAAATTATAGAAAGTCTCAGTGGGATCATTTACATGATTAGAGATTTTTAAGCTCTTTACAACCAGATCATCAACGTAAGCCTCTAAATTGTGCCCTAATTGAGAAAGAAAGGTCTTCTGTATCAAGCGCTGATACGTGCAACTAGCGTTCTTAAGCCCAAATGGCATTCTAACGTAGCAGTAGGTGACAAATGGTGTGATGAAGGCAGTTTTCTCTTCATCTACTTCTGCCATGCTAATTTGATGCTACCCTGAGTAAGCATCCAGGAAGCTCATCAGTTCGCAACCCACTGTTAAATCAACCAACTGATCGTTGCGAGGAAGGGGAAAGTCGTCCTTTGGACAGACATTATTAAGACTAGTGTAATCGACGCACATGCGCCACTTACCATTAGATTTCAGGACCATGACTAGGTTTACGAGCCATTCGGGATGGTTAACCTCACGAATGAAGCCAACCTCCTAGAGTTTATCTAACTTCGAACGAATGGCTTATTGTCAATCAGGAGCAAAGCGTCTGAGCTCTTGCTTTATTGGTCGCTGTCCAGGCTGAATTGCTAGCTTGTGCTCGATCACTTCCCTTGGGACTCCGGGCATGTCGGATGGTTTTCACGCAAACACATGTGTGTTAGCTCAGAGGAAAGTAATGAGTGCGAATTCCTATTTGCCGTCTAGTGCTGACCCAATCTAGACAGTCTTAGATGGGTCATCTGGGAATAAAGGAATCTACTTGAGTTTTTCTTCTTATCACGGAGTGGCCTTGACCGCATGGGGTTCCTTGGTCGCCAGCTTAACATCCCATAGGGGAAGTTGGTCGACTAGTTCCAAGGAGATGTGATCACAAGTAAGAGCTGTATTTTGATTACCTCAAACTGTGATTACACCTTTTTGTCCCGGTACTTTGACGCACTAAGAAGCGTAGTGTGTTGCCACCATGAACATGGCGAGTGAGGGCCTACCAAAGATGGAATTATAAGCTGAATCAAAATCAATTACATCAAAAATAATCAACTCTATTCGAAAGTTTTCTTATCCTCCGAGTGTTGCTGGTAACACTATTTGCCCGATGAGCATCATCAAGGGACCAGGGATTATCCCAAAAAACGGGTGAGCCAAGGGTTTAATCTTGGAACGAGGTATCCATCTCGTCAAGAGCTTTGGCAAATAATAGGTCGAGAGAACTTCCTCCATCGACCAATACTCGTCCCACTTTAGCATTTCTAATAATAGGAGAAATTACCAAAGGAAGCCATCATGGCCACGATAATCCTTTAGGAAAATCTTCCCGACTAAAGGTCAAGGATGTTTCTAACCAACCGGGAAATTGAGGCTCCCCAAGAGGAGCTTCAACACTATTGACCTCTTGGTAAACAGATTTAACTTGATGCTTAGAAACATAAGGCGAAGACCCACCAAAATAATATTAACATGATTACTAGGTACCTGGTATGGCATTTCCTTGTCTCCATCGGTGTCTTTAATCCTACAGTTTTTCCCTATTCTGGTATAGTTGGCATAGGTGCATTACCATGGTAGAAATCTTCCATGCACTTCAACCAGGCGCGACAATTCCTGAGGTCACGTCCAGAAGCGTTGTGTAATGGACACCATCTCTTGTTTCCCTACAGGTTAGTCTGTTTTACTGGATGGTCGCCCTTGCGACCACCAGAAGGAGGTCTATTAACTTTGAATGGAACTTTTTTACCTTTCTCCTGTGGTTGCTTGTCCATGACCACGACCTCTCAGAATTGGCTTGTTCCATTCTTCTTGGGCTTCTTGAACTTTCCACCTGCAAATGATTCAGACTTTTTTTTTGAATCCTCTTTCTTCTCAATTTTCAGACTAGGTTGAGGACATAAGTTTCCCTTATCCACCATTCTATTCCATTCCATGGTCGTAGCTGAATTGGAATATTGATCAGTCATGTTAAAAAGCTCTGACATGTATCATGAGGGATGGATACTTAAATCCTCCGTGAACATTTGGTATCAAACTCCATGTTTAAAGGCCCTATTAACCAAAGTATTAGAGATGTTAGAAATGGTATTCCTCACTCCTACAAATCTCTTAAGAAACTGCCAAAGAGTCTCAGTCGAAGTTTGACGTAGACGATGAAGATCATCTTTTTTCCAAGCTTCTCATGGTAGTTTTGGAAGTTGTTGAGGATGGCATCACACAACATCTCCCAATTGTAGATCGATCCTTCTATTTGATTGAACAACCATGTTTGTGCCGAACTCTCAAGGACTATTGGCAAATAATTCACCATACCCCGTTCGTTTCCTCTGGCTACTTGAATGGCAGTGACATAAATCTGGAGAAATTCTGTTGGATTTTGAGTCCCATCAAATCTCTCGATCGTACCAGGTTTAAACTTATCAGGCCAAACCACGTTTTGTTGTTCTGGCAGAAATCTTTACAACCCATGTACGAACTGCACGGCTGTCAATCGTCGCGAGCATGATCATGGTCGCGAAAATGGTCATCCTGACAAAACTCGTGACATGGTCCTAAGTGCGAGTGCACCAGTACACGATCGGGGTCACAAGAAGTACCAGTTCACCTGGATTTGCCATGTCGGGTATGGGCAAAATTACGCCTCTTCTGTCTTTGATGGGAACCTTCTCTCCCTCAGGAACGAGTGGTCGAACAAGATAAGGTTGTGAGGGTTATATCTGAAGCGATTCCATCGAGGTTATCCGCAAACACCCTTGCGAACGTCACCCCATCATCGTTCGCGAGACCAGAGGGGGAATTGCGAAGTGCCTCTACTATTACCCGGATACCGTCCTGCATACTCCTCCTAGGTGCCATAGGAGTTTTAACATTGTTGCCTCAACCGTCAAGGAATACTTGTGTTCACGTCTGCAACCATTTGGATGTCGCTGACGAGAAGTTCCCGGTCTGAAGTGGCAAATAGCGGTATCATGGAGAGCTAGCGCAAGTCATAGGAAATCTTCTATGACCTTGTGGACCTCGGCCTCTTGCTGCTCGGGCACTTCGTCGTCCGCCCGTTTGCACTCTTGTTCTTCCCTAGCAACACATTGCTCGGGGGTTTCCTCAGAAAGTACGGTGACTTCCCTTGGAATTGAATTCACGGACGGAGAAAGCATCTCATCTTTGTCTGAGTCAGACTCAAAATCAAAGAGACTTTAAATTATCTGAAGAAAAGTTCCCCAGATGGAACTCGAGATCATCATCTCCCGTAAAACTCACAATGGGAAGCGAATTGCCTTTTTTGATTCCTGATCAACAGACGTGACTAGAACCAATGCTGATGCTTCATTGGGAGAAATCTTGAGAGTAGTATCATCACCATGGATGGGGACAATATCTTCATCCATTGCATCTACATAATCCTCGAGATCAAATTTGTTCTTAGAATCATGTAAGCAAGGGAAAGGATCCATGGACACAATGAACCTTGGTGAAAATGTCTTGAAGGCCCCACGGTGGGCGCCAACTATCGACAATTAGGACCCAGAGGTCCTTCTGTCGAACTTATGCAAAATTTAGATGGGTTGTTAAGGGAGCCAATCCAGACAAGTACTGAGGAATTCAAGGTATCTATGAATCTAATGACACGAGAATTTATCCAGGTTTGGGCCCTCATAGCTGAGTAATAACCCTACTCCTGTGTATTTATCACTATGAATAAAGAGGATTACAAAGAGAATGTATTATCTATTCCTATCGCTATCTCTAGCTAGTTTTCTCTCGTGGATCGATTGTTATCCAACCATCCTCTTGATCCTTCCCTTGAAGGTCTTTTTATACTTGCCGAAGAGATCATCGGTTGTTCTCCTGAAGACTGCCTCACGATCGCCCATAACTGCTTCAGGGCGGTTGCTGCGAGTCATGGTTACGTGGAGGTTGCCGAAGGTCGTGGTTACGTGGCAGTTAAGCAGCTTTGACTTGGCATCGTGGAAACAGCCTCACCACCCATCTTCTTCGACGATTACCTTGTCAGGGACATATGATTATTTCTGGAATAATCATAAGGATCAAGGAATGGTTATTGTGAATGATGACTTATAATACATAACCTTCGTATTGTAGTACAAGTTTTCAATACCATGATCGCTCACCTCCTGCAACCATGGATTGATATTAGGTTATGTCTCTGCGATAGTGTATGGTCATAGGCAGATGTCTTTGTGACCATAGCACTCACGGGTATAACATGAGACCATGGAACTGGTACCGCCAAGTGTTGAGATTTATAGAAATATGTAGCTAGAATTATGGGAATTAAATATTATTGATGGGCTATGTCAAGAATATCCTTGGACCGTCCCCATTGTCTCTTTCCCTGGCCTTTTGCGACCATAGAAAGGTATGTGTGGCCATGGGGTGTTGTGCGTAACCATGGAAAGACATGTGCGACCTTAACTCTAGTAATATCCCTCGTCAAATTCCCTCTTTGATTTAGAGTATGACTCAGACAAAGAGGAGATGTTCTCCCCATCTACAGTCTCGGCTCCACGCAAGGTTGCAAGACTTTCCGAGGAGACCCCTGAGCAACAGATGCCAGAGAAGAAGAAGACCACAAATGGTTGGAAGACGAAACTCGCGTGCGCCGAGAAAACGAGGTTCACAAGACCACAGAGGAAACCCTTCGTCTTGTGCAATTTCTCCATGACGCCGTGAACTTCGGCCCCGGAACATCCCGCCAACGACCCCCTGGGGTCATAGGTGCGACCAATCACCCCTCACAGACCCAAGGCATTCGCCTCCGCCTAAGGCGATAATGGCCAAGAATCCTCTGGCCCCTAGAAGAAGCACAAAGGAGTGCATTCGCGTGATCATGGAAGCGCTCCGTAACCCTCCTGCTGGTTTTACTGATGATGATGGGGTGACTTTTGTAAGGGATCTTGTAGAAAATCTCGACGGAGTTGCATCAGATGTAACTCCAATTGCCTCATCACGATCAATAACCAACTCTCGGGAAGGAGATAGTTCTTATCATAGCCAAATAAGACGCAATCATGTTCGAGCCATGCTGACTCATCATGATCATGATTTGATTCAGAGAGATGATCATGATTTGATCCAGAGAGTTGATCATTCCTGTGATCATGACCGTGAACCAATACACTCATGTTTGGGACCACACCGTGAAGTTCCACTGCCAACCTTTCCCACGATCAAGAGAATGGTCGCGATGATCAACAACTGCGTACTACATGTGTTTGTTGCAACGCTTCTTCACCAGGATTGATAAATTCAAGCCAGGCATGATCGAGCAGGTCAATGGAACTCAGAATCCAACTGAATTCCTCCAGATTTATGTCACTGTTATCCAGGCGGCACGTGGAAACGAAAAAGTAATGGTGAATTATTTCCCAATGGTTCCAGAAAGTCCAGCACGGACCTGGTTTTTGAATCAGCCAGAAGGATCCATTTACAATTGGGAAATACTATGTGTTGCTATCCTCAGCAATTTCCAAAACTGTTACGAAAAACCTGGCAAAGAAGATGATCTTCATCGTTGACGCCAGACCTCAAGTGAGACTCTCCAACAGTTTGTGAAGAGATTTGTGGGGGTAAGAAATACTATCCCCAACATCTCTGACAATTTGGTAATCAGAGCCTTTAAACATGGCGTTCGATACCAAAGATTCACGAAAGATCTCAGTATTCACCCGCCGAGATCAGTGTCAGAACTCTCCAACATGACTGATCATTATTCTGACACTAGTGAGGCAGTGTAATGGAATAGGATGGTTGATAAGGGTGATTTACCACCACAACCTGGTTTAGATTTTGAAAAGAAAGAAAACTTTAACAAGAAATCTGGATCATCCATGCCAGGAAGTTCAAGAAGTCAAAAAAGGATGGGGCGAACCATTCCTGAGAGGTTGTGAACATGGAAAAGTGACCACAGGATAAAGGTAATAAAGTTCCATACAAGAACAGTAAAACTCCTTCTGGTGGCCACAATGGTGACCACATGGAAAAATAGACTAATCCACAGAAAAGCAAGAAGTGGTGTCTGTTACATGATGTTTTGGGACACAACCTCAAGAATTTTTGAAACTGGTTAAAGCGCATGGAAGAATTTCACCAAGGTAAAGCACCTATGCCTACTATACCAGAAAAAAGACAGCTCGGTGGGAATTAAGATGGCAATGGAGAAGAGGACATGCCATACCAGGTACCAAAGAATCATGTTAATGTTATTTTTGGTGGTTCTTCGTTCTATTTTTCCAAGTGTCATTTTAAGTTTGTTCGCCAAGAGATGAATAATATTGAAGCTCCCAAAAGAGAGTCTCAATACCCCCGCTGGTCAGAGACATCCCTGACCTTCAGCCGGGAAGATTTCCCCAGGGGATTATCGCCACCACGGTGACTCCCTCTGGTTATAACCCCCACGATTAGCAATGATAAAGTTGGCAGAGTCCTAGTCGATGGAGGTAGTTCTCTCGACCTGTTCTTTGCAAAAACACTTGATGAGATGCAAATTCCTTGTTTAAGGATTAAAACTATGGTCCACCCATTTTTTGGGATTAAACCTGGTCCTTCGTACACTCCTATCGGCCAGATTGTACTACTGTTAACGCTCAGGGAACCAGAGAACTTTCGAACAGAACTGGTTACTTTTGATATAATTAATTTTGATTTAACATACAATGGAATTCTTGGCAGGGTTTCTCTTGCCAAATTCATGGCAGTAACGCATTATGCTTATCAGTGCATCAAGGTGCCAAGACCAAAAGGCGCAATCACAATGAAGGGTAGCCAAAATTCGGCCCTCACTTGTAATAGTATTTTCCTGGAATTGGTTGACCAGCTTCCCCTAAGGGATGTCAAGGCTACGACCAAAGAAAAAGAGCCAAATGTGGTCAAGGTAATTCCGTGACCAGATCAAAAACTTAAGCAAGTTTTCTTTATTCCTAGATGACCCATCCAGAACTGTTCGGATCAGGATAGAACTGAAGAACAAATAGGAACTTGTGCTCGTCTCTTTCCTCCAAGCTAATGCAGATGTGTTTGCATGAAAACCATTCAACATGCCTGGAGTCCCAAGGGAAGTGATCGAGCACAGACTAGCAATTCAGCCTGGACAGCCACCAATACAGCAAAAGCACAGACGCTTTGCCTCTAACTGAAGAGAAGCCATTCGTTTGGAGTTAGATAAACTCCAGGAGGTTGGCTTTATTTGTGAGGTTGACCATTCCGAATGGATCGTGAACCCGGTCATGGTTATGAAATCTAATGGTAAGTTGCGCATGTGTGTCGATTACACTAGTCTTAATGCTGCCTACCCGAAGGATGACTTTCCCCTTCCTGGTATCAATCAGTTGGTTGATTCAACACCGGGTTACGAACTGATGAGTTTCCTGGATGCCTACTCAGGATACCGTCAAATTAGCATGGTAGAAGAAGATGAGGAGAAAACTGCCTTCATCACACCATTTGGCACATACTACTATGTCAGGATGCCATTTAGACTCAAGAATGTTAGTTCCACGTACCAGCACTTGATGCAGAAGACCTTTAATCACAATTAGGGCATAACTTAGAAGCTTATGTAGATGACCTGGTTGTAAAGAGCATAAAAAGCTCTAGTCATATAGATGACTTGGTTGAAACTTTCTATAATTTGAATAAACATGGGATAAAGTTGAATCCTGAAATGTGCTCCTTTGGAGTTTATTCTGGTAAACTTTTGGGTTTCTTTGTTTGTTCATGAGGCATTGAGGTTAATCCCGAAAAAATTTGGGCCACTGAGCAAATGCGATCTCCTTCGACCACGAAGGAGGTAGAAAGCCTAACCTGCCGAATGGCGACTTTAAGTCATTTCAGTTCATGGTTGGGTGAACGTGGATTACCTTTCTTTAAGGTTGTATAAAAGCACAATGGTTTCCAGTGCTCGAATGAGGCCGAAAAAGCCTTTCAGGAAGTAAAAACATATTTAGCCAGTACTCCAGTATTGGTTTCCCCGACCTTGGGAGAGTCATTACTCATCAATTTGGCTACTACCCCTCACATGGTCAGCGTTGTCCTGGTCGCGCAGAGGGAAGGAGTGCAACTACTAGTTTACTATATAAGTGAAGTATTAAATGGACCAAATGAGAGATACCCTGAGGTCCAGACATTACTTTCAAGCGCACAAGATTACTGTGCCCTCGTCCTTTCCCTTGGGGGAGATTCTTCGTAATCCAGAAGTAACGGGCCAAGTTGTGAAATGGGCCATAGAACTTGGAGCATTCGATCTCCATTTCATAGTCTGAGTAGCAATCAAATCCCAAATTCTTGCAAATTTTGTGGTCGAATGGACTAATCCCGAACCACCTGCGCAAGAATATGAGGATTTAGGAAATGTCGACCACTCGACGTTGTAATTCGATGGCTCGCAGAGTTTGGAAAACTCGAGGGCTGGAGTAGTCTTAATTACGCCTCAGGGAGACCAACTCTAGTATGTCGTACAATTACACTTTGTTGCTATAAATAATACAATAGAATATGAATGTCTTCTAACCAGCCTTCGAGCAACCAAATCCCTTGGAGTCCATCGATTAGTGGTGAAGTGAGATTTACAACTAGTCGTAACTCAGGTGAATTAGGAATACCAATGTTTCGACGAGACAATGGCTCTATACTTGGACAAAGTGAGAAAATTGGAAAAAATACTTTAGAAATTTCGAAGTCCAATTCGTTCTGTGAAGAGACAACATTCTCGTAGACTTGTAACACCCTGGTTTTGGGGGTGAAAATTTCCTTTTTCATAAGAATCATGCATGCATGTATCTCTATAGTAGTTGCCAGATCCTCCAGCTTTAATCTATCCAAAGCCCCAAAAATCTCAAAATCTATTTTGTAGACCCAAATCAAGATCAGATTATCCAGATTTAATCTACTATCTATCCTGAGTATGAAAGCCTTCAGAAGCCAGATCCGATCTCTAACTCCCAGAATTATCAACTTCTTTCTGTTTTCGAAAACAGAATTAAGTTAATATCCTAATTACCCTAAGTACTCTGAAAATAAGAAAGCTAATTCGATCACATCTTGACCTAATCCAGACCAGATTATTCTTGGATTATGATCATGGGTATGCCAATACCATAATCCAAAAATTTGGCAACTAAATTCCATCATCTAGACCCTTTTCGCATATCAGTACAAATTGTATCGCAGAATAGTCTTTTTCAGATTTTCCAGAAGCCCGAAACGTCCAAAAGTCACAAATCAGCTCCAAATCTTAATATGATTCAGGGAACACCTCCCAAATGCTATTCAATACAAAATCTCATTTTACGAGGATATCAAAATCTCACTCTAAGTCTCGGAATTCCAGTTTCGACAAAACTCAGATGTAAAATGCCCTAAATTACCCTGTTTTCGTTTCATCCGAAAAACTACTCATATGTTCCAGATTTTGCCAAATTATCTGTTGAATAAAGTTTGCCAGATTTGTGATGTTCAAATCAGCCCTAATCCTCAAAATCCTAGAATTTATAATTCAGTCCAAGCCAAAAACTAGATTCTGCAATCAGGTCCAACCCCTTGTTTCGGCCAGGACCGACAGCCCGTAGCTTCGACTAGCGACCAGCGCGAAGTTTCACCGCGCCCTTCGCCGCCGGTGAAGCCCCGTCATTGCCAGGATGTCGCCAGCACTCGTAGCCATTGGAGATGCAAGCCTGACACATGTCCGCGCCGGAGTAGCCACCGTGGCAGCAGCAGCAGCAGCAACGACCAGCGCCATCCCGTTGCCTCGCTTGCACACGCTAGCAGGCCGTGTCAGGAACTTTTCACCACATCATCGCCATGCTGAGGCCACAATTCACCTCACCGCTGCACCAGCCAGAGCAAGCCAGAGACCAAGCTATAAAGCCATCGAGGCCGCTGAGTACGTCGCGTCGCCACTGCCACCACCGTCCGGTTGCTTCAGCCGCTCCAAGTCTCGAGATTGCCAGTTGTTGCAAGCCTCGCCTGTGCCTATTTAAGCTCACCTGCACCTCGCAAAGCTCTCACCTCCACTCCAGAACCAGCCAAATCTCACTCCTTCTTCGTCTTCACCTTCTTCTCCGGCGAGCCGCTAGGGAGGAGCACGACGCCAACTTGATCCACTACACTAATCTTCAAATTGCTTCGACCAGTGAGTACCTCTCGTTCAACTCTCTGTGCTATAAGTTTTAATTGAACCCCGGCGGACCCTAACGTCAGTGATTACCGTAATGCATTTTCCCTATTCTAGCAATGTAGCTCGATGTAGCCCGAATTAGCCTCCCCTCCTATAGAGAAAATTGATCAGTAGCTCAATCTTAGCAAGCCCATTCATCTGGATTTCAAATTAAAGCTTCTATTGAAGCATTTCCAATTTTTGCGCGCCACTGGCGACTGACTCACGTCGCCAAGCCACACCACCGTTCCTCCGGCCAAATTGACCATTCCTGTAGCTTTCCCTCACCTCACTCTTTCTCTCACTACAAAGAATCGATCTTCAGAGCTCTGTGTTAGAATTGCCCAAAAGCCATCCCCTTCTTCTCCGTCCGCATCATCGATTCTCTCGCCAGTGCCGCCTCAGCCAAATTCCTCTAAGCCTCACCATCTGTATCAACCTAGGAGCCTAATCGTGCCATCAATTTGGAGAATAGTTCACCCTCACTACTACAGAATTGCTTTACACTATCAGTTTAAAATCGTCTATACTAACGGTTCTCTTACCGCTAGTGATCGGTACGATAGAAGAAACGTAGTACAACTTTAACGGTTACAAACCGTCAGTAAAATAACTATATTCTAACGGTTTTATATTAGAGAACAGTTAGTACAATAACTATATTTCCACGGTTCACTAATCGCAAACATTAGTGCTGCTAAATTTGTTCTATCGTTTCAGTGCTCTCAACCGTTAGTACTGTTAGATTTCTTGTAACGGTTCTCTACTGGAAACCGTTAGTACTTTATAGTTTGTTCTATCGGTTCAATACTCGAAACTATTAGTATTGTAAACTTGCTTCTATCGGTTGTAAGTTATGAACTGATAGTATTATGGAATTTCATCTAACAGTTCACTACTCGCAACCGTTAGTAATATAAAATTTCTTTACTCGGAGGGAGCCTTATTCTAACGGTTAACCTGGAACCGTTAGTACTAGCATAACTTCTTATAACGGTTCTGAGTTGGAAATCGTTTGAATATGTTACAAGCAGGTACATATACAAATGAAAAAGGTGCATTCACAGATACACTAATACAAAGATACACACATTCGACAGATTGAATCTAATTATTCACATATTGATCGAGTTTATTCACAAATACAGCAATACAAATACACACATACACCAATTAACACATTCAATGTATATTACACAAGTCATTTACGATCGATTGTTGATAGCCACTTCATCCATCACATAATGAGCCCAAATTTTTTGCAGCTCCTTTAACTGAGGCAGCTCATATTGGTCTTTCAATATGACGCTCTGCATACGTGTATGAAGTTAGGAACGTATGTCACATCCAATGTTCGACTATGAGTCAGGGAAAATGCTTACCCTAGGGAATTGGGCAAAGTTTGTCCTAATCAGGTCATACATAAACCTCATGACATACAACCCACATTCCCATGATTGTGGCTGCTGATGGCACTGCGATAATTGCATATGCAAAGAGATAAACGCACATTAACTCAAAAGAACAAATTAAGCATAAATTAAAAGACTCATCGATCATGAGTAGTTCCATCCGTATTAATTACCTCATATTCTTTCCAAGAAATTGTTGTGCCCTTCGACGCGTCATGCCTCCCTCCAGCAGTAACATAATTTTTGAAAACCCTATATTTAATTTAGCATTGCCGGTTAATATGTTATCATTAATTAGCTAGTCAGAGCAAAATTTAAGTCAGCTGTGTTACTTACACGTCTATGTGCCACGTGAGGGTGAAAACATGCGCTACCCTGTCGCTCATCGAATCGAGGTAATACACCTCATCCGTCCATGGGCAAATGATGACGAGGACCCAGTGGCCCCTACATTGTATATAAAAGCGAACCGTTTCATGTATATGTTAGGCGTAACATACAAGAATGAGTTAAATTAATACGAAATGAACTAACCTTTGGTGGTACGGCGCAAGAATGAACTCCCGGTCCTGCTGCGCCAGTAGTGCCCTTGATATTTATTCCTCCGCATGTGCTTGGTCGTGCTCTAACATCGTGAGGCTTATTTTTTCTGGGTCGAGAAAACCCAGCCTGTCACATGCATGTCCTCATCGACGCCAGCCTATACATGCACCTGGATGCAAAGTAGACATTAGTAAGTAGTGCATACAAAGTGATTAGATTTATGAAATGAATTGTGACAACATATAGGATCAACAAACTCACAGGACTCCAGTCCATATGATGGACATATCAAGCTCCTGCCTGTTGAATAGGTCAAACAAATCCTCGTGGGCCACCGATATGCTCCGGGCCTCACGGTGAAAATGGCCTGGCCTGAAGTGAACTACGAAGTTCATGTGGCTCCTAGATTGAGTCAGGTACCACTCGTGGAGACTTCTGGTTTTATGATCCATATTGCGCAGAAGGTACTCCGACACGAGTGGGAACCCGTTCTTGAACGTACCCGACTGGCTTTGTTTGGCCTTGCCTTTGGCCTTGCCCTTGCCTTTGGCTGGGGAGCGAGTGTATACCTTCGAAGGTTGGGGTGCGGTGCCGATGGCCTCATTTGATGGAGAAGGGGCTTTCCAAGGAGGCGTGCATCCTTTGGGTGGGGTCGAGGCCGTCGGAGGAGGCACGGGGGCCGAAGAAGCTCGGTCATGCGTTGTGCTAGGGGTGGGGTCCTCAGGAAGTGCGTTGGCAGCCATCGTCCACTTTAAGTTACGAAAGTGTAAGTTAGCTTTTGCAAGTTGAGTATATTAACTCAGTTGTAAGCTACAATGGGTAGGGTTTACCTCCTATAGTCTAACACCCTTCTTGGGCCACTGTATGTACGAGCCTAATGCCTCATCAATTGTCCGCATTTCATCCGTTGGGATGGGCAACGGAAAAGTGCTGTAGCCCGGGAGGGCTATGTCCACTTTTACCTTTGCGAACCCAGGCTTCAGAGGTACGTAGTGGATCCGAACATCTTCCCAAGACTGATAAACGACCCCGTGTGCAACCACTACAGGGTCGTCGCCTATGTAGATCAATAGGCTACAGCTCTCCGGCTTCTGCAATTTGCAACAATTATAACAGGTTAGCGAAACAGTTCTAACATAACGGGAGTGGCATCAACTGATCTACATATATAGCTCAAGAGTTGCAATACCTCAAGTAGGTCCACCGGATACACGTGAACCCTCGAGCCGCAACTACTCGGCTTACCAGCGTCGACCTCGGCAGCTGGATCTAAACCCTTGGACTGTAAAATTTGGATGAGGCGTTCATACTTCTCGTTCATTTGAGCGAATATGTCCTCGAATTGTGCAGTCACATTTGACCGTATCTTCACGGCCAGCTCTGATTCCTTTTCTTTCCAACTGCGAGGCTTCTTCGCCTTTTGCCCGAGCTCCAAGAAGCCTTCCTTCCACGGCACCACACCCCCCACAGTTTGCGTCCGCCCTGGATGCTCCTTGTTCCCTAGAGCCCGGGTTACGATGTCGTTCTCCCTATGGGGAGTGAACAATCCCTGGGTCGCCTCCTTTGAGCAAGAGATTTGTTACATTCAAAGCTCTACATTGTGAGAAAAAATATATACAAACTTGTGCACACACGATTGATCATAGTTTTTTCTACCACACTCTATGATTCTAACCAGGAAGTTAGCCAACTTACGATTCGCTGCACGACCTCGGCGTCCTTGGGGTTTGGGAACTCCACAGACCCCGTGGACGACACGGTCCCTCTGGCTGGCCACCAGCGCTTGCATCGCGGTTCGCAGATCTCGGAGATCGGCAGGTCAGGGGAGTCGACGAAAGTCGACTCCTCATCTTCAGCCTTCTTCCACTGCTCCTCCTTCCCCGCATAGCCACGAGATCCAAGCCGGTGCCGGTGGTCGTTCCTCCTCTGGACTGTCATGTTCTTCTCGCTAAGGGCCTTCGTGCCAGAAACAAGAAAATTAATGCACCGTTGGTTACTCCATACAACGGTGTGACCAAGCAAAGGAAGTATACATACCTTGAACTCAGGGGTCCCCTTCTGTTGGGTGAATTGCTCCCATACCTCCTCCTTTATGAAGGGGTACTTCTCTCATGGAGATTTGCCTTTAGCGAGGAAGGCACTGACGAGGACGCTCTTGAAAGTTTTTCATATGTTGTTCATGTCCTTCAAGCAAGCTATCTTGGGACCATCATCGGGGATGTTCCACTTGGCCTGTTTCAAATGGTGCATATAAGCAGGACTTACTTAATCTACGGGATAAACCAAGGGAATGTGCTTACTCAAGAGTTCAGAGATTTTGATTAATTTTACCTTCACTTCCGCCCATAGCCTATCCCTCTCGTCGGCCTTAACGTCCTTCCAGCTTTGGACGGTGATCTTCACCCTTTCCTTCACCAACAAATCAACATAGGCAGCGTACTGCCCAGCGTTCTTTCCGATCGGTCTCCCGAACTGGTTGAACTCACATGAAAGATCCGTGCGTTTGGCCATACTGCACAACATCATCGCACCTCACGCCTTCCTCTTGCGCTGGGACGAAGTAGCGTCATCTACGTTACCCCTCATCAAATCACTACTATCAGACGAGGAAGATGCCGACATGGCTTTACCTAAAATTCCATGAACAAACCATCAATTGATATGAAGAAAGTTACATGAAAAAGTTCATAACTAAAATGGAATGGCAATGATGAACCACCTCGTTTTGTTAAAATGTCAAATTTTCATTCAAAAGGCCAAAAATCATCAATTCCTATCAAAATGGTCTTCAAAATGTATTTAAAAGGTTTTTAGAGGCTTTCGACTATCTTGTTTTTTAACCAAATCAGTTTCGAGTGCTAATCAAAATCTATTTGAATTGTGCCAAAACTTGTTTTACAAAAGTCCTAGATATTATTAGCCCGAAGAAGTTCGAAATTGAAAACTTTCTCAAAAGAGTTTCAATTTGAAACTTATGGGTGTTTGAATCTCACCGGAAAACTTCCTTTGACCTGAAATATCTTATACATGCAAAACATGAGCTTCGGCTGTTTCTATGGTCTTTACTCGTGAGCTTCAGCTCAAAATGATATGAATAACTCACGCAAGCTCTTTCATGTCAAAAATTTCACAAAAATCAAATTTGAACTCAATTTGCAAAAGGTTGTCGAACTTCAACCTTCTTGCTTAACATAAAGATCATTTGACCATAACTCTTGATTGTAAAATCCTATTTGGAAAATTTTTTCTGAAAAATATATTTCATGCAATGAAAATCATTTCTGTAAATTTTCATTTCAAATGGATTTGATTTGAGCAATAGTTGATTCTTTTCACAAATCAAATAGGAAATCTGCAAAATTCAGACTTCTCAATGCATAAGATATCTTTTCTGAAAGAATTTTTGAAAAATGATTTGACAATGAACAGGCACGTGAATGGGTGAATAACCACAGTAATCACAATTTTCACATCATGATCAGTATTTATATTAAGTCTTCAATTAAAGCTCCAAGTAATATACGTCACTTACATATTACAAATTAGTCAAGAATGGTTGTCCACCCATAATCCTTCTTCGTGGTCTTCTCGCAAGTAACTTGTTTCGTCAATATCTTCAGTAGAGACAGATTGAAGAATTCCATCTAAAAATGGAGGTAGTTCATTAAACTGATTATACTCTTCTTCATCCACAACGTCTTCGACCCCAACAATATGTCTCTTACTGTGAAGGACAACGTGCAACTTTGGATTGGCCAGGTCAACGATGTAGAACACCTGTGTGGCTTGCTCAGCATGTATAAATGGATCGTCTTGATGTGCGACTCTACTGAGATCGACAAGAGTAAACCCATAATTGTCGACTTTAACTCGAGGGATTTCGACCCATTGGCATCGAAACAAAGGAATCTTCAGTAATACGTAATCAAGCTCCCATATTTCCTCAATAACACCGTAATTTGAGTTGAGTGCCCTTATTGCCCTAGCATCCTCTGAAATAGCAAGTGGTGTCACTCCACTACATTGCATAGCCGTTAATGTGTAAAATGAATAGTCGTTGATGTCATACAGCTGCCAAGTCCCTACAGTAAATCTAGGCCCTCTGGCCAACCATGTAACAACTTCATCTATGTTGCCCTCAGAAGCTCGCAGGACTCTATTTTCGATCCACCCAGCAAACTTTATGTTATGTTCTCTGGTGACCCAAATCTCTGGCTTCGAAGGATTCTGTTTCCGTAACATTTCCTTGTGCTCATGTATGTATGGCTGCACCCCCCTCATGTGCTGTAAGACTCAAAAATGTGCTTTTGCATAGAGGGGACGATTGCTCTGAATCCAATCATTCCAATGCCCTGAAGCCTACCCTCATGCCGGGACATAGGAACACCAATTGTTTCAACCCCGGCCATTTAGTTGGTGCAAAATTCAATCACCTCCTCGGCGGCATAACCGTCAATTATACTGCCCTCAGGCCGATGTCGATTCCTTATATATCCCTTCAAGATACCCATAAATCTCTCAAATGGATACTTGTAGCTCAGGAACATGGGTCCACAAAACTTAATTTCTCTGACAAGGTGAACAATTATATGGACCATAACATCAAAAAAAGATGGAGAAAAATACATCTCCTGCTGACAAAGAGTTGTAGTCACATTACGTTGCAAATCATCCAGTCCATCCAGATCAATTACCTGCAAGGACACAGTTGCAGCAAATATTCAGATCCAAAAAATATGGCAAGTTCCATGAATGGAGCTAATTAACTTACTAGGAGTACACACTTACCTTGCCAGATATTACGTTGAAGAAATAACATAGCTTTGTAATTGTCTCTCTGACTTTGACTGGGAGAATGCCTCTAATAGCAATGGGAAGCATTTGTGACATCAGTACATGACAATCATGGGACTTCGTACCAACCAGTTTCAAGCCCTTCATGGACACAAGTTTTTTCAAGTTTGCAGAATACCCGCATGGAACTTTGACACCATACAGGCACTGACAGAGTTTTGTTTTTTCCCTTTTTGACAAAGTATAGTAGGCCGGGGGAGGTATGTACGCTTTCCCTTCTCCAACGGTGCAAGCTCAGTCCTTATGCCCATTTCGAGCATGTCACAGCGAACTTTGATGCCATCTTTCGTCTTTCCCGCAATGTTCAACAACAAACCAATCAAACTATCACAAACATTTTTCTCTACATGCATGACATCAATGCAATGTCGAACTTGTAAGTGCTCCCAGTATGGCAGATCCCAAAGAATCGATCTCTTCTTCCAAACTTTTTTCCTGGAGGTGTAGACCATTTACCGAACTCAACTTTGATGTCCTTCACGCGCAAGTAAAGCTCCTTACCAGTCACAAACACTGGGGCTGATCCTTTCTCAAGCTTCCCATTAAATGACTTCCTCTTCTTACGGTAGGCGTGATGCACCGGAAGGAATCTGCAGTAACCGATGTACACTATTTTTCTGCAGTTCGGTAACCACATGCTTTCAGTTTCATACAGGCAAATAGGACAAGCCTTGCCTCCTTTCGTACTATACCCCGACAAATTTCCTTAGGCCAGGAAATCATTCATGGTGCAAAATATCATGGCCCGCAATATGAAATTCTCTCGCTTATATGCATCCCACACCCGCACCCCTTCGCTCCACAATTTATGTAAGTCCTCGACTAACGGTGATAGAAACATGTCAATATCATTCCCGGGTTGTTTGGGTGTTGAAATTAGTAACGACATCATGATGTACTTGCGCTTCATACATAACCAAGGAGAAAGATTGTAGATGCATAAAAGAACCGGCCAAGTGCTATGCCGACTGCTCATATTTCCGTGTGGATTCATACCATCCGTATTCAGCCCAAACCTTATATTCCTCACTTCGCCGCCAAACTCACCGAATGTTCTGTTAATGTTTCCCCATTGAATAGAATCAGCTAGATGTCTTAGTTTTCCGTCTTGTTTCCGACCTTCAACATGCCAATGCAAGTACTTCGCATCTTTCGGATTTGCAAACAGCCGTTTCAATCTAGAAATCACAGGCAAATACCACACAGTTTTGGCCGGAGGCCCTTTCTTTACCCCATCTTGGACAAACATGCAAATCCTCATACTCGTTATGGTACATAACACAATCATTTGGGCATGCATGTATTCTTTCGATTTTCATTCCCAACGGACACAACAATTTTTAGGCCTGGTAAACCGATCTTGGCAACTCATTTCCCTCTGGAAGCATGTCCGCTAAAAGATCTAATAGCGTCGTGAAACTATTATCGCTCCAATCGTTGCTTTCCTTCAAGTTATATAATCTCAACACAGAAGACAACTTTGTAAATTTTGCACATCCGGGGAACAAAGGCTTCTCAGAATCAACAATCAATTTCTCAAATTTACCAAAATCGTTTTCGCTGTAATCATCTTCTACATCACGTAACATTTCATCTAAATTATTGTCATCTACATGCACATCCGAATGAACATTATCAATGTTCTGATGATCATCATTATTGCAATCCACTTCCGAGTCCTGCTGAGTGGTAGCAGTGCTCGTTTCCTCAAGATCTTAGCCATGCCATATCCAACGGGTATAGTGTGCGTTAAAACCACAACGAATCAAATGACTCTTAAACTGGTCAGAGTTGCCGAACCTCTTTAAGTTCATACAATCTATACAAGGACAATGCATATCTTTCTCTCCCTTCTTCGCCTATTCTTTCTCAGCAAATTTAATAAACCCATTCACAACCTCCTGTAACACCTTGGTTTTGGGGGTGAAAAGTTTTTGCATAAAATCCTGCATGCATGTATCCCTGTAGCAGTAGTCAGATCAGCTGAACCCTAATCTCTCCCAAACCCTAAAAATCTCCAAATCTATTCTCTAGATCCAGATCAAGATCTGAACATCCAGATTTAACCTACCAGTTATTCTGAAGATAAAAGTCTTCAGGAACCAAATTGAATTCTAACCCTAACTCCCAGTATCTAAGTCTCTTTCTGTTTTCGAAAACAGGAAATTCAGATTTACCCTAAGTACCCCAGTTTCCAGATAACTGAGTTATCATGATCTAACCCTATCCAGACTCAAGTATCTTTTGTAATATGTTCCTAAGTATATCCTCAACTTCCTTCAGAAAGTTGGAAACCAGATTGTTTCATCTAAGTACTTTTCGCAGTTTAGTCCAAATTTTACTGCGAATAAGTCCTTTTCAGTTTACTTGGAAGCCTTAAAAGGCTAAAATTCACGAATCAGCTCCAAATCCAGAATTTCTTTAGGGAACACCTCCCAAATACTATTTGATACAGATACCCCTTCTGATCAGACTTCCAAATCTCACCCTAATTACCAGAACTCGAGATCGACAAAAT
Source organism: Pharus latifolius (assembly GCA_019359835.1). Lineage (NCBI taxonomy): Eukaryota > Viridiplantae > Streptophyta > Magnoliopsida > Poales > Poaceae > Pharus > Pharus latifolius. The sequence goes on from CM033322.1 coordinate 64,532,093, forward strand.
CCAGATCTATTTTACCCTAATTTTACCCTATTTTCGAAAATAGGTGAAATCCCTCAAACCTTATCAAACTTTCTCCAGATTTGAGCTAAATGAGTATTAATAGAAATATTATACTCAGCCATGAAATCAAATTCCAAATTACACCTCTTTAAAACCAAATTTACAAATCAGTCCACTTTTCAACCGAAATCATTACAATTATACCCCTGGATCGACCAGAACCAGTGCAATCGACCAGCTCTACTGTTTTCGACCTCGAGCTGCTGTCTTCGACCTCGCGCTGCTGTGTTTGCTTCGACCACGACCTGGTCCCAGTGCACGATCACGGCCACAGCTCGCATGCGACCACGTGCACCACTGCAGCTCCCACCGACTTCGACCTCGCCAGCTGCTACAGTAGCCCGTAGTCGTTGAAGCCAGCCCGTGGTCACCATCTTCGCCAACTGAACAGTGCCACGTGTGTGCTCGGTGTTGGCTACTGTGGATCTTCCCCGGTGCGACTCACAGCCAGTTGTTTCTTGATCCGTTTGAGACCTAGTCTTGGTTTTCGCACTAGGCTCGCCCAGATTCTAATATGCGGAATAACGGGATCTTACTCAGAAATACCGAAACCCAAAGTAATTGCACAACTCTTTATTTCAAAGAGGGCTTTACACGTCGAACGTTAGACACACTTGTCTACGTCGAGGGAACTATAAGTGTCTAAAACTCAAATAAGTTCTATGACTCTTCGATTGAATTCCATGATCTAAACTAGACCTATTACAAGGTATTTATAGTCCAATCGTATGAGTACGTATCAGACTTAGAGACCTAAACGTATTAGACTCATATAACTAATCCTAAACAGATAAGCTTAGTTATACACATTCGGATTGGATTACAATTCTGAACAGGGAACGAATTCCTTTTCCTGGTCGCGGACCAATCCATGGTCGCGAATCCTTTCCGAACACGGTTAAAGTCGCGAAGTCGTATGCGATCAGGATTTGGTCGCGAATCCATATGCGATCAGGATTTGGTCGCGAATCCGTATGCGATCAGGACTTGGAGATCCTCCCGGATCATGACTCCCTTGTTGAGAAGGAGCCAACCCCCGTTGCGACCTCACGATCAAACTGGAGATGTGGAAATTGGGCTTGTCCATCTTCTTTGGTGTACCACTTTGCCGCACGTGCTCGTTGATCTTTCCGACCGATTCGAAAAGTCTCCTTTGTGCCACTGTGGGTGGTAGTCACCTTCCTCTCCAGAATCACATCTTCACGTAAAGGTTCGCCTCGTTGATAGACCAAGTCTTCAACGGATGGTACTATGATATCTGGCTCATCATTCAACATTGAAGGCTCGAAGAGTTTGAGGTGCTCAACATTGTCAACCGAGTAAATATCCATGTATGGAGGTAACTCAAGCTGACAAGCATTATTACCCACTTTCCGTAAAATCCGAAAAGGACCATAACGAATGGGTTTGAGCTTCTTACCTTCACCTTTAAGTCTCTCCTTACTCAAATGTAACCATACCATATCACCTTCTTGAAATTGCGCATCAACTCGGTGCCGATCATGTCGCGTCTTGTACTTGAGTTGAGCTTTCAGCAAGTTCTGTTCAACCTCACGATGGAGTCGTTGAATACCTTCCAGGAACTTTTGTGCTCGATCCTGATCAGATGCTTCCTTGCTGTTCTGTGCTGAGGTAGGGATCACAAACTCCATGTCGAATGGACTTTGTGGTAGAAATCCCAAACATACCTCAAACGGCGACTTTCCAGTCGAACCATGCACGGCTCGATTAAAAGCAAACTGCAGGTACGGTATGCTTTCATCCCAGGTCTTCGGGTGCTTCGAGTTATATCCTCTCAAGAGATGAACGACTGTGCGATTAACCACCTCGGTTTGACCATCAGTTTGCAGATGAAAAGCAGTACTCCTCTTTAGCTTGGTGTCCATCATCGTCCAGAGCGATCGCCAAAAGTGACTAAGGAACCGGGTATCGCGATCAGACACAATAGAAGTCGGCAGTCCGAAGTGTGTCCAAACGTGTTGAAAGAATACCCGAGCTGCCTCTGCTCCCGTGATAGTCTTCCGACAAGGTATAAGAATAATCATTTTGGAGAACCGATCAACGACCACGAATAGATAGTCGTTGCCACGTCGGGTCTTAGGCAATCCTCCCAAGAAATCCATGGATATGCTCTCCCATGGTCGTGATGGAACTGGCAAAGGAGTGTACAAACCTAATTTTCGGTTTGCCGGTTTCGAGATGCTGCAGAGACCGCAGCCTCGAACAAACCTAGCCACATCTTGCTGCATACGCGGCCAGAACACATGTCGGTGAAGATTTTGCAACGTCTTTGTAACCCCAAAGTGACCAGCCACCTTCGATGTGTGCGCTTCTCGCATCCATTGAGTTCGAGGTGCTCCACGAGGTATGCAAAGTAAATTGCCCTTGTACAAGAGTCCTTCTCGACGAACGAACTCTGTAGGGTTCCCTGTTTCGACCTCAGTCAGTGCTGTTTGAAAATCAAGGTCTTCACTGTACAAAGTGACATAGTCATCATGACATGATGGCTCGATCTGCATGAACGCTGATAAACAGAGGGTTGTAACTGGTGGTCGCGACAACATATCCGCCAATTTGTTGTGTACGCCCTTCTTGTACTTAATCACCAGATTAAACTGCTGCAGATATGACATCCACTTCATGTGCCGAGCTTGCTGTAGCTTGGACTGAGTTTGCAAATATTGCAATGGTTGATGGTCGGTGTGGACAACCGTCTCTTTCCCCAAGAGATAACACCGCCAATGTTTCACGGCCTGATGCAGTGCGCATAACTCCTTATCATAAGTCGGGTAGTTCTTCTGAGCTCCCTGGAATAACTCTGAGTGATATGCCACTGGTCAACCTTCTTGCATGAGCACTGCGCCCATCGCATAACCTGAGGCATCAGTTTCTAGCTCGAACGGTTTCTGGAGATTCGGCAAAGCTAACACAGGCGCCTCGCTGATCTTCCTTTTCAGCAAGAGAAACGTGTCCTCATGTTTCCCTGTCCACTCGAACTTCTGATCGATCCTGGTTAATGCATGCAATGGAGAAGCCATAATCGAGAAGTGTCGGATGAACTTCAGAAGGTATTGGCATGCTCCCACAAAACTACGCACATCCGTAACTGTTCGCGGTCGCGGCCATTCGCGAATCACTTTGACCTTGTCCGGGTCGATTTGCAACGTACCGTTGCCGATTATGAATCCGAGGTAAAGTAGAGTTTTCTGGCCGAACTCGCACTTCTTACGGTTGAGGCGAAGTCGATGTTGCCAAAGCTGTTCGAACACCTTTTCGACATGAATGAGGTGCTCATCCCACGAACAACTATAAACCAATATGTCGTCGAGATACACGATCACAAAGTCGTCGATGAACGGTCTCAATACGTCATTCATAAGACGCATGAAAGTTGCCGGGGCGTTGCAGAGACCAAACGGCATGACCAGCCATTCGAACAGACCTTGCCGTGTTTTGAACGCGGTCTTCCATGTATCCTCCTCTCGGATGCTGACTTGATGATATCCTGACTTAAGATCCAATTTGGAGAAGACAACAACATGCTTCAATTGGTCTAGCAGGTCATCAATACGAGGAAGGGGGTACCGGTTCTTGATGGTGATCTTGTTCAGTGCTCGATAGTCGATGCACATACGCCAAGTCCCATCTTTCTTTGGTACTAACACCACAGGAGATCCACAAGGTGAACTACTCGGTTGAATGACACCATTGTTCAGCAACTCACCAAGTTGTCTCTTGATCTCTCCATTCTCCAATACTGAGTTGCGATACATACTCAGATTAGGCAGTGTCGCATCGGACACAAGCTGAATTTCGTGCTCGACTGGACGTTTCGGCGGACGACCCTGGGTAGTCTCGAACAGATCACTGTATTTCTCCAGCAGTCCCGACAAACGACCAGAATCATCTCGGCACGCCAGCGACAATGCTGGTCGAGTACCCTCACCTTGAGCAATGGGTCGAATCATGACAAGCACATACTTGTGACATGCATTAACAATTCGTTTGGCTTGATTTGCGGTAATCAAGTTCGAAGTGTTGACGTGGATGTCTCTACTGATCACGAACTTAACTCCATCTTTGGTGAGGTCGTACTCTTGCGCTCGCCGATGGAAGTGAGCGTCTCGATCATACAGATACGGACTCCCAAAGATCACCTGACAGATATCGATAGGGACAACATCGCATTGCACCTCATCGATATATCATGCAGAGATCGCAAACTTCAACACACACTGACTCGTAATCTGTTGGTTTACGTCGGATGTAAACCAACCCAGCGGATATGGTCGCGGGTGTGTGGTTGTCTTCAAACCAAGTCGCCGAACCAGTCCAGCGGAGACCAGATTCTTCTGACTTCCTGGATTGAATATCGCTGCGACCACTTCGTGCTTCACCTGGATGTTGATGGTGAACAAGTCCTCCGTTGGGTGATGGTCGTTCGATGGATCGAAACCCTTCTCCTTCGGCATTGCCATCAGAGACAAGGTCGTATCCGCCTCATTAACCGAATTCACTCGGACAACTTCTTCGTCGGGTGAAGTCGCAGTAGCCGTGGCTGTTCTTTTCCCTGGTCCGTTTTTCTTTGGTCGAAGTTCAGGATGAAGCTTGTAACATTTGTCCTTAGTATGCCCCGCGACTTGACAATGTTCGCAAAAGGCACCCGTGCCCGATTTTGAAGCGTTCTTCTTCGGACTCAGCTTTTTCTTTGTCGAGGTCGCACTTTCATTCGTGCTTTTGTCGCTGCGAGATTTGTTCTTCTTCTCGATCGCCAAAGCAGTTGTGCTCGCGGTTGCAATGTCTTGGACACCGAACAGACTTAGCTCAGTACTGATCGATTTCTGAAGTCCAGATGTGTACTTCCGAAATACCTGAGGGTCGGATAGTGAGATGCCAATGACCATTGCTTGTCGCCGAAACTCTGTCGTATAGTCTTGGACGGTCTGGTCGCGCCGTTGATACAATCTGTGCCAACGCTCCCATCTCTCCTCAAGGTAACCCATCGGATAGAATTCTTGTCGCAGAAGTCGTTTGAATTGACCCCACGCAAGGTCTTCAGCTTCACCACTGGCGACAAGGGCCTTCCACCATGTCTTGGCGTGGTCCTTCATCTTCAAAGGTGCAAATTTGACCTTTTGAGCGCTACTGAACCCTTTAAGGTCAAAGTAGGTCTCAAGTTGGTCGATCCAAGAATCCAGCTTCTCGGCATCGATCACCCCATCATATATGGGTATATCAATCTTAGCGTCGACTTTAAAAGCTCCGATAGCTAAGGAGGTGTTGGCGAGGTCGTCGGTCTTATGGTCGCCTTCGTCTTCATCTTCATCTGCCCTACGCAAGTCTTCACCAGTCTTCTCACCCATAACCTTCCCTACTTCAGGAGGTACAATCATGGCCTGCTGCTTAATCCAAGCAAGCACGGTTTCCATGTCGGTGGAGAGCTTAGCCACTTTTTCGGCTAGGTTAGCTTGAACGGAGGTATCGTCAGACATTGTCGGAGACGCGGCTGTAGGAACCGTCAATTGATCGCCTGGAATTTCGCCGGAAGTTTTGTAACCCAGGCGAGTCTTCACCATCCACAGGATAGGAAAGTCGCTCTGATACCAACTTGATCCGTTTGAGACCTAGTCTTGGTTTTCGCACTAGGCTCGCCCAGATTCTAATATGCGGAATAACGGGATCTTACTCAGAAATACCGAAACCCAAAATAATTGCACAACTCTTTATTTCAAAGAGGGCTTTACACGTCGAACGTTAGACACACTTGTCTACGTCGAGGGAACTATAAGTGTCTAAAACTCAAATAAGTTCTATGACTCTTCGATTGAATTCCATGATCTAAACTAGACCTATTACAAGGTATTTATAGTCCAATCGTATGAGTACGTATCAGACTTAGAGACCTAAACGTATTAGACTCATATAACTAATCCTAAACAGATAAGCTTAGTTATACACATTCGGATTGGATTACAATTCCGAACAGGGAACGAATTCCTTTTCCTGGTCGTGGACCAATCCATGGTCGCGAATCATTTCCAAACACGGTTAAAGTCGCGAAGCCGTATGCGATCAGGATTTGGTCGCGAATCCGTATGCGATCAGGATTTGGTCGCGAATCCGTATGTGATCAGGACTTGGAGATCCTCCCGGATCATTGTTTCTGCCGTTTGCACGCCACCGGCAACGGCTCCAGCAGCACAGCTTAGCCACGTGGAGAACTCGCCGCGGCCAGCCATCAACTTGCCCTCACATCACCTGTAAAGCCTTCACAGCCACTGAACCAAGTCACCTCGACGCCAGTTCGCCGTGAAGTCGCAATCCAGTCTTTTCCTTGCCGGCTTCAACTTCCCGTGCACTTCTAGCCGTTGCATCGCCTCCAAAACCTCTATAAATAGCCTTTGGCCTCAGTGAAACACCACACACCCACCAGAAGCACCTCAGTCCTCAAACTCGCTGTCTTCTTCTTCTTCCCCGGTGAGCAGCAAAGGGAGCTTCGGTGCCAAGCTTCTCCACTGCTTCCTTCTTCGATCCAGCACCCCCAGTGAGCTTCCCTCATCTTCCTCATGCTTCTCGAGCTTGGAATTTAGTTTAAATACCCTCAGTCGCCGGCAATTTTAATTTTACTCCAGTAGCTCCGGCGAGCAATTAACTTCATTCCAGAATGAATTGATCTTCGAGCCAGTAGTGAAAGATGCTTAGAATAGCTCACTTAAGACCCCTGAACTATTGGTTTGAACAAATTCGTTGTAAAACAAAAACCCCCAATTTCCAGCCATGAACATGAACTTGTACTTACTGATTTAGCTTCTCTGTTGAGCAATCTGTTAATCTTACTTCACCAATGCATTTCTAGTACCCTGAGGACCATACACAAGCAAGGAATTGAGTTCAATCACTTTAAATCAGAAATGCCCAAATCAGATTTGAGTTCATCTTTTCTCCAGCTAGTGTCTTCCAAATCCAGCCACTCCAGCTCAAACCACTTTGCCATTTAGATGTTTTGGACCATTCTGAGCAACTTTGTCTTCTATCACGACTTCTAATTCGGCATAGATTGTGAGATATAGCTATGCCCTAGTTACTGCACTGTTTATGTTGCATGTGCTCCAGGCCAGTCAACTTCTTTGCCGGTTTTCATCACTTTCCGGCCATCTCCTGCCCTAGATCCTGTTGAGACATTTGTTCATGTTACAAATGTCTAACTACCAGACAAAGTGGTGCATCATTTGGAGCCCTAGATCAAAAGTTATGGCAAACCCTAGTTTCTGGCCATGTCAACTCTATGTCAAACTATGCCAGTCAGTGGCATTAGCCCTGTTCACCCACCTCTGGTCATGCAAAACAAAAACTACCTTGTAAAACAGTTGCCTCACTACTTTGTGCACCATATGCTTGAATCAAAACTCAATTTGGCCACTGGGAATTATTCAAACCATGTCAATGCCATTCTTCGGCATTGTCAGCCCTTGTCAGCCTATGTCAGCCAATGGCATTGGGCCAGTTTAACCCCTTCTGGGTATGCAAACTGAACATAACTTTGTCCCTTAGACTCCTGATGTTGTGATCTACATTTTATTCTACTGTCACAACTTGAGTTGAGCCCTCTATCATCCATCGACCCTATGTCGATGCCTTGAACCGAATGTCGACCTAAAGACGTTCGCTGTTGTTGAACGAACCAGCCGCAGCCTTGATATCATTCTGATATTTTGGGAGATTTGGAACCCTGTAAACCCTTGAACACTAATCTTAACCCTGGTTTCCATAGTTTAACCCTAATCGTTTCTCAGAACTCTCCAATCTTGTATCGCCTAAGTGTTTCTCCTTGCATTATCGCATATAGTGGATTAGTAAGAGTAGGATTGATTGTAATGCCTGTTTGCTTGTTTGATCCTTGTTCAGAGCAAGAGTCTGAGTTCGAAGACTTCGTCGCAGACCCGACATCAACTGCTGTTTCTTACGACGCGGAAGGCAAGTCATACTTTGATCATATTGAAACCCATATTTTATGAATTGCTATGCTATTCCATGAGTAGATATCTCATTAATATTGCATGTGTTGAGATCAATGATGTTATGGCAGTGATAGATTGAATACTTGAGGAATGTGAACTTGTTAAGATAGCAAGCCATGAACTAATAAAAGTATAAACTTATACATCTATATTCATGAAATAGAACCCCTAGCCGTGACCAGTGTTTTGGTATGGAATGGTGGTAGCACTGGAGGTGCTTGGCTGCACTGGATGTGCAGGCACTGAAGGTGCATGGTTTGTGGTATGATCTGGTCACTGGCATATAAGGACTAGAAGCTTGTGTTGTGCGTCTAGTGGGATGAAAAACGTACCAACCACTTACGTGGTATGGGACAGGCGCAATCTAGTAGCTTTCTTGGTGTTAGCAGTTCCCTGCATGGCTTGTCGATCCGGTTTCTCGCGTGGAAACTGGTGGGACGCAGTTCGTCCATGAGTGATGTGAGATCAGAAAAATTATGAGAGGATAAGGTGTAAAGAAGGAAGACGCCCTACGCCAGATTAAGTCGTGCGCGACTGTAATCGAAAGAGGTTATGTGTCCTGCGGGAACATAGACCCAGGCTAGGAAGTAAGGCAGTGGGGAGGACCCACAACGGTACTTGGGACTGGATTGTCCATTTACCCGGCAGGGATACTGTTAATACTAGACTGCAAAACGTTGTGTGATCTCGGCCTTGTCACATGCGTATAAGTTGCATGGAGTTGGCCCGACTTGGAAGTCGAGTGAAAAAGTGGATTTAAAAAGAGGTACACCTCTGCAGAGTTTAAAAATGTATTCGAATACTTCGTGCTCCCGAGTTTTAGGAGTATGCCGCGGTGGATTAAATCCACGGGGTGTGACACAAGTATTGTTTTATAAATTAAAATTTGTTAGTTCAAGATTACCCAAATGACATGTGTTGTCATGATAAGGGGTGCTGCTGTGGGCTGTCATGTGTTGACGTGTCGCGGTAGTACCATAATTTAGCAATCATGTGATATCTAAGAGGCATGTGGATTGTGCCCTAAGTATATGAAATGTTGCCATGAGCATGAGATTTGAAAAGCTTAGAAGAAAAGTATTTATGGAAAAACCCTCTCACCTCTTTTCCCTCAATAGCATAGGATCATGTCATCTCTACTATACATATCTCTACTCTTACCTATGACTTGCTGAGTACGTAAGTGCTCACCCTTGCAACTTATCAACAATAGATGGAATGCTTCATGACCAAGATGAAGGCTTGGAAGATTTCGTGGATCCAGAAGGAAGAGAGCCAGTTCTGCCAGAATCCTGAAGTGTGCTGTTCTGCTGTCAACTTCTTATGACTGTGGGGGTTTCGCCTAGCTTCCGCCGAGTAGTTGTCTTTTTGTTTTAATTAGAACATTTGTGCCGTGAAGGCATTGTATTACTCTTTTATTGTACCAGGCCAGCAGGCCATACTGTTTATGAATGATATTTTGTAAGTTACTCTGCTGCAATGAACTCCTGTGCTTGACTTATCCTGGGAAGTCAGTGGTATGTATGTATGAGGCCAGCTGCAGTGAGCTAGGTCTCCACAGGAGTAGTCGTGGTACCCTGCTCGGGGCGCGACAGATTAAAAAGTGGTATCAGAGCAGCATGAGAACTTGACTGTAGGACGACACCTTTAGGAATTGGCTCGCCAGGAAGGCGTAGTTTATTTTCTAAAAACACTATTTTTGAAAACAGGAGCGTTGTAGCTTCTAAAAGTTTTGGATTTCAAAAGTCTTACTTGGCTTTTCTAAAAATTCGGCCAGATGTCAAGAGAGTGCTTTGCTTTTGTAGAGTGCCTCAGGAGTTGGGCTACGTTGCTACGGCACATAGCCTAGTTCTTTTGGTAGAGCCCTGGTTGAGTAGTTAGTCGACTGTCGTGGAGGATTAGCCGGGAAAAGGGTAGTGTTGGGGGAAATCTCCACGCGGTCAAGTCCAGGTAAGTTCATGATTGCCCGGGGACAGTGGCCTCCGGTGCCTGCCCCGGGCGCCGCCTTTTAGGCGCCCGGGACCGTGCCTCCGGGGCATGTCCCGGGCGCCGCCATTTGGTCCCCGGGACCGTGCCCCCCGGGCATGTCCCGGGCGCCACCATTTGGCCCCCGGGACCGTGCCTCCCGGGCATGTCCCGGGCGCCGCCATTCGCCCGGGGATAGTGGCCTCCGGTGCCTGCCCCGGGCGCCGCCATTTGGCCACCGGGACCGTGCCCCCCGGGCATGTCCCGGGCGCCGCCATTTGGCCCCCGGGACCGTGTCCCCCGGGCATGTCCCGGGCGCCGCCATTCGCCCGGGGATAGTGGCCTCCGGTGCCTGCCCCGGGAGCCGCCATTTGGCCCCCGGGACCGTGCCCCCCGGGCATGTCCCGGGCGCCGCCATTTGGCCCCCGGGACCGTGTCCCCCGGGCATGTCCCGGGCGCCGCCATTCGCCCGGGGATAGTGGCCTCCGGTGCCTGCCCCGGGCGCCGCCATTTGGCCCCCGGGACCGTGCCCCCCGGGCATGTCCCGGGCGCCGCCATTTGGCCCCCGGGACCGTGTCCCCCGGGCATGTCCCGGGCGCCGCCATTCGCCCGGGGAGAGTGGCCTCTGGTGCCTGCCCCGGGCGCCGCCATTTGGCCCCCGGAACCGTGCCCCCCGGGCATGTCCCGGGCGCCGCCATGTGCCCGGGGACAGTGGCCTCCGGTGTCTGCCCCAGGCGCCGCCTTTTGGGCTCCCGGGACCCTGCTCTCCGGAAGAGGTCCCGGACGTCACCGCCCTCCTAAAAGGTAAAATCCCTGTTTGTTTATCACGTGCAGGTCACGCGAGGGACGCCTCGGGAATCAGCGACCACCTGTCAAGCATCCAAGACGTTTGACCGGGAGAAGGACGGTCCTACCCTTCAATCCGACGGTGGCTCCCGGGGTAGTTTAGGTTTTTTGCTTCTTTTTGGGGCTATAAATAGCCCTTGTACCCCTCTGTTGTAAAGGATCGCTTCATTATTATTTGGAATAGCTAATCTCACAGACGTGCTCCGGAAGCCTCTCCCCCGGAGAGAGCTCCCCCAGCCGACTCCGATCGGGAGCGCGTCGACAGGACTAGGGCCCCCACTGGGACCCGAACCTGTATAAATCCTCGTGTCTTTTCTTGTGTTTGTCCGGCGGGGGAGGACCGGTCACCCGGTCAACCCGCGCTGCGTAATCTCCGCTAGGATCGTCTTCAAAACCTGCCGGGGTATTCTTAATACCACGACAGTTGGCGCCGTCCGTGGGGACCCGTGACGAATCGCCATGGCTCCTCCGAGAACAAGGGCCCGCGCCCTTCCCGGTGACGCCGGTCCCGGTGACCTGGCGGCACCCGTCCGGGACGCTGCTGTTCCGGCGCTTCCGTCCGGAGGCGACCATTCCCAGGTACCGCCTCCCACCTTTCCTCTCAATCTAGGTGCCTCCACCTCCGGGTCGCTCCCGGCGGCCGCGGGGACCTCGGCCGGGACGAGTTTCCCCCCGACGGCTCCCCCGGCCCCCCGGGACGCCCTGCTGGAGGCTCTCGTGGAGGGCCAGCTCCGCGCCCAGCGCTCTATGGACGAGCTCCTTAGTGTGTTGGCGCGGCCCTCGGCCCCCACATTTTCGCCGCACCCGTATCCGGGGATCATACCCCCGTTTATGGGATACCCAGCGGCCCCTCCGGCGTCAGGGGGACTGTCTACCCCGTATAATCCCGCTGGGGGGTTCCCTCCCCCCGCGGGATATACTTCCGGACACTTCTCGGCACCCGGGCCTGTCCCGGTGCCGGGAGGCTATTTAATGCCCGGGCCCTTCGTGGCACCAGGGGGGTACCCCGTCCCCGGCTCGCTTCCGGGGCTGGGGGGTCATTTCATGCCGGGGGCTATTCCTACGCCGGGAGCCAGTCCCGCCCCCCGCGTTACGTTTACCGCACCGGGGCAGGTCGACAGAACAGCTCCCGTGCCTCAGCGAATTTCCCCCCGCATTGGCTCCCCAACCCGGGACGTCGCCGAGGGGGCTCACCCCCCACTGGTTCCGGATGTCACAGGGGTTTCCCCCTTCCCGGTCCCGGTCGTTGCCACGGGGGCCCCCTCTTCGGATCCTAACGCCGCCCCGGGCGCCCCCTCCCCGGTTCCGGATGGTGCAGGGGCTCCCCCCTTTCCGGTCCCGGGGGCCGTCCCAGGGGGCTCCCCCCAGCAGGCCCCGGTAGCTTCCGGTCCGGCTGCTACAGTGCAGGAGCTCCCTCCCCCGGCGAAGCAGGCCCGCTTCTCCCTGGGGGAGGTTGAGCGAATGCATTCTCCCAGCCACGGGGAAGAGCTTCCCCCCGGTCGTTGTCGCAGGGAACCTCGCTCTCGCACCGGTCGGGGGAAGAGACCCGCCGAAGAATCATCCTCCCCGGAGGGAAGCCCGGACGTCCGGGAAATCAGCCCCGGCCCGGAAGAGAAGCGTCGTCACCACCACTCCGGTGGCCCTCTTGGGCCGCTACCTGACTCAGATAACGAGGGGGCGTCCCCCGTTAAAGAAGACAGTAACTGGGGCTCCCCCCGGGAAGTGCAGGGGGCGAACCAGCCTCTATGTCGAAGACTCCGCAGCATCCGATGGCCGCGGCCCTATCGTCCCCCGCACATCGAGCATTATAATGGCGAGGCGGACCCTTACGAGTTCGTGCAGATCTACTCCACCGCCATCTCTGCAGCGGGGGGGGACGAGAGTGTCCAATGCAACGTCTTCCCCCTCTACCTCACCGGCATTGCCCGCTCCTGGTTTTACAATCTGAAGGCGGGCTCCATCAAGTCTTTCTCGCAGCTCAAGCGGGAGTTCTGTGCCAACTTCCAGGGGAACTACGTGCGTCCCCTGGACTCCTCGCAGCTGTATACTGTCCGCCAAAGAACTGGGGAGACCATCAGAAGCTTTTTCAAGTGCTTTGCCCAGGTGAAGAGCAAAGTGGCCCATGTCCCCGACTCTACGGTTATCGAAGCCTGCAAAAGCGGCATCCTCCCGGGGGAGCTCCACCGAAGGCTCTCCCGGAGCTGCCCCTCTTCCGCCGACGAGCTCTTCAACGTGCTCGAAAAGTACGCTCGGGCGGAGGAAGACGACATCTGGAAGAAGACCCAGGGGGCTCCTGCCCCCGCCGAGCGGGGGGCCCGGGATCCCCCCAGACGCCCCAGGCAGGGGGGCCGTAGCGAACCACGGCCTCGGGACACTTTTGTCCTCGAGGGCGGAGGCGGCTCGCGCGACCCCCCGAAGGGCAACCGCCCCTTTCCCAAGCCGAGAGGCCATGGGGGAGGACAGTCTTCGCGCGGCCGCGAAGGCCCCGCGGGGAGAAGCCGGGAAGGACCGTGGTGCAGCTTCCACGGGTCCAGTACCCACGCCACCCGAGATTGCCACCAGCTGCTGCAACACTTCGCGGCATTCCTCGACCAACACGGGCAGGGGGGGGGACTCCGGCCTCCTTGCCCCCTTGGCCAGCTGTTCCGGCCCTTCCCGCTCCCGCGGGGGGGCAGCAGGTGCAGGAGGGGGAGCCTTCAGACGCTCTCCCCTTTCAAACTTCTCAGCGCCGCATCAACGTCATCGTAGGGGGCTCCGCCTCCGGGCGGGACTCCAAGCGCCAGCGCAAGGAGTACGCGCGAGAAGTTAAGGTAGTGGGGGTGCTACACGCGTCCGTGCCGCCCAAGTGGTCGGACGTCCCCCTCACCTTTACGGCGGAAGACGCGCGAGGGGTTCGCTTCCCCCATGACGACGCGCTTATTGTCTCCGCGACAATCTACAACTGCCACTTAGCCCGCATCCTCGTGGACGACGGAAGCTCCGCCGACGTCCTGTTCCTCAAAACATTCAAGGAAATGCAGGTGGATGAGAAGCTCCTGCAACCAGCGGCAGGGCCTCTGCAAGGGTTTGTCCCGGGGAAGGCGATCCACCCCGTGGGCAAGGTAGATCTCCCGATCACCTTCGGCACCCCGGAGAACTACCGGACCGAGCTAGTCCGCTTCGACGTAGTGGACCTCCCCTCCTCCTACAATGTGATTATGGGGAGGACTACGATCAATCGGCTGGGGGCTGCCACCCACCAAAACTACTTGTGCATGAAGATCCCCGGGCCGCATGGCGTGATCAACGTCCGGGGGGATCAAGACATGGCCCGTGCTCTATACGAGCGAGCTGCTGCCACAATAGGAAGCGTCAACCTGATCAAGGCACCCGGGGGGGAGGCTCCCCCCCCGGACGTAGACGTCGCTGCGCCATCCCCTGGGAGGCCCCTCCTCAAGCCGCGTCCGGAAGGGGGCCTCCGGAAGGTCCCACTGTCCCTGGGCAGCAGAGACCAAACTGTCCAAATCGGGGCAGAGCTCCCCCAAGACCATGCAGCGCAACTCACAGCCTTTCTGCGCGAAAACTCTGATGTTTTTGCGTGGAAGCCTTCGGACATGCAGGGCGTCGCCCGGGAGGTTATTGAACACAAGCTCGCGGTAACCCCCGGTCACCCCCCTATCAAGCAGAAGTTGAGGAAGCTCTCCCTCGAATGTCAAGAAGCCATCAAGACGGAGATAGCCCGGCTCCGAGAGGCGGGGTTCATCCGGGAAGTGTTGCACCCCGAGTGGCTCGCAAACCCCGTCCTCGTCAAGAAGTCAAGTGGCAAGTGGCGCATGTGCGTGGACTTCACCAACCTTAACCGCGCTTGCCCCAAAGACAACTTCCCGCTCCCGCGGATCGACCAACTCGTTGACTCCACCGCGGGGTGCGAGCTGATGAGCTTCCTAGACGCCTACTCGGGATACCATCAAGTCCGGATGGCGGAGGGGGATGAGGAAAAGACGAGTTTTATAACTCCCCTCGGAACCTTCTGCTACCGCCATATGCCTTTCGGGCTCAAGAATGCGGGAGCCACCTTCCAGCGCCTTATGACGCTGGTGTTCAAAGATCAAGTCGGCCGCAACGTCGAAGTCTACGTAGACGACGCGGTCGTCAAAAGCCCCCGTGCAGCCTCCCACATCGACGACCTCACAGAGACCTTCTGCAACCTCCGCGCGTTCGGGCTCAAGCTCAACCCGGAGAAGTGCGCCTTCGGGGTGCGCGGGGGGAAGCTCCTGGGTTTCCTCGTGTCCCAGCGGGGCATTGAGGCAAACCCCGAGAAGATCCGGGCCTTCCTAGAGATGCCCCCGCCGCGCTCCGTCAAAGATGTCCAGCGGCTCTCCGGCCGCCTGGCCGCGCTCAGCCGCTTCGTCTCCCGTTCGGGGGAGCGGGGCCTCCAGTTCTTCAAGATCCTCCGAGGGCTTGAGGGGTTCCGCTGGACCCCCGAGGCCCAGGAAGCCTTCAACGACCTCAAGAAGTACCTCTCGAGCCCTCCAATGCTCGTGAGTCCGTCTCCGGAAGAGCCCTTGCTCCTCTACCTCGCCGCGACCCCCGTCGCCGTCAGCGCGATTTTGGTGAAGGAGCAAGGGGGGCAGCAACGTCCCGTGTACTACGTCAGTGAAGCCCTCCAAGGGGCCAAGACTCGGTACACGGAGATGGAGAAGATTTGCTACGCTCTCCTCATGGCGTCCCGGAAGCTCCGGCATTACTTCCTGGGGCACCCCATCACCGTTCCGTCGTCCCTCCCCCTGGGGGAGGTACTGCGGAATAAAGAAGCCACCGGCCGGATTGGGAAGTGGGGGGCCGAGCTTGCCCCCTTCTCCCTGTCCCTTACCGGCCGCTCCGCAATCAAGTCGCAGGTCCTCGCTGACTTCATCGCAGAATGGACTCCCGCCTCTGGGTCCGGGGACGAAGATCTCCCTGTGCCGCCCCGACGCAGTGACCATTGGACCCTGCTGTTTGATGGGTCGCTGTGCCTCGCTGGGGCTGGCGCGGGGGTGGTCCTCCGGAGCCCCGAGGGGAAGGAGCTCGAGTACGCCGCGCGGCTCGAGTTCCCCGCAACCAACAACGTCGCCGAATACGAGGCTCTGCTCCTCGGGATGCGCCTGGCGCGCTCCCTGGGGATCCGGCGCCTACTAGTGAAGGGAGACTCTCAGCTCGTTGTCTGCCAAACGGACAAATCTTACCTGTGCCATGACGCAAATCTAAGTCTTTACTTGCAGGAAGTACGAAAAATGGAGAAACACTTCGACGGCCTTGAGGCCCGGCATATCCCGCGAAGGGAAAATGACCGGGCTGATGCTTTGGCCCGGGCGGCAAGCGCCCGGGAAACGCTCCCCAAGGGGGCCTTCTTGGAAACAATCACGAAGCCCTCGGTGGCCCCGCCGGACGCAGGCCCCGAGCCTCCGGTCCCGGAGGTCGCCGAGATCGTCCGGCCGTCGTCATGGATGGATCCCCTCATCTCCTTCATCAAGGGGGAGGGGGACCCTCCCAGCGAGACCGAGGTTAAGCGCCTCCGGGCCAAAGCCCGGGCATATCTCCTGCTCGAGGGAAGGCTCTACAAGCGGGGGGCTTCAGCCCTCCTGCGCTGCCTCCCCCGGTCGGAGGGACTTCAACCCCTGGAAGACATTCACGCGGGGAGCTGTGGTTCTCACCTAGCCCCGCGTGCCATCGCCGCCAAGGCCCTTCGGCAGGGCTTTTACTGGCCTACAGTCATGCGCGACGCGCGAGACCTTGTCTCCGCGTGCGAAGCATGCCAAAAGATGGCCAAGGGCTCGAATCTCCCCCCTGTAGCGCTGCGGACTATCCCCATCACTTGGCCCTTCGTGCGCTGGGGGATGGACCTCTTAGGGCCTTTCCCCCCAGCGCCCGGAGGATACAAGTATGCGGTGGTCGCGGTCGACTACTTTACAAAGTGGGTTGAGGCGGAGCCCTTGGCTAGCATCACCTCCCGGGCCGTTCAGCGGTTTTTCTGGAAAAACGTCGTTTGTCGTTTTGGTGTCCCCCGGGAAATCACCGTGGACAACGGGACCCAATTCGACTCGGCATATTTCCGGGAATTCTGCGAAGGCCTGGGGGTCGTCATCCACTTCGCCTCAGTGGCCCATCCCCAAAGCAACGGGGCCGTCGAGAGGGTCAATGGCGTAATCCTACAGGGGTTACGCCGGAGACTCGAACAAACCGCTTCCAAGCGGGGCGCGTGGGCAGAGGAGCTCCCTAGCATCCTCTGCTCCATGCGCACGACCCCGTCCCGGGCCACAGGGCGTGCTCCCTTCTCCCTAGTCTACGGGGCGGAGGCAGTCCTCCCCCCGGAGATTGGCTTCCGGTCGCTGCGGGTCGAGCTCCTGAACGGAGCCACGACCGCAGCCTACCGGGCCAACGAAGACAACCGGCGGCTGGAAATCGACCTCGTGGAGGAGGAACGCGACCGAGCGCTCCTCCGCCACGCCATCTACGAGCGCGAGATGTCGCGCGCATACAACCAGCGCGTGCGCGAGAGAGCTTTCCGCCTTGGGGACCTTGTCCTCAAGCGCGTCACAGACCCCCAAGCCCAGGGTAAGCTCTCCACCAAGTGGGAGGGCCCCTACAGGATCTCCGCTGTCCTAGGCTCGGGGGCCTACAAGCTCTCCAACCTTGAAGAGCAGGAGCTGAAGCACACCTGGAACTTGCGTTTACTTCGCAAGTTCTACGTTTAGCCTTACGGGCCTGTCCCCTCCCCCGGGGCGGTCACGCCGGAGGGGGAGGGGGGACACTGTAGCTTCCCTTTTTCCCCCTTCGCGGCTTCGCAGGGGGGCTTTGTATATTTCGTTAATAAATGCATAGCCTTTGTTCCTCAACTGTCTCACTGCAGGTTGTTTTTGTTTACCGCCCCTAGTGGTGATGCCCTCCCCGCGAGGATGCCTTCCCCGTGAAGATGCCCTCCCCGCGAGGATGCCCTCCCCGTGAGGAAGTGGGCCCTGCCCCAGCAAGTCCCTCCTGAAGGGCGGCTTACGAACAGCCCTCGTGGACTGAGGGTGTAAGCGGCAACCCGGTCCCCAGCGGCCACGGTAACGAGTCACTTTGGGAGATTAGTCCCCTACCCAAACACTCAAGACCCGTCTCCGGGCACTTCCTCCTCCGGGAGTAGACGCTCTCCTCAGCGGGACGTCTAATGGCTTTCTGGATCTATCTTCCTCCTCCGGGAGTCGACGTTATTCCCGGCTCCCCGTTCTCACGGCGACCGGAAGATCAGCCCCTTGCGGCTTGATTGGATCTATCTTCCTCCCCCGGGAGTCGACGTTATTCCCGGCTCCCCGTTCTCACGGCGACCGGAAGATCAGCCCCTTGCGGCTTGATTGGATCTATCTTCCTCCCCCGGGAGTCGACGTTATTCCCGGCTCCCCGTTCTCACGGCGACCGGAAGATCAGCCCCTTGCGGCTTGATTGGATCTATCTTCCTCCCCCGGGAGTCGACGTTATTCCCGGCTCCCCGTTCTCACGGCGACCGGATGATTATCTCTCAAAGACCTTATTCTCGGCTCCCCGTTCTCACGGCGACCGGACGAACCCTCCCGGGAAGCTCTCCTCCGGAGGTCTTATTGGCTTTTCATGAGCCCCTTCCGCGCCTTGTTCCCGGCTCCCCGCTCTCCCGGCGCCCGGATGAACCTCTCCCGGTGCCCCCGCGCACCCCGGAAGGTCCCTCCCTCGGAAATCCGGTTTTTTACAATTTTCTAACTTAGAAAATATTTCTACAGGTTATGCTCCCCCCGGGGACCCTGTTTCCCCCACAGCACGCGGAGGCTCCCTCCCGCCCGCTGTGGGCGGGGGGGGGGGGGACAGGGGGTCCCCGGGTCACCCACGAAGAAACTTAGCTCATCCTTGTTAAGATGAGTCGTCCAGACCATCCAAGAAGAAGAAAATAAAGAGGCAATAAAAAGTTTAACAATGCGCTTTATTGATCAACAAACCCGGAGGACATCTTCCCCCTCCGGTGGGTTTCGGAAATGATACAACCCGGGTCCTAACCCGGGGGATTTTCTACGAGCCTAAGGCCCCTACGCCTAAAGCTCCCGGAGGCGCTCCCTTAGCTCCCGGGCCAGGTCCCGGTACAGCGCCCGGACGCGACGCTGAGAATTCTGAAGTACGTCTTCGGGCCAAAACTCGTACCCAGCCGGCGGAAGTATCCGGAGAGGAGGTATCATCTGGGCCCTCGGGCGCGGGGGAGTTAATTCAGCACGGCTGTTGTCAAAATTATCCAAGTGCCATTCCGGGCGCCACCTCAACCGGACGGGCTCCCGGGCAGTACCGCCGTCGCGCCTCCCGGAGACAAGGCTCAGCAAAATCAAAGCCGCTTGGGCGTCCCCCGGAGAGCCTCTCCCGGACCGTTGCTCGGGAGCAACCCCCCGGGAACCCTGGTAACATTTCATTACAAAAGACTTAGAAAAATTTCTAATATATTTCATTGCAAAATGTTTGTGTACAAGTGCCCGGGGCTTCTCCTAAGAAGCTACCGGAATCAAAATGCCTAACAAAATAAAAAGGGGTCCTAGCTAAAGACCCGGGGGAGGCTCATACTTTGGCATTGGGGTCCTCCCCCCGGGAAGCTTCCTCCGTGGCCGGGGCAGGGACATCCGCGGCCGGAGGCGCCGGTGTCGGGAACCACGTCCGGATGATCCGGTCGTAGAACCCCTCTGCCAGCAGCTCTACCTCCCGGCGCGTTGGCTCGAAGGCCTCCGGGAAGCCCCGGGGGATGCGCCCCCCGATCGCCCGGGCGCCGACCCCACGGTAGTCAACGAGCCCCGCGGCGGCCGCGATGACGGGGATCGCTCGGCCCCGTGCCCGGACGTCCGCAGCCTCCGGGATGGCGGAGACTTGTGCGTTAAGAAAACGCACAGCCTCCACGAGGGTCGCCGGGGGCACCCCCAGGCCGCTCCCGGAGCCCAGGCTAACGCCAAGGCTTTCCAAGGCCGAGCGGACGGAGCGGCCCGCGTCCGACAGCGCCCGGACGCTGGAGCTCTCGAGCTCCCGGAGCGCCTTCTCCCGCACCTTGGCCTCCTCTCGGAGACGGATGTAGGCGCCCTCCGAAAGGTGCACCTGCGCCCGGGCCCGGGACAGCTCATCAAGAGCTTCGTCCCGCTCCCGGATGGCCGCCTCCCGCTGCTCGACGCAGGCCGAGGCCCGGCTCTCCGCCTCCTTGAGCAGCCGGGTGACCCGCTGCTCAAGGCCCCAGGTAACAGTCGCTACCTACAAAATGCATAAAGAGTTAGAAAAATCTTAAGTGCAGGAAAAAAACCGAAGTGTGGAGAGCTCGAGTTACCTGGGCTCCGAGGGACTCGAGCCCCTCAAAACGCTCGTGGAGCGTCCCTCCTGCCACGAGGGCCTGCACCTTCCGGTTGTGCAGGCCCTCCGCGTAGCGGGCCACCTCCCCCGCCGGAAATAGGGAGGTGTCTTGCCCGGCCCTCCTGTCGCGGCCGGGAGAGGGCCCCCGGACCTCTGAATCCGGGAGCATGGCCGGCGTCGCCGGCGTCTTCGTCGACGAAGTTTCCTCCGAAGACGAAGACGAAGGTTGGGCGGGGATCTCCGCCCGGGGGGGGATCATTGGGCCTTTCCCCGCCCCAGGCCGGAGGGCCCTCGGAGCCTCCTGCTCCGGGGGGACCTCGAAGACTGAGGGGCTCCCCCCCTCCTCATCCACCGGCCAGAGGCGCGGGGGCGCCGCCCCCGAAAACCTCACTTCTAGCCTCTCCGGCGCCAATGCCGCCGGGAGAGGCGAGAGGAGCGTCACGCGAACTGGCGACGGGGCGTAGTCCGCCGAATCGGACCCCGCCCCATCGACAACAATCTCCTTCCCCCGGGCCTCGACGGGGGCCTCCGGGGGCGGAGGCGTCGCCTCTGCCTGGGGCGCCGCCCGGGCATGTTCGGCTCCGGGAGCTGCGTCCCGGGCCCTCACCGGCGTCGTCGCCGGCGCCGTTGCCGGAGCTGGGGTCTTCTGGACCCGGGGCTTTTTGGGCTCCGAGCCCCCGGCCGCGTCCTTCCCCCGTTTATGAGACCCGGGGGTGGGAAGGGGCTTCCTCTCCGGAAGCCTGAGCCCGTAGGCCTCGGCCACCAAGTTCCGGGGAGGCCCCTCCCCCACGAGGCGCACGATGCGCTCGTGTTCGTCGGCGAAGTACCTCCCCAGGAGGTGCTCCGCCCTGTCCCTCGCCGCCGGGTACGGACGCACTGCAAGAGGTAAAAAGTTAGTCAATTTCTCATAAAAAACTGCAAGTACAAGAATGCAGGGCACTTACGCCGCATCACCGGCTTGACCGGAGGCCGCTGCTCCGGGCCCATGCCGATCCCCCTTCCCCCGCGTGAGAAGGGGGAAAGCCGCAGGAGCGCCAGCTCCTCCGCGGCGTCCCGCATTGAGCGGGCCTTCTTCGCCAACACCACCTTCCCGAGGAGCTCGAACTCCTCGTCCGTCCACACCGGCGGCTTCGGTGCGGATGATCGGCTGTAGGTGGGAGGCTCCGGGGCGTAGACCACCGCCTCGTCCCGGACCCGGAGGTAGAACCACCTCCGGAGCCAGTCCCCCCAGTGGTCCCGGGAAGCCGCCGCCGGGAAGTCCGCCACCCGGGAGGGCAGCATTTGGACCATCACCGAGCCGAAGGGGGACTTCGGTCCTCCCTTCACCAAGTGGGAGCTCCGCGCCGCCGGTTCATAGAAGTACCGGAAGGCGCGGAGGGTGGGCTCCCGCCCGGTCGCTGTCTCGTAGAGCCATATAAAAAGGCCCATACGGACGAGCGCGTTCGGAGTGAGGTGGTTGAGAGCCACCCCATACTCTTTGAGAAACTCCCGGAGCATCGGGTGCACCGGGAGCCGGAGCCCCGCCTCGAGGAAGGCCTCGAAGGCCACGACCTCTCCGGGCCTGGGGCGGGGGGCTCCGTCCTTCTTTAGGGGGACCCGGATGTCCCCCTCTTCGACGATGCCCTTCTTGACCAAGGACTCCGCGTCCGAGGCCGAGAACTCGGAAGCCCAAAGGAAATCCACGGGGATTTCCTCCGGGGGCACCTCCGTGGTCTTCGCTCGACCTTTGGGCGCCATTAGGTGAGTTCTTTGTCTTTCGGTGGCTAAGTTTTCAGGTGGCTGTCAACGACTCCCGGACGCTCGCTACCGGAGAAGGCTACCGGAGAAACTACCGGAAGAGCGCTACCGGGAGAGCTGAAGCTGGAGTTGAAGATTTGGAATGAGCTTCCGGGGCCCCCTAAGACCCTATTTATAGAGGCTGGCCGTGATCTAGATGCGCGCCACGTGGCCCCCTCGGAGCAATCTGGACCACTGATTCAAACCGTGCGCGGGAAACGAAGGGACAGGCGCGTAAATCGAGACGCCGGTTCGAACCGCGCGTGCATTTATTGCGAAAACGGCGCGGCCATAAAGTGCCCGGCACAGAAACCGAAGCGTCGTCGGGGCTCCGGTGATTTTCGTCCGGAGTTTGCGTCCGGAGATTTTCCCGATACCGTAACCATTCCCTCCGGGGGCTCAGGCTTCGTCCCCGGAGGGCATGGGAGGCTGCTGTTGGGGGAAATCTCCACGCGGTCAAGTCCAGGTAAGTTCATGATTGCCCGGGGACAGTGGCCTCCGGTGCCTGCCTCGGGCGCCGCCTTTTAGGCGCCCGGGACCGTGCCTCCGGGGCATGTCCCGGGCGCCGCCATTTGGCCCCCGGGACCGTGCCTCCCGGGCATGTCCCGGGCGCCGCCATTCGCCCGGGGATAGTGGCCTCCGGTGCCTGCCCCGGGCGCCGCCATTTGGCCCCCGGGACCGTGCCCCCCGGGCATGTCCCGGGCGACGCCATTTGGCCCCCGGGACCGTGCCTCCCGGGCATGTCCCGGGCGCCGCCATTCGCCCGGGGATAGTGGCCTCCGGTGCCTGCCCCGGGCGCCGCCATTTGGCCCCCGGGACCGTGCCCCCCGGGCATGTCCCGGGCGCCGCCATTTGGCCCCCGGGACCGTGTCCCCCGGGCATGTCCCGGGCGCCGCCATTCGCCCGGGGATAGTGGCCTCCGGTGCCTGCCCCGGGCGCCGCCATTTGGCCCCCGGGACCGTGCCCCCCGGGCATGTCCCGGGCGCCGCCATTCGCCCGGGGATAGTGGCCTCCGGTGCCTGCCCCGGGCGCCGCCATTTGGCCCCCGGGACCGTGCCCCCCGGGCATGTCCCGGGCGCCGCCATTTGGCCCCCGGGACCGTGTCCCCCGGGCATGTCCCGGGCGCCGCCATTCGCCCGGGGAGAGTGGCCTCCGGTGCCTGCCCCGGGCGCCGCCATTTGGCCCCCGGGACCGTGCCCCCCGGGCATGTCCCGGGCGCCGCCATGTGCCCGGGGACAGTGGCCTCCGGTGTCTGCCCCGGGCGCCGCCTTTTGGGCTCCCGGGACCCTGCTCTCCGGAAGAGGTCCCGGACGTCACCGCCCTCCTAAAAGGTAAAATCCCTGTTTGTTTATCACGTGCAGGTCACACGAGGGACGCCTCGGGAATCAGCGACCATCTGTCAAGCATCCAAGACGTTTGACCGGGAGAAGGATGGTCCTACCCTTCAATCCGACGGTGGCTCCCGGGGTAGTTTAGGTTTTTGCTTCTTTTTGGGGCTATAAATAGCCCTTGTACCCCTCTGTTGTAAAGGATCGCTTCATTATTATTTGGAATAGCTAATCTCACAGACGTGCTCCGGAAGCCTCTCCCCCGGAGAGAGCTCCCCCAGCCGACTCCGATCGGGAGCGCGTCGACAGGACTAGGGCCCCCACTGGGACCCGAACCTGTATAAATCCTCGTGTCTTTTCTTGTGTTTGTCCGGCGGGGGAGGACCGGTCACCCGGTCAACCCGCGCTGCGTAATCTCCACTAGGATCGTCTTCAAAACCTACCGGGGTATTCTTAATACCACGACAGGTAGTATAGATTGAGCAGGTGGATGCTCTTGCTAGCTTTTGTGCTCCGCCGTTGCTTTCGCAATGGTTAACTTGTTTACTATGGCTAGAAGCCTAAGTGTTTTGTGCATTAAATAGTTGCATTAATTTCAGCATTAGTGCCCTAGCTCTCTCTTAGTTAGTTAGACCCATCTGCCTTTCTTCAGAAGAATCAGTATGGTGTACAGGAAGAGAAGATCGCAAGGTAGTCAGGAGGACAGGGAGCAAGCTTCACCCAGGGGAGACCCTGCAAGGGGAGGACCTTCATCTCAACAGAGACCCCAGGAATCAAACCTTTCTCAGGAAGATCAGCCAACCCTCCAAGAAATTCTTCTCTCCATGGAAAAAGAACAGGCAAGAGGCACAAGCTGCCCACACCCAGTTGTTGGCTCAGATCATTCAAAAGATGCCAGGAGGGACATCTGAAGGAACTGCTGTTGGAACCCGACTATCGGATTTTCAGAAGACCCGACCACCAACATTTGCTAGTGCGACTGATCCCATCATCGCCGATGATTGGCTCAGGGACATCGAGAGGAAGTTGGATACAGTTCGTTGTAACGACCGAGAGAAAGTTTTATTCAGATCACACCAACTCACAGGAGCAGCAGCCGTATGGTGGATAAACTATCAAGAGGCTCACCCTGACAAGGATAACATATCCTAGACAGAATTTAAAGAACAATTCCGGAAATTTCACGTACCCATCGGTGTCATAGCCGCCAAACGCCGAGAGTGCCGAAACTTGGTACAAGGGAGCCGGACCGTTACGGAATATCTGCACCAATTCAGCCATCTAGCTCGCTACGCGCCAGGAGACATCGACACGGAGGACAAAAAGATTGAGCGCTTCACCGAAGGACTTCAGCACTATCTGCAGTACCAGATTGCCTCCCACGAATTTTCAGAGTTCCAAACCTTAGTCAATCGGGTATTGAAGGTGGAAGAAAAGAGGAGCATAGGAGAAGAAAGTCGGAAAAGGAAGATGCTACAGCAAGCACGGCTGCCAGGCAACCCAACCAGGGGAAGAGTCCCGACATCTCCCAATTTTCGACCAGTCTACCAAGCACCAAGATCACCAGCAACACCGTCATGTCCAAGCTGCAAAGGAGCTCACTACCAAAAGGACTGCCCTCATGCTAGAACTCAGTGTTTTCACTGTGGGCAGTATGGACATCGCAAAGACAGCTGTCCTTGGATTCAGCTCCCAACGTCAATAGCAAGATCACAAGCTGGAACACCGACGATGACATCCAGGACCACAGCTTCACCACCATTGCAGAGCCCCAGAGGAAGTTCGCCCAACAGAGGAGGAACCATAGTAGGACGAGGACGAGGAAGAGGAAGGGGACAAATGTCAGGCCGAGGAGGCCAATTAAACTTCACCTCGCTTCAAGAAGCAAACAACGCCACCAACATTCTCCTAGGTAGATTCTTGATCCAGTCTACATCTGCTTTAATACTGTTGATCCTGGAGTTACAAATTCATTCATATCAGAAGGTTTTGCATTTAAAGTGGGAATACATATGGTACCTCTAGAGTACTCTATGGTTATACAGACCCCAGGAGCTAAGTTGCCTGTATATTCAGCTTGCCATCATATATAACCTTCAGAGTAGAAGGGGAAGAGTTTATGGCTAGCCTATTAGTCCTAGAACTGCAAGGCCTAGACATTGTAGTGGAAATGGGTTGGTTATCCCAACATAAAAGTCTAGTGGATTGTGAGAGGAAAACTCTAAGCCTTGTTAGTAACCAGGGAAAGAAAGTCTTGTTCCATGTGGACAAGTTGTTAGTCGAGAAACTACAAGGGTCTATTCAAGCACTTCAGAAGATATGCTTGGATCAATTGCCCATAGTATAGGAATACTCGGACGTATTCCCAAAAAGAACTCCCAGGGATGCCACCTGATAGGGAGATAAAGTTTACCATTGAGCTTAAACCAGGAGTGGCACCTATAGCCAAGGGACCATATAGGATGCCGGTAGCAGACTTAGAGGAGTTGAAAAGTTAGCTAGAGGAGCTAGAGAGTAAAGGATTTATCTGACCTAGTGCTTTACCATGGGGAGCCCCAATGCTGTTGAAGAAAGATGGAACTCTAAGGATCGATGTGCGTGGATTACCAAGCGCTAAATGAGGTGACCATTAAGGACAAGTATCCACTGCCAAGGATTGATGAACTATTCGACCAACTTCGAGGAGCCAGAATATTCTCCAAGATAGACCTAAAGTCAGGCTATCACCAACTAAAAACCAGGAAGGAGGACATACCCAAGACTGCTTTCACTACAAGATATGGGCTATACGAGTTTACTGCAGTATCTTTGGACCGACTAATGCCCAGCAGCCTTCATGAACATCTTGAACAACACATTCATGGATCATCTTGATAAGTTGTCATTGTGCTCATAGACGACACCCTCATCTACTCCAGAAGTCCAGAGGAACATAAGCGGCACTTGCACAAGGACTTGAGAAGACCAAGAAAGTGCAAGTTCTATGCCAAATCCGACAAGTGCGAATTTTGGATGACAAAGATCTCATTCTTGGACATATCTTGACAAAGGAAGGAATTTTGGTACATTCCGCCAAGATTTCAGCAATCAAGGAATGGAAGCAACCTACCAGCGTGTCAGAGATCAGAAGCTTTTTGGGATTAGCAGGTTACTATCAGAGATTTATTGAAGGATTTTCCCAGATCGCTAAACCCCTTACCAATTGGTTTAGGAAGGAAGTCACATTTGAATGGACTGCCAAGTGCGAAGAAAGTTTCCAGAAACTTAAGGAAAAGTTAACAACCACACCAGTCCTCACATTGCCAGATAGTAAGGATGACTTCGAAGTATTCTGTGATGCTTCAAAGCAAAGCATAGGCTGTGTGTTGATACAAAAAGGCCAAGTGGTAGCTTATGCTTCACGACAGCTAAAGCTGCATAAGGAAAACTACCCTATTCATAACTTGGAGTTAGCAGCGGTAGTACATGCCTTGAGGATATGACAACATTACTTGCTTGGGAATAAGTGTGAAATCTACATGGATCATAAGAATCCCGAGTATATTTTCACCCAGGCAAAACTCAACATGCGCCAACATCGTTGGCTAGAGCTAATCAAGGACTATGACCTCAGCATTCTCTACCACCCAAGAAAAGCCAATGTGGTAGTAGACGCCTTGAGTAGAAAGGTCTACACTTTACAAGAGATTGTACTGAATAACCCACACTTACAGCTGGAATTGCAAGGACTAGAGATTGAAGTGGTACCGTCAGAAAGGTTAGCCACTCTCACAGTAATATCCCGACTCAAGGAACAAATAGAGAGTGCTCAAAAGAGAAAAAAAAAAGAGATCTGCAAGATCAAGAGCAGAATCAGGTTAGGTAAGGCTCAGGATTTTTCTGAGGACGAACAAGGAATTGTATGGTACCAAGGAAGGATTGTGTACCTCAAAGCGCAGACCTCAAGGAGCTGATTCTGCATGAAGCTCATAAAACTCCATACTCAATACACCCTGGTAACACCAAGATGTATCAGGACTTGAAAGCATGATTTCGGTAGGTCGATATGAAGAAAGAAATTGCGGCATACATTATAAGAGGTGACACGTGCCAGAGGATAAAGGCCGACCATCAGAAGATAGCTGGAGAGTTACAACCCCTACCTGTGCCAGCATGGAAACGGGAAGAAACCGGAATGGATTTTATTACAGGACTTCCCAGAACACAAGGATGTTACGATTCAATATGGGTCATTGTAGACAGACTCACCAAGACTGCACATTTCATGCCTGTCAAGAAGACCTACAATGGCAGTAAGTTGGCAGAATTATGCATGCAAAGGATAGTGATATGGCATGGTATCCCTAAGAAGATATTCTCAGATCGTGGAAGTCAGTTTACCTCAAAGTTTTGGAACCAACTTCATGAAACCTTGGGAACCTAGATGCAGTTCAGCACTGCATATCATCCACAGACGGGGAAACAAACTGAGAGAGTCAATCAGATCCTGGAAGAATTGCTAAGAGCTTGCATTTTGAATAGTGGGACATCATGGGAAAAATGCTTACCATTTGCAGAACTTACCTATAACAACAGTTATCAGGCTAGTCTGCAAATGGCACCATTTGAAGCTTTATATGGACATAAGTGCAGAACCCCATTACATTGGAATGAGTCAGGAGGAAGGAACGTATCGGACCATTCAAGATACTCAAGAGAAAGAGGAGAAGTGTCCTATAAACTGGAACTACCATCAGAACTTGGAGGAGTACATGATGTGTTCCATGTCCCTCAACTTTGGAAATGCCTAAAGGAACCCGCGGACCGGGTAGAAACTCTTGGTATTTCATTGCAGAAGAACCTCACCTACCTTGAGCAACCACTCCGGATTGTAGCCAGAGATGAGCATCAACTTCAAAGAAAGAAGATCAAGCTGTGCAAAGTTCAATGGAAAAAGAGGAAGATTTGCTTCAGACCTATCCCCATCTTTTCTCTTCTCTAGGTAAATCTCGGGGCGAGATTTCTTTAAGGAGGGTAGGCTTGTAACACCTTGGTTTTGGGGGTGAAAAGTTTTTGCATAAAATCCTGCATGCATGTATCCCTGTAGCAGTAGCCAGATCAGCTGAACCCTAATCTCTCCCAAACCCTAAAAATCTCCAAATCTATTCTCTAGATCCAGATCAAGATCTGACCATTCAGATTTAACCTACCAGTTATTCTGAAGATAAAAGTCTTCAGGAACCAAATTGAATTCTAACCCTAACTCCCAGTATCTAAGTCTCTTTCTGTTTTCGAAAACAGGAAATTCAGATTTACCCTAAGTACCCCAGTTTCCAGATAACTGAGTTATCATGATCTAACCCTATCCAGACTCAAGTATCTTTTGGAATATGTTCCTAAGTATATCCTCAACTTACTTCAGAAAGTTGGAAACCAGATTGTTTCATCTAAGTACTTTTCGCAATTTAGTCCAAATTTTACTGCGAATAAGTCCTTTTCAGTTTACTTGGAAGCCTTAAAAAGGTAAAATTCACGAATCAGCTCCAAATCTAGAATTTCTTTAGGGAACACCTCCCAAATACTATTTGATACAGATTCCCCTTCTGATCAGACTTCCAAATCTCACCCTAATTACCCGAATTCGAGATTGACAAAATCCAGATCTATTTTACCCTAATTTTACCCTATTTTCGAAAATAGGAGAAATCCCTCAAACCTTATCAAACTTTCTCCAGATTTGAGCTAAATGAGTATTAATAGAAATATTATACTCATCCATGAAATCAAATTCCAAATTAAACCTCTTGAAAACCAAATTTACAAATCAGTCCACTTTTCAACCGAAATCATTACAATTATACCCCTGGATCGACCAGAACCAGTGCAATCGACCAGCTCTACTGTTTTCGACCTCGAGTTGCTGTCTTCGACCTCGCGCTGCTGTGTTTGCTTCGACCACGACCTGGTCCTAGTGCACGATCACGGCCACAGCTCGCATGCGACCACGTGCACCACTGCAGCTCCCATCGACTTCGACCTCGCCAACTGCTACAGTAGCCCGTAGTCGTTGAAGCCAGCCCGTGGTCACCATCTTCGCCAACTGAACAGTGCCACGTGTGTGCTCGGTGTTGGCTACTGTGGATCTTCCCCGGTGCGAGTCACAGCCAGTTGTTTCTCCCGTTTGGACGCCACCGGCAACGGCTCCAGCAGCACAGCTTAGCCACGTGGAGAACTCGCCGCGGCCAGCCATCAACTTGCCCTCACATCACCTGTAAAGCCTTCACGGCCACTGAACCAAGTCACCTCGACGCCAGTTCGCCGTGAAGTCGCAATCCAGTCTTTTCCTTGCCGGCTTCAACTTCCCGTGCACTTCTAGCCGTTGCATCGCCTCCAAAACCTCTATAAATAGCCTTTGGCCTCAGTGAAACACCACACACCCACCAGAAGCACCTCAGTCCTCAAACTCGCCGTCTTCTTCTTCTTCCCCGGTGAGCAGCAAAGGGAGCTTCGGTGCCAAGCTTCTCCACTGCTTCCTTCTTCGATCCAGCACCCCCAGTGAGCTTCCCTCATCTTCCCCATGCTTCTCGAGCTTGGAATTTAGTTTAAATACCCTCAGTCGCCGGCAATTTTAGTTTTACTCCAGTAGCTCCGGCGAGCAATTAACTTCATTCCAGAATGAATTGATCTTCGAGCCAGTAGTGAAAGATGGTTAGAATAGCTCACTTAAGACCCCTGAACTATTGGTTTGAACAAATTCGTTGTAAAACAAAAACCCCCAATTTCCAGCCATGAACATGAACTTGTACTTACTGATTTAGCTTCTCTGTTGAGCAATCTGTTAATCTAACTTCACCAATGCATTTCTAGTACCCTGAGGACCATACACAAGCAAGGAATTGAGTTCAATCACTTTAAATCAGAAATGCCCAAATCAGATTTGAGTTCATCTTTTCTCAAGCTAGTATCTTCCAAATCCGGCCACTCCAGCTCAAACCACTTTGCCATTTAGATGTTTTGGACCATTCTGAGCAACTTTGTCTTCTATCACGACTTCTAATTCGGCATAGATTGTGAGATATAGCTATGCCCTAGTTACTGCACTGTTTATGTTGCATGTGCTCTAGGCCAGTCAACTTCTTTGCCGGTTTTCATCACTTTCCGGCCATCTCCTGCCCTAGATCCTGTTGAGACATTTGTTCCTGTTACAAATGTCTAACTACCAGACAAAGTGGTGCATCATTTGGAGCCCTAGATCAAAAGTTATGGCAAACCCTAGTTTCTGGCCATGTCAACTCTATGTCAAACTATGCCAGTCAGTGGCATTAGCCCTGTTCACCCACCTCTGGTCATGCAAAACAAAAACTACCTTGTGAAACAGTTGCCTCACTACTTTGTGCACCATATGCTTGAATCAAAACTCAATTTGGCCACTGGGAACTATTCAAACCATGTCAATGCCATTCTTCGGCATTGTCAGCCCTTGTCAGCCTATGTCAGCCAATGGCATTGGGCCAGTTTAACCCCTTCTGGGTATGCAAACTGAACATAACTTTGTCCCTTAGACTCCTGATGTTGTGATCTACATTTTATTCTACTGTCACAACTTGAGTTGAGCCCTCTATCATCCATCGACCCTATGTCGATGCCTTGAACCGAATGTCGACCTAAAGACGTTCGCTGTTTTTGAACGAACCAGCCGCAGCCTTGATATCATTCTGATATTTTGGGACATTTGGAATCTTGTGAACCCTTGACAACTAATCTTAACCCTGGTTTCCATAGTTTAACCCTAATCGTTTCTCAGAACTCTCAAATCTTGTATCGCCTAAGTGTTTCTCCTTGCATTATCGCATATAGTTTGCCGCAGTGGATTAAATCCACGGGGTGTGACACAAGTATTGTTTTATAAATTAAAATTTGTTAGTTCAAGATTACCCAAATGACAAGTGTTGTCATGATAAGGGGTGCTACCGTGGGCTGTCATGTGTTGACGTGTCGCGGTAGTACCATAATTTAGCGATCATGTGATATCTAAGAGGCATGTGGATTGTGCCCTAAGTATATGAAATGCTGCCATGAGCATGAGATTTGAAAAGCTTGGAAGAAAAGTATTTATGGAAAAACTCTCTCACCTCTTTTCCCTCAATAGCATAGGATCATGTCATCTCTACTATACGTATCTCTACTCTTACCTATGACTTGCTGAGTACGTAAGTGCTCCCCCTTGCAACTTATCAACAATAGATGGAACGCTTCATGACCAAGACGAAGGCTTGGAAGATTTCGTGGATCCAGAAGGAAGAGAGCCAGTTCTGCCAGAATCCTGAAGTGTGCTGTTCTGCTGTCAACTTCTTACTACTGTGGGGGTTTCGCCTAGCTTCCGCCGAGTAGTTGTCTTTTTGTTTTAATTAGACCATTTGTGCCGTGAAGGCATTGTATTACTCTTTTATTGTACCAGGCCAGCAGGCCATACTGTTTATGAATGATATTTTGTAAGTTACTCTGCTGCAATGAACTCCTGTGCTTGACTTATCCTGGGAAGTCAGTGGTATGTATGTATGAGGCCAGCTGCAGTGAGCTAGGTCTCCACAAGAGTAGTCGTGGTACCCTGCTCGGGGCGCGACACCTCCAAATACTCAAGAGTAGTAAGTTTTATTCTGTACATCCAATATTCTCAGTCCATCTACAATTATTTCACAAAATTGACAAATTGAAATAAATAATTGGAAGTATGAAACATGCATGCATGGTCAATATCTAGGCTATATGTATACAACTACTTACAATTGATGTATGAAAGCTTATCTTGATGCATTAATTGGAAAAGCCAGCTAGCTAGCTTGTTAACTTCAGCTATAAATCATTCCTAGCTTAACTTCAGCAAGCTATAGCTAGCTAGCTAACCTCCTAGCTTGGGGCTACATCTAGTTTAATGAATTGGAAGTAGAGAGAGAGAGGGAGAGTGATCGAGAGTGATCGAGAGAGAGAGGTGATGAGAAGATGACATTACCGAGGGGGATCGAATTATCATCCTTCCAGCTAGCTTTTCCAGATCACTCTAGCTTGGAGCGTAGATGCACATACGGTAGAACAGATCTAGAGATGCAGAGCAAGGTCGAGATATATAAGTTGTGCAATTTTACTTCGGTTCAAAACACAATCGTTAGTGAACTTTCCTCTCTTCTAATGATCCCACTGTCATAACCATTAGTATATATGACGTAATTTTACTATCGGTTGAATAAACAAACCATCAGTTAAATTTCATCTCTTCTATCGGTTTGTACAGTACTAACCGATAGTAAAAATGATGTAATTGCACTATCTGTTACAAAAGACAAACCGTTAGTGAACTTTCCTATCTTCTATCGGTTGGTACAGTACTAACCGATAGTAAACATTCCGTAATTTCACTATCTATTAAAAAAGGCAAACCGATAGTACAATTTACTCTCTTTTGATGGTTCATATAGTACTAACCGATAGTAAAAATGACGCTATATTCACTAACGGTTTCCCAGAACATAACCGTTAGTACAAAACATCTTCTCCACTGCAGTCATCATACACTAACAGTTTTTTCCCAGATTGCTTATAACCGTTAGAAGATAGGGGTTAGTGGACTACATTTCTGTAGTAGTGCCTATCATCTTGCCGCCGTTGAGGCCGATTTCTTCTCAGGCGCAGTTCGCCGCCACTCGCCGCCGTTCAACCTCCAGCCAAATCCAACCCTCCAGATTGTATCAATTAGCCCCAACTAGCTCCAGCGACTCCAGATTCCAGTAGCGCAGCACTAGAACACAATTTGGGTGTTTTACCCCTCGCTGCCATGCGGCTAGCATGTCGTCTGGTCGCCGCCGGCCACAGCCTTTGTCGCCACCTTGTCCAATAGATCCGCCTTAGCCTCCTAAGCATATCCCGCCATTACATCGACATCTGGTTTGGCCCAAAATCACAAGTTACTACCGTGCCAAGATTGTGTCCAGTAGTTGTGCTGTGCCATGTCGCCACCGTGTTTCCTAGTCATCGTTCGTCGCCGTCCGGCCATCCCAGTGATTGAAACCACAACCATTGGATTCCTGTTGTTTTTTCCTATCTCATAGACATAGTTGGCGAAGCAATCGAAGCCCTAAATTGATCAAACACCGAAGCCCTAGTTCTTGATAGTGCACAGATATTCAGTTCACTATGTCCATGGGTATTTTTGCAAAATCCTTGAACTTCTAGACTTTCCTGTGAAAACTTTGTTGTCAAACAGATGCCTTGTTCAGTTATGCACCCAATGCCTTGATCCAAATCTGTTTTTTCCACTGGAAACACCCTAAAACATGTCAATGCCATTCTTGGACATTGTCAGCCCTTATTAATCTATGTCAGCCGGTGGCATCAGCTCAGTTCGACCACTTCTGGTTGTACAAATTGAAATCCACTTTGTCCACTAAGTTTGTAGAGCAATGTTCTACATTTTCTTCAACTACCATATCTTCAGAAGAGCCCTCTAAACCAACCAAAGCCATGTCAGGCTGTGAATCGAATGTCGATCTATTGACATTCGCTGTTTTGAGCAAACCAGCCGTGAACTCAATGTCGATTTTGATGCCCTAAAACCCTAAGAGCCTCTAACACCCATCCTTAGCCCAAATTCTATAAATTCTAGGGTTTCGACCCAGATCACCTTGCAATCTCAGTTCGTTTCAACATCGTCGAGATCATTTCTTTTAGGAGCATGTCTGCATATAGATTTTAAAGCATTTAAAATGGTTTGTGATCTTTGTATGCTTTTTTTGTTGATGAGCAAATCAAGAGCCCGAGTTCGAAGACTTCATCGCCGACCCGACATCAACAGCTGTTTCTTACGACGCGGAAGGCAAGTCATATTATTGAACATCTTGAACCTATATTTTAAGAATTGTTAAGATATTACCTTGATTATAAAGTAGTATTGCATGTGATGAGAAAAGAATGATTTGGCAGCACTAAGCTGGATGCCTGTTAAATGTGAAATAATATAGTAGTGAGCCATAACTAATATATATGTATATATATATATGTATGTATGTACATATATATATATATATATATATATATATATATATATATATATATATATATATATATATTCATGAAATAAAACCCCTAGCCGAGACCAAGGTTTTGGTATGGAATGGTGGTAGCACTGGATGTGCTTGGTAGCACTAGATGTGCATGGGTTGTGGTCTGATCTGGTCACTGGCATATAAGGACTAGAACCTTGTGTTGTGCTTCTAGTGGCATGAAAAACATGCTGACCGCAAGCCTGGTATGGGACAGGCCTGAACAAGTAGTATGCGGATCGCACATGAAACTCTTGCATGAGATGAGATGTTATGCACGATTTGACACGGAGTGTGGCTCCAACACATATCACTGGATGTGATGATGAACGTTGACCCAATAAGGGGAAGATGCAGTATGGGGTGGGGGTATAGCCCGCCACAACTGTGGTTTGAGTGAAACCACAGGGTCAGGGGTGAATTGTGTGTGGAACATGACAAAAGTTCTTGTTATCTCCACCTTGCCACTTGCACATGGCTATGAGGAAGAGTCTAATCATCTTGATAGGATGGGCATGAAAGTGGAATATCTTGCGGGTAAATTGGTACCCCTCTGCAGAATTAAAAACGTATTTGAATACTCCAAGCTCCCGGGTTTATAGAAGTCTGCTGTAGTGGATTAAATCCACATGGTATGGCACAAGTATATTTTTTAAATAAAATTTGATAAGTCAAGATTACCCAAATGACATGTGTTGTCATGATAAGGAGTACTGCCATGGGCTGTCGTGTGTCGACGTGTCGCGGTAGTGCTATAAATAGTGAACATGAATAGCAATGCTAGGTTATAAAAAGTGTTGCATGAGCATGAGATGTGAAAAGAAAGAAAGAAAAGTATTTTGAAACCTTTCCCTCTTCTCCCTAATAGCATGTGGATTTAATCCACTACAGCAGACTTCTATAAAAGTGAACCAGAGACAAATGAATTTGTCTGGGCACATCTGTCTGGGACTAAGCAGACTTTGTCCGATGTGAGCGGGCAATGTCCACCCAGTACAAATTCGTTTTGAGGCAAAACTAAAAAGTGAACCAGAGACATTTACATCTGTCCGGGCTTTTTGTCCGGACAAAAGGCTATTTGTCCAGCCTTAAAAAAGTAGCTGAACAGTAGCTAACACTTTGCAACGGTCACTATTGACCCCACTAGCCAGACATTTTTTGGCGGCATGTACAAAAATTGGCTCAGTTTCTTGCAAACAGCTAGTTTCTTTGAGAGGGCGATATATACCTCGACTTGGGCAGCATTTTGCAAGTTTATCAACTCAAAAACTCTATGCAAAAGCTAGCCAAACCTCTCACACTTACTCTCTTGCATCTAGAGCAAATCTTTGAGCAAAATTGTTGAGAGCAAATTGAGAAAAGTTGCATTTGAGCCATTTGCACTTATATCCTTGCATTTTCAAGCTTTGTGTTTGATCAAGTGAAGTGCTAGACTTATTACTCTTGGTGATTACCGTCACCTAGATGACTCGGAAGGTCCGGCCATCTCTCCATCGACGGTGTGTGTTGGAGAGGCCCAACAGTTGGGTGTAAAGGCCCAGAGCTCACCTAGCCAGAGAGGAGAAGGGCTACCTGATGAGGACATCACGACCACACACTCACATGTTTTAACACATGCACGTCGCCTTGGACAACAGGTGAATTCGTTTCTTGGGTGAATTAATTATTTAATTACAAAACAAATGATATTAGCTAATGATTGTTCTTTGCTTGTTGTTTCATGTGAGGGAGTTCTGGATGAAGTTGTTGATCCAATTCTTACCCAAGGAAGAATGAACACTTTTCTGGCAACTTTGACCAACGATCACTTCGACCTCATCGATCAGAAAGGCTCAAGGTCACAGCACCATCCAAGGTCACAGCCCATGGTCGGAAGCACAAGGTTGCAACCCATGGTCGGAAGCACATGGTCACAACCTGAGGACCACAATGACTGTTCAGCAAATTCGATCAAGCACAAGCACCAACTTCAGCATAGATGTCTAAGTCAATCATATGAGTCTCTGTTGGAAAGATATTCGAAATAGCTTTCCAACGCATCAAGAATCATCAAAATCCAATGTTGTATGCAATCAGGAGACCCGAAATAATGGAAAGTGCACGAGAGGAAAGAGTCCCGTTCGAATCCGCGAAAATTAGTTCTGGATTTCTTTTTATAGTTTGTTGGGATTCTATTCAATTTCGAATTAGATTATGATTAGAATTCTAGTTTAAAACATTCTATCTTTTAACACCATCCTCTATAAAAGAGAAGGCATGGTCTTAGTTTTATTTAAAAATTCGTTGATATACAGATTGTATTTTCATGTCTTTGCTGACTTGTACAATTCGGAGTCTCAATGTTCAACTCATAATTCAGATTATTGAGTCTTGGTATCCTTCTGCTGTTGCTCTTACTTTTCTTATTGATTTGCTTGAGTTGTTCTTCGTGAACAGGTCAATCTAGCTTTGCTCGGTTGATAACCAATTGAGGAGTGGTTTAGCGATTGTGAGGTTGCTGGTCGCGTGTTGGATTGTGGTTAGCCACCCCTTCGTCAGAGTCACAACTCACATTTATCCACAGATTTCTCCTATGACAGAAGATCGGGACCAAATTTTATACCCACATCTTAAGGCGAGGCGTGTGCATATCAGTTGGTATCAGAGCTCACGTTGCCGATAGGAATTCATTTATCCCTAGTTTAGTTGTTTGATTTTTCTTTACCTAGAGTCCAGAAAATTGCCAGACAAAAACAAAGAGTTTCCTAGCCCATTGTTGCTTTCAATCTGTTATTTTCAGTTTGCTTAATTGAGTTTTCGTTCTGTTGAGTCTTGTCTAGTTGCTGGTCTAAATCTTCTTGGCCGAAAATCCAAAGTTAGATTGAGCTCTAGCTGTTGAGTTAGTGTTAAGTCTTAAATTCGTAGAATTTTATCCCAGTTTTAGTATTGAAAATGTGCAAAAATGATGCTTAAAATTCCTTTGATACGTCATTTTATGTGACTTTTTTGTAATATTTTTACAATCCGCTTTAATGAGTGTGTTCATCATGTTTCAAGGAACAAACATACCAAATTTGGAGTTATTTCGACATTGTTTGGATAGGAAACGAAGTGGAGAAAGAAGATGTTGAAAATCTGAAAAAACAGGAATCCGACCAAAAATTCGACCCGAAACCCGAATTCCGAATCCAAAACAGACCCGTTAGTCGGTTTAAAGTCCAAATTTGAGACAATTTCCTTCGTAAATAAGTTTTGAGTTGTAATTGGTTAATTCTAGGACTTATGTAGCATAAATAGAGAAGCTTTTGGCTCAATTAGACATGTTTTTTTACATACTAGCCATTAGGGTTTAGTTTAGTTTTAATTTAGAAGAGCCCCATTTTCTATTTTTATTGCTTTGTAAGCCGGCAAGGACGACAACTTCAATTCGCAAGCAATCAAGTCAGTTTTTATTTAATTTTTATTGTTATTTTTGCATCCTTATGGCTTTTAGCGAGTAGATCCCCTCTAGGGTTAGGGATGACCTAATCCGGAAGGCGTGGTTCTTCCTCGGTCTTTATTTCAAGTTTTGCAGTAATTTCCTGATATTTTCTTCCTCCTAATTCCTTGTTCCCTCAACAAACATAACAATTAAGTCTTAACAAGAAATTAGGGGAGTTCTTGAGTCCTTAGCGCTTTGACGCGGGATCCTGAACAGGAGAGAGGCTCTCACCAAACGTGAAAGTGGAAGCGATCCTCTGACTATTGACCCAGCGCCTCGAACTAGAAACTTAATTTGTCTTGGAAAACAATGAAAATTAACTTACAATTCTCGAACCTTAGGTAAAATTATGCCAGATGGTTATGGAATTCCCGAAACCCTAGATTGATAACTTAGTTGTAGAAAAAACACACCCACAACTCGTTTAGACTTAATTAGTGATCCATTAAGCTAGAAAGAAAAATACGTTTGTTCTTCATGGAATTCGACCCTCAAGTGCTCAACATTCAACCATTCACTTGCGGTATTACAAAATCACGACCCTTTCGGTTGCGATCAAGTTTTTGGCGTCGTTGCCGGGGAACAACGGTAATTCATCTTTTTGGGTTAATTTTCGCTGATATAAGTCAATCTCACTTCTCAATCTTGGTTCTATTTTTCTTTTTCCTTTTTCTTCTTTGTGCACTACTAACCTTTCATGGAAGTAGTGC
Source organism: Pharus latifolius (assembly GCA_019359835.1). NCBI lineage: Eukaryota > Viridiplantae > Streptophyta > Magnoliopsida > Poales > Poaceae > Pharus > Pharus latifolius. Next base: position 64,570,664 of record CM033322.1, read on the forward strand.
AAATCTAATACGATCAAGAACAAGCCACATTGGACAATCAAACACCAAAGGAAGCCGAATCACCAATGATGGGTGAACAAAAGAAATTGAAGGACTATGGAATCACGTTCAGCATGGGGTTTCAGTCAGATATTCTTAGACCAACAATCGAAACAAATAATTTTGAAATTAACCCTGCACTAGTGAATTTGATACAACAAAATCAATTCAATGGTTTTGCCACTGAAGATCCTTCACTGCATCTCCATATTTTTCTTAAGCACTGTGATACTTTTAAAATTAATGGAGTTTTGCAGGATGCGCTACTACTGTGTCTCTTTCCTTTCTCTCTTCTAGATAAGGAGAGAGCATGGTTGTACACTCTACCGCCCACTTCAATATCAACGTGGGATGAACTCTCATGCATTTTTCTTAATAATTTTTTTCCTCCATCTAAAACTGCATATATTCGAAAACAGATTGTTTGTTTTACTCAGCAGAGAGGAGAATCACTCTACGAAGCATGGGAGCGGTACAAGGAACTTTTAAGGTCATGCCCACACCATGGCCTGGAAAAGTGGCTTGCAGTTCAAACATTTTATAACGCTTTGAATTACACGACACGGATGAATGTTGATGCCATAGCTGGCGGTGCACTCATGAACAAAAGCGTTGACGAAGCGTATGATTTAATTGGAGGTATGACACATGACTACATGCATTGGGGGAATGAACACACTGCATGAAGATTGATCCAACCGCAGCACCAACTCCCTCAACAACAACAGTCATATGAAACACCATGGCCATCGTTTCAGCAACAACAACAACCACCGTACCGGTCACCACATCAATGACAAAATCAACCTGAACAATCCAACATCGAGCGCATGCTAGAAGCTTTTCTAGAAAATCAAGAGAAGGAAAAAGTTGCACTGAACCAGAAGATCGACCCCACAACTACACACGTTCGCATGCTTGAGACTCAATTTGTGCGAATGGCCAATCCCGCACCAATGATTTCTAACCCTCTAACTTCTCAACCTATCAACCATCATAATTCTGAATATATTAATGTTATATCTTGCGTTGATACTTCTAATTCAAAACTTTCAAAAAGAGAAGGTGCAACCGGAACAACGAAGATGCCTACCGAGGATTTGACGCCGACGACCGAACTTAAGTATGATGATCTACTTGTGCCGGCAAACGACCTTGATAAGGATGAACAATCAAAAGAAACAGAATCAGTTAATAATGAGGTAACACATGTTTCTAAACCAACTCCATCTTTCCAAGTTGTTACCTCCAATCTAATTCTAATGACAAATCCTTTGATATCCTGAAGAAATCAAATGTGACTGTGTCTTTTGCTGATCTTATCACTGAAATTCCTTCATATGGAAAATTCTTAAAAGAAATTATTACAAATAAAAGGGATTTGGATGATTTATAAATAGCTCAAATTGATATATGTGATGGTACAATTGCTTTTCATATGGGGAATGAGAAAATATTATTTAAATTGCCTGAAATTGCTAAATGCCCTATGTATGAGGACACCACATGTAGGATAGACCCTCTTGAGACTATATTGCAAGGTAAACAAATTGGAGATGATGCTCTTGATGACAACACAGAGACGAGCAATAAAAAAGATGATCATGCTACTACAAACACATCATCATTGCCCAATCGACTCTTAACGGTAAGAAATCATGACAATCCCTACACGAACAAGGTGCCAAAACTAAAACCCCTTCCTTCCTCGGTGAAATATATGCTTCTTGATAGAGACAAACATAATCCTACGCTTGCACAGGCCAATATAACTGATAAACCATCAAGTACATTGAACAATACATTAAATCTTTATTGGAAACCTCCATAAAGATCATGCTAGGGTCTACATGAAGCGGGACGTTAAACCAGCGCTTATCGAGAGGCAACCCGATGCTTTTTCGTTCTTTTATTTTTCTTTTCTTCTTTCTCTTTCTTTTTCTTTGTTTGCCTTTTCTTTTTCTTTTTCAAGGCCAACCAAATTCAGATTATGTCGCGCCCCGAGACTGGGACAACGACTACTCCTGTAGAGACCTAGCTCGCTGCAGCTAGTCCCATTCTCACAAACCTTTGACTTCCCAGGATGAGTCAAACACAGGAGTATATTACATTGCAACAGAGTACTCACAAAATATTAGGCAGTGTGGCCTGCTGGCCTTAATATTACATAAAGAGGATTACAATGCCTACAAGGCATTCAGGGTTTAACAAAATTTTTAACTACGCAGCAGAAGATAGGTGACCCTCCCACAAAAGAAGTTGACGGCAGAACAACACACTTCAAGGTTCTGGCGGAACTGATTCTCCTCCTTCTGGATCCACGTAGTACTCCGTGCCATCATCTTGATCAAAGTAGGCTCCATCTATTGAGTTGAATGTTGCAAGGGTGAGCACTTACGTACTCAGCAAGTCATAGGTAAGAGTAGATACATATAGTAGTGATGATATGAACCTAGACTAGTCAAGAATTATGGATATTTGTAAAATAATCTTTTCCTTTCTCATCTCATCTTATGGCAGCACTTTTTATAATATAACATCATCAATCATGTTCACTAGATTATAGCACTACCGCGACACGTCGACACACGACAGCCCACGGCAGCACTCCTTATCATGACAACACATGTCATTTGGGTAATCTTGATTAAAACATATTTTATTTAGAAAATAGTACTTGTGTCACACCCCGTGGATTTAATCCACCGCAGCAGACTCCTATAAAACCCGGGAGCTCGGAGTATTTGAATACGTTTTTAACTCTGCAGAGAGGTACCAATTTACCCACAAGATATTCCACTTTCAAGCCCATCCTATCAAAATGATTAGACCCTTCCTCACAACCATGTGTGAGTGGCAAGGTGGAGATAACAAGAACTTTTGTTATGCATCACTTACAATTCACCCCCGACCCTGTGGCTCTCAGCGAGGCACAGTTGTGGCAGGTTGTATCCAAACCTCCACCCCTTTGCTTATTCCCATTACTGGGTCAGCGTGCTTGATCACCTTCAGTGATATCTGTGGGAGCCGCGCTCCGTGTTTATCGTGCATCACTACACATCTCATGCAGGGGTTTCATGTGCGATCCACATAATTACTTGTTCAGGCCTGTCCCATACCAGGCTTGCGGTTAGCACGTTGTTCATGCCACTAGACGCACAACACAAGGTTCTAGTCCTTATATGCCAATGACCAGACCATCCACAACCCTGCACCTTCAGTGCCTGCATTCCTTTGCAGTCTAGCACCTCCAGTGCTATAGCCATCCATACCATTTTTCTGGTCACGGCTAAGGGTTTTATTTCATGAATATAAGTATATAAATATATATAATAGTTCATGGCTCAAAACTTGTTTATTTCACATTTCACAGATAACCAGTCTAGTACTGCCAATTCATAAATCAACCATTCTCAATCCTTCACATGCAATATTGCCTATACTCAAGGTTATATTATAGCAACATTTAAAATATAGGTTCAAGATGACCAAGGATATGACTTGCCTTCCACGTCGTAAAATACAGCAGTCGATGACGGATCAACAGCAAAATCTTCAAAGTCAGCTTCTGAATCTGCTCGACGACAAACAAACACACAACAATTACTTATAATATTAAAATGTTTTATGACTTATATGCAGAAATGCACAACATGCATGATTGAACTAAACTGGAGATAAGTTGAACTGCAAACTGAACTGGGTCGAGATTCTAGGGTTTCAAGGAATTTGGGCTAAGGATGGTGATTAAATAATCTTAGGGTTTCAGGATTTCAATAGGGATAACAATTTTGTGGCTGGTTTAATCAAAACAGCGAATGTCAACAGATCGACATTCGGATCAAGGCTTGGACATAGCTTTAAGAAAAGCTAGGATGCTTATCTCAAGTTATGGTAGTAGAAGAAAATGTAGATCACAACTCTACAAATTCAGTGGACAAAGTGGTTTTCAAAATGCACAACCAGAAGTGGGTAAACAAGGTCAATGCCACTGGCTGGCAAGCTCTGGCATAGAGCTGACAATGCCAAAAACTAGGGCTTAGCATAACTTTTGATCTGGAGCTCCAAATGATGCACCACTTTGTCTGGGAGGTAGGCATTGCTAACAGGAACAATTAAGTCAACAGGATCTAGGGCAAGAAATGACTGGAAAGCAAGAAATTCGATGATGAACAGAGATGAACTGGCTGCACTAGATCAGTTATGGACAAGATCTTGGCATGGCTGTAACTTCCAATCTAGGCCGATCTAGGTGTCGGGCTAGAAGACAAAAATGTTCAGGAAGTTAAGGCACACACAGTGGACAAAGTGATTTGAGCTGAAACGGCCGGGAACACTTTTCCGATCATCGGCGCCGGAGAAGAAAACGCTGCTGATTGGGGGTTTCTGCTACAGGCAACAAGAACTTAATTCCTTGCTTGGAGAGCATCTAGGAGGTAAAAGAAAGCTTCTGATAACATCAAATTGACCGGAGGATCACCGGAGAAGCCTGGCGACGATCGCCGGCGGCTGGTAGAGCTTGAATTTGGGGATACCTTCGATTCGAGCTCAATCTGGAGATCTTGATGCACAGGCTTGCTGGAAATGACTCACTGATCAACTTCTTCTACAGCAATGAGAGCTAATTCGAGGTGATTTGGCCTGCATTGCCGGAACAGGGCATTTAGCAATCCCGGCGATCACCGGCGATAGAGGTCACCGGGGAGCAATTAGATGATATCACACAGAGAGAATGAGTAGGGAAACTCACTGGTGTTGTTAATTTGGCAGGAGATGATCTGTAGAGTGCTGGCACCGTGAGCTTCCTCGACGGCTCGCCGGAGAAGAAAACGAAAAGAGCAAATTCTGGAACTTGGCTGGTTTCTGGTGAAGTATGGAGGGAGCTACTGAGCACAGGAGTGCTTAAATAGGCCAGGCGAAGCTTGCAAGGAGGAGACAACGAAGTAATTGGCAGCTGAGATGAGATGGATTGCGTGCTGAGCATCAGCGGCGAAGACACAGCGAAGAACGGTGATTGCGACGGCGACAGGACTGCAACTGTCCACATTGTCGTTCATCGGGACTTTGCAAAGATGGAGCAAGCGGTGGAGACAACAACTGGCGCGGCAAGGCAACGTGGCGATGGATTGCTGACAAAAGCTGGTGATCGCGCGCGGGAGCAAGCGCTGGTCGATGACGTTGCAGCGGCGCTGCCACGGTGACGGCTAAGGCGAGGACACGTGCGCAGCAGCATGCACGATCAAGTTGCAGGCGAAGCTTCACCGGTGGCAAGCAACCACGGCGCAAGGAACCACGGCGAGCCCTGGTCGTGCGCACAGTAAAACGGCCTGGTCGAATGCTGCTGTTGTCCTGGTCGAAAATGGACTGAACTGCAGTTTCAATTCTTTGAGTTTTGGACTGAAATGTAAATCTGGAGATTTAGAAGGTTTAAACTGAAATTGATTTCACTAATCTGGTATATTATATTCAACAGGATATTTGGCAAAGATAAATGATAAGATTTTACACATTTGAAGAGTTTTTGATACAAACTGAAAATAGGGTAAATTAGGGTAAAATAGAATTTGAGTTTTCTCGATTTCGAATTCTGACATTTAGGGTTTGATTTTGATATCTGCACAGAAGAGAAACTTGTGGCAAATAGCATTTTGAGAAGATTTGCCGAAGAAATTCTGAATTTGGAGTTAATCTGGAGATTTTAGCCTTTTTGGATTTTCAGATATCAGATAAGGACTATTTTGCGATAATTCTTGGACTGATTTGTGAAAAGAGTCTAGATGATGAAATCTGGCTGTCAACTTTTTAGATTAAGGTATTGACATACCCATGATTATATTCCAGGAATAATCTGGTCTGAACTTGGTCAAGATTTTGATTAAATCTGTATTTCTGAAACTTAGGGTATTATAAGGTATTTCTGTTTTCGAAAATAGAAGGAGTTGATAAATCTGGGATTTAGAGATAGAATTGGATCTAGGTTCTGAAGACTTTTAAGTTTAAAGTAACTGATAGATCACATCTGAACAATCTGATCTTCATTTGAGGTCACAGGATAGATTTTGGAGATTTTAGGGCTTGAGAAAGATACTGATCTGGCTATTACTACAGATACATGCATGCATGCTATTGATGAAAAAGGAAGTTTTCACCCCTAACTCAGGGTGTTACAGATTACGACATTCAAGTCCACATCACAGCATATTCCTAAAAAAAAACTTCCCGAGACGGGCATGACCCGTGCCATGGCATCTTCTACAGTATCTACCTCCAGACACCACAACTGCAAATGGTAATATGTATCAATCTCCATACATTGAAGACAATGTCTAATTTAACTTGGGGGTTTCAATTAACCGTTTGCTTAGTCTTCTGTGAATCGTCATTCCACCATCATGCCATCATAAATTGAAAAAAGAAGATTTATCACTTGGAATGCCTAGTTTTGAAGATGATCTTTAATCAATTAGATGACTATTCTATCACATCTTTGCATATGATCCATTGAACTTAGCTCTCTTAAACACTTCAATTGCTTATGTTTAGCTATTATCTTAAATTGACCATTAAAGCTTGAACTTGTCTTTTAAATTATCATTGACTTCTTCCAAATTGAAGGTTTCTAATAAACTATTATCTAAAAATTAACTCTCTTATGTCACTTTTTATGCCTAGATTACTAATCACCCTTCTTTTTAAAATAAAAAAAAAGTGTAAGAGTGAAGTATAATCGACCCACTGGGGGGAGGTGGTGGTGAATTGTCGACCAGCTGGGGAAGGGAAGATTTATTTAACTTATGCACACAAAAAGTTATATTTTCAATAAAACGGTTGCTTAAGATGCGGCTTTGTCTAGTCTCGTGTAACGTATATGCGACCCGCTGGGGGGAGGAGGTGCTGAATCGTCAACCAGCTGGTGAAGGGAAGGTATACAAAGCATTGAGATTGCTTACAAGGGCTCGGGAAGCCGACAAAGTGCCTTTCTATAAGTGCACTTAAGTAAGCGTCTTCAGCTGTGTCTCCTCCAGCCGCGACGGAATGATCCAGTAAAAAACATTATGGCCAAGAGCACAAAAAAGTTGAAGAAGAAAAAAAATAAATAATTCAAAAAAAAGAAAGAAAGTGAATAAAAAACAAAAATATAAGTGTTTTAATTTTTCTCTAAAGGGCAATCTAGCAAACTTTGTATAAATTGTAGCATAATGAGTGTTTTCTTTAGCTATGGTTTGTTCTAAATCCTATATGAAAGAAGTTGTCAAGATGATTTAATTGATTAAGCTCTCTCTTTTCTAAGGTTGAAATTTGATAATCTGAATATTTGCAATTGGAGAGTTTAAATTGCTTAGATCAATTGCCTAATATGCATAGATGTGATGAGAGTTTTCGAAAGATTGTTTATAGAGAATCTGATTTACCAAGGCATCTAAATTTTTGGAAAAATTATTCACATTCTTTTCTTGAGGACAAGAAAAATGCTAGCTTGGGGGAATTTGATAAATCTTAATTTGGTAGAATTTTACCATAGGTTTAGTATTAAAAATGTGCAAAAACGATGCTTAAAATTTCTTTGATACGTCATTTTATGTGAATTTTTGTAATATTTTTACAATCCACTTTCATGAGTATGTTCATCACGTTTCAAGGAACAAATATACCAAATTTGGAGTTATTTCGACATCGTTTGGATAGGAAATGCAGTGGAGAAAGAAGATACTGAAAATCTGAAAAAGCAGGAATCCAACCCGAAATTCGACCCGAAACCCGAATTCCAAATCCAAAACAAACCCGTTAGTTGGTTTAAAGTTCAAATTTGAGGCAATTTCCTTCCTAAATAAGTCTTGAATTGTAATTGGTTAATTATAGGACTTATGTACTATAAATAGAAAAGTTTTTGGCTCAATTAGACATGTTTTTTTACATACTAGCTATTAGGGTTTAGTTTAGTTTTAGTGTAGAAGAGCCTCCTCTATTTTTATTGTTTTTGTAAGCTGGCAAGGACGGCAACTTCAATTCTCAAGCAATCAAGTAAGTTTTTATTTAATTTTTATTGTTATTTTTGCATTCTTATGGCTTTTAGCGAGTAGATCCCCTCTAGGGTTAGGGATGACCTAATCCGGAAGGCGTGGTTCTTTCTCGGTCTTTATTTCAAGTTTTGGAGTAATTCCCTGATATTTTCTTCCTCCAAACCCTAATTTCTTGTTTCGACAACAGACGTAATAGTTGAGTCTTAACAAGAAATTAGGGGAGTTCTTCAGTCCTTAGCGCTTTGATGTGGCAATAGGAGAGAGGCTCTCGCCAAATGTGACAATGGAAGCAATCATCTGACTGTTGACCCAGCACCTCGAACTAGAAACTTAATTTGTCTTGGAAAACAATGGAAATTAATTTACAATCCTCGGACCTTGGATAGAATTATGCCGAATGGTTATGGAATTTCCGAAACTCTAGATTTTCATTCCAGCTTGCAAACCCTAGATTGATAGCTTAGTTGTAGAAAAACACACCCACAAATCATTTGGACTTTATCAGTGATCCATTAAACTAGAAAGACGAATACGCTTGTTCCTAATGGAATTCGACCCTCAAGTACTCATCGTTCAACCACTCACTTGCGGTATTACAAAATCACGACCCTTTCGGTTGCGATCAGTTAGCATATTGCATCTTGCCTGAATCCTATAACAAAAATACCAAAAAAAGGCAAAAAAGGATAAAAAAAGGGAGTATTCAATCAAATTGAGGAAAAAGAAAATCTTTTAAGTACTTTAGCCTGTTGCTAGCCACCAAGTCTTTCATTGATTGATCAGCAATTAGGACAAGTACTCGTGTGAACGTGTGAACTATTATTCAATTTCGTAATTTCTGAGATAACTGATTGCTTTCCTTTGATATGCATAATTTTTCCCTACCTACAACCCCACATATTCACCATTGGTCCACGCGTACCTCACATTGGAATCACTGTACTTATCTCCTTTTCTAGTTATCACGACCTGGCAGGCTAATTGCAAACATTAAGAGGGGTAAGAGCTTGGGTTGGTAAGGTTGGTGAGGTTGAGAGTTCCACATATATTCAGTAGTTTGGTAGGAGATTTTTCTGTTTCTTGTTTTCACTAACCATGGCTAGGACGAAAAGTTCTCGAGGTCGGCACATGATAGTGATGCTAATGCTGAGGAGAGCGTGGATCGACCACCAGTGTTCCCGTCGTCTCCGCGTTCTCAAGCCATGTTGGGTCACTTCGAGCGGATGCTGAATGAACAGATAGTCCCTCATTTGACTGGCTTGGAGAATTGTCTTGACAGAATGGACGTTCAACTTGAGCAAGTTGAGCGGACGCCGCCATGACAACACACACCACCTCGACTCCCTCGAGGTCCAATTGAACCCAATAATCATGATGCGGCTGCCGTTCCACTTTAACCAAGGGCGAACTTGAACGTTGCATTCCAGGAAACCACCAATGAAGCGAGATATGATAATTATGTTGTCGATAATGAGGAAGTCGTTTTGGATCCTGATCAATAATGACTTGCACGAAACCGTCGAGGCATGGGGGAATATGCACGTCACCGCAATGAAGCCCGAAGGGATGATGCCTTGGGAAAAATCAAATTTACTATGCCCATCTTTGATGGGAAGTTTAATCCAGAAGCATATCTTGATTGGGAATTGCTCGTCGAACAAAAATTCAGTTGTCATCTGTATCCAGAAGATCGTCGAGTACGTGCCGCCACAAGTGAGTTTGTTGATTATGCTTCCATTTGGTGGGAGTCAAATCCGCCAAAGAGATAGAGCTCCTCACGCTTGGGATGATCTGAAGTGCTTCATGAGGTCTAGATTTGTACCTGCTTATTTTGAGAGAGATTTGCTTAATAGATTTCAGAGATTGAATCAAGGTGTCAAATCTGTGGAAGACTACTATGAAGAGCTGCAAGTTGGCATGCTTCATGCTAATGTGCAGGAGGAGAAGAATGCAAAGATGGCCAGATTCTTGGGTGGATTGAATCGTGAGATACAAGACATCCTTGATTTTCAGACATACGCCTCTTTGGATCAACTATTTCATTATGCATGCAAAGCTGAGAGGCAAATGCAAGGGAAACGACCAAGCTACAACAAAACTAGTCGAAGCTACCCTAGTGCGACCACGCCTTGGAAGAGCACTACTTCACAGCAAAAGAGTACGACATCCACTGGCAAAGCCGCTCCCTCCACTAGTCGAGTGCAATTTGCTAGTCGCTCTACTGCTTCAACATCCAAGGTTGCTGATTCGAAGACGACCACTGCTGTCCCCACCAAAACTTCATCATCGGTCACTTCTATAGGACGAACAAGGGAGACAGAGTGCTTCAAATGCAAAGGGAAGGGGCATTACATGCGTGATTTTCCCAAATCAAGACGCCCCAATCGTCCGTGATGATGGAGAATATACATCAACCAGTGAGGTCGAAGAAGAATCCGACCACGAGGAGCAACAGGACATGTTGGGCTCTAATGCAGAGGAGATCACCTTTGATGCTGGTCATACCAGCCTTATTGTTCGTCGTGTTCTTAGTTCACAGATGGAAAAGGAAAAACGGGGGCAGCGTCACAATTTATTTCAATCAAAGTTTGTGATCATGAAGCACTCGTGCAAGGTCATCATTGATGATGGAAGCTACGACAACATTGTCAGTTCAGAGATGATCGCGAAGCTCGGCTTGTCCACACAAACACACCCGCAGCCATACTACATTCAATGGTTCAATTCATGTGGCAAGTTGAAGGTGACTGTGATGGTACGTGTCCACTCCTCTGTAGGTTCTTATTCTAATTTTGTGGACTGTGATGTGGTACTGATGCAAGCTTGTGCATTACTGCTTGGACGACCATGGCAATACGACAAGGATACTACACATCATGGGCATTCCAACAAGTCCTCTTTTGTGCACAACAACAAAAAGATTTCGCTGGTTCCAATGTCTCCAGATGAAATTCTCAAATATGATTTAGATAGAGCTGAACATGAGAGAAAAGAGAGAGAGATGAGTGAGAACCACAAATCGGGGAGTGAGAGCCACCAAACCAACTTGAGAGAAAACAAAGAAAAGAGTGAAAAAAAAAGAGAGGTTCAGCTTAAGGGACAGGTTATGTTAGCCACCAAACATGATATGAGAGAGCTCGAAACCCATCCCCAAGAGTGCTTTGTGCTTGTGTACAAAGACGCTCTCTTTTCTACTAATGCTTTACCCTCTACTTTGCCCGTTTCGGTTGTTTCTTTACTGCAAGAATTTGAGGTCGTGTTTCCAACCGAGATACTTGCGGGGCTACCACCATTGCGAGGGATAGAGCATCAAATCGACCTCATTCCAGGGGCACCCTTGCCTAATCGACCTCCATATCGCACCAATCCAGAAGAGACCAAAGAAATTCAACGTCAGGTACAAGAGCTTCTCAATAAAGGGTATGTACGCGAAAGCTTAAGTCCTTGTGCTGTTGTAGTTTTACTTGTGCCCAAAAAAGATGGATCATGGAGGATGTGTATAGATTGTCGAGCTATTAACAATATCACTATTCGTTATCGTCATCCGATTCCTCGGTTAGATGATATGCTTGAAGAATTAAGTAGTTCGACCATCTTTTCTAAAGTCGATTTGCGTAGTGGTTACCACCAAATTAGAATGAAACTAGGTGATGAATGGAAAATAGCATTTAAGATTAAATTTGGATTGTATGAATGGCTGGTCATGCCATTTGGTCTTACTAATGCACCTAGTACATTTATGCGCTTAATGAACGAAGTGTTGCGAGCTTTTATCGGACACTTTGTGGTTGTCTATTTTGATGACATCTTAATCTACAGCAAGACTTTAGATGATCATTTGGGACATTTGCGACAAGTTTTTTCCATCTTAAGAGAGGCACATTTGTTTGCTAACCTTGAGAAGTGCACCTTCTGCATGGATCAAGTTGTGTTTCTTGGATTTGTTGTGACTGCGCAGGGCATTGAGGTGGATGAATAGAAGGTACAAGCAATTCGTGCATGGCCTACAACTATAACAGTCACACAAGTGCGGAGTTTTCACAGACTTGCTGGTGTCTACCGTCGGTTCGTACAGGATTTCAGTATGATCGCCGCCCCACTCAATATGCTGACCAAGAAGAACATGCCTTTCAAGTGGGAACAGGCGCAAGAGAACGCTTTCAACACGCTGAAAGATAAGTTAACCAATGCACCACTTCTACAACTTCCTGATTTTAATAAAACTTTTGAGATAGAATGTGATTCTAGTGGTATTGGAATTGGAGGTGTTCTCATGTAGGATGGAAAACCCATTGCTTATTTCAGTGAAAAGCTTAGTGGTCCAGCCTTAAACTATTCAACTTACAACAAGGAATTGTATGCATTGGTTAGAGTGTTAGAAACATGGCAACATTACCTCTGGGCGAAAGAATTTGTCATACATTCGGATTAAGAATCATTGAAGCACATTCGTAGTCAAAGTAAGTTGAATCGTAGACATGCTAAGTGGATTCAATTTATTGAATCCTTTCCGTATGTTGTCAAATATAAGAAAGGTAAAGATAATTTGGTTGTTGATGCATTTTCTAGATGTTACATCTTGTTGTCCCAACAAGATTGCAAAATTCTTGGGTTAGAGAGTTTGAAAGAATTATATTCAACTGATTTGGATTTCAAAAACATTTACATTAATTGTAAAGAAGGAAGGACTCAACCACGGGATATATCCTTGTGTTGAAATTGTGCTTTGTTCATCTTGTGTTATTTATTTGCTCTCATTATCTCTAAATTGTTTGTTTTATTGATAATTTGTTAAAATCGCCTATTCACCCCCCTCTAGTCGATATCCTAGATCCCTTTCAATTGGTATCAGAGCAAGGACTCCTTTTTAGTGGATTTAACCATCCCGGAGTAGGATAAAGATGGCTAGTGAGGGTCGGATCAATATTGGCAAACCACCACTCTTTGATGGATCTAACTATACTTATTGGAAAACTAGAATGATGGTTTATCTTAATGCCATGGGTGGAAAGATTTGGAAAGTGGTGGATGAGGGTTTTGCAATTCTTGATGATGATGACATGACTAACCTAGATAGAGATAATTCCTTAGCTAATGCTCAAGCCATGAATGTTCTTTATATTGCTCTAAATCTAGGTGAATTTAATAGAATTTGTAAACTTGAAACGGCCCATGATATTTGGAGAAATCTTATGGATATTCATGAAGGAACCTTGATGGTCAAGGATGCTAAATTATTTATTCATAAGGGCCAATTTGAAAAGTTTGCTATGTTGCCTAATGAAGATGTATCGGAGATGTTTAACCGATTAAATAACATAGTAAATGAGTTAAAAGGGCTTGGTATGGATGTCACAAATGTGGAATTTTGTCATAAGTTTCTTAGAGCTTTACCTTCAAAATATGACACAATTGTAACCTTACTTGTGCGCTCAAACTTGAAGAGTGTGACTCCGTTGGAAGTCTTGAGTGAGATTATCACTCATGACATATTCAAGAAATCTCAAGAAGAAGTGAAAGATGAGGCTTCCGACTCCAAGAAGAAGAACATAGCACTAAAAGCTCAAGCTTCCAAAAGGGAAGACAATGAAGAAGAAAGTGATGAGAGAGACACCGATGAGGAAATGGCTCTCTTTCTGAGAAGGTTCAAGCGGTTCATGAAGAAGAGATATCAAGGAAAGTCCTTCAAGAAAGGACAATCATCCAAGAGGAACCCATTTGAAGAGAGAAGATGCTTTGATTGCGGTGAAAAGGGTCACATCTCCTCACAATACAAAAACAAGGAAGAAGAAAAATCAATGAAGAAGAAGAAGTACGAAAAGGAAGGAGAAAGCAAGAAGAAGGTTTTCAAGAAATATTATAAGAAGAAGAAGGATGGACAAGCTTGCTTCATTGAATGGGATTCGGATGCTTCAAGTTCCGATTCCGATGATGAAGATGAAGCATCACCCAAAGGACTCGCCGGGGTAGCTATCAAGGAAGCTCCATCTCTATTCTCCACTCCTCATTGCCTCATGGCTAAAGGAGAATCAAAGGTATCATGTGACGAAGATGAATATACTTATGATGACCTAGTTGAGATGATCACCGGTTTTGATGACTATATGAGTAAAGAGAAAGAAAAATTCAAGAAATTGAAGAAGAGATACAAAACTCTTCAAAATTCCTATGAGAAGCTAAACACATCTCATGAGAGTCTCAAGGAAACTCATGAGATGCTTAAGGAAGCTCATGACTCACTACTTACTCATAAAGCCAACAAAACGGGTAAGAAAATAGGCATCACTTGCAATATTTTGAATGACTTGCCCATGATGTCTACTTCTAGCATATCTACATCTTGTGAAGATTTAATTGAACTCCCTTCTAGACCTAAAATTGATGATAATGTGCTTAGTCTTGAAAACAATGAACTTAAGGACAAAATTGAAAAACTAACCAATGATCTAGCTAAATGCTATGTAGGAGAATCAAAATTAAGACATCTTCTAGATAGTCAAAGGTTTTCCTTAAGAAAAGAAGGACTAGGCTACATTCCTAAAAAGGGAAAACATGCTTTTGTCCCATCGAAAACCGTATTTGTAAAAGAAAAGAGATATTGCAACAAATGTAAAAGTTTAGGTCACATTGAAAAGAATTGCCATGCTAGCAAAAGTAATTCATCTCTTGTATTCAATTCTTGCTATGTTTTAAAGAAAATGAACAATGGCGATATTAAAGCCAAATTTGTTGGAACCCCGATCATTGGTGCCAAAAAGAAAGCCATTTGGGTCCCAAAATCCTTGGTAACTAACCTCCAAGGACCCAAAAAGATTTGGGTACCTAAAAGGACCTAACTTTGTTTTGTAGGTAAATTACAAGGCCGGAGGACAACATTGGGTGCTCGATAGTGGATGCACTCAACATATGACCGGTAATCACAACATGTTCTCCTCTCTAAATAACAAAGGTGCGGAATATGACAAGATTACGTTTGGAGACAATAGCAAAGGAAAGGTAAAAGGTTTAGGTAAAATTGCCATCTCAAACGACCTCTCCATATCTAATGTATTGCTTGTTGAATCTCTAAATTTCAACCTCTTATCCGTAGCTCAACTTTGTGATCTTGGATTTATATGTGCATTCTATCCAAAAGAAGTGATTATCACTAGTATTGATGATAATAGGTTGATTTTCAAAGGTTTTAGACATGGCAACATCTATTTAGTTGATTTCAATTCAAATGATGCTAATCTTGGTACATGCTTGTTTACTAAATCTTCTAAAGGTTGGCTATGGCATAGAAGGCTTGGTCATGTTGGAATGAAACAACTAAATAGACTAGTTAAACATGATTTAGTTATTGGATTAAAAGATGTAAAGTTTGAAAAAGATAAATTATGTAGTGCTTGCCAAGCCGGAAAACAAGTTGCAAACTCACATCCAACTAAAAGCACAATGTCAACTTCTAGTCCACTTGAATTATTGCATATGGATTTATTTGGACCAACTACATTTGTGAGCATTGGTGGCAATAGTTATTGTCTTGTCGTTGTAGATGATTTTTCTAGATATACATGGATATTCTTTTTACATGATAAGTCAATTGTGTTTAACACTTTCAAAAGCTTTGCTCAAAGGGCAGAAAATGAATTTAGCTTCAAGATCAAGAAAGTGAGAAGTGACAATGGCTCCGAATTCAAGAATACCAAGGTTGAAAATTGGTGTGATGATAAAGGTATCAAACATGAGTTTTCGGCCAAGTATACACCGGAGCAAAATGGAGTAGTCGAACGAAAGAACCGGACATTGATAGACATGGCAAGGTCTATGCTTTCGGAGTACAATGTTTCAGACACCTTTTGGGCCAAAGCAATCAACACCGCGTGCCATGCATCAAATCGTCTTTATTGTCATCGACTACTAAAGAAAACTCCTTATGAGCTTCTCATTGGAAGGAAGCCAAACATTTCCTACTTCTGAGTGTTTGGATGTAAGTGCTATATCTTGCTGAAAGGTACACGCTTATCTAAATTTCAAAGTAAATGTGATGTAGGATTTTTATTAGGATACTCATCAAATAGCAAAGCATATCGTGTCTACAACCAAAACTCCGGTTTGGTTGAGGAGACACATGATGTTGAATTTGATGAGACTAACGGCTCTCAAGAGGAGCAAGACAATTTGGATGATGTAGGTAATGAAGGGTTGAGAGTGGCAATGAAGAACATGACCATTGGGGATATCAAGCCGAACGAAGATAGTGATCAAAATGAAGATCCATCCACTCAAGCTATCCCCTCTACATCAACTCCTCAACATGAAGATCAAATAGTTGAAGTGGTCAATGTGAAAGACTCCTCTCAACAACAACCGGAAGTACCTTCTACCTCTACTTCACAAATCCCGGTTGACCATCCAAGAATTCATCACTCGATTTCCAAAGATCACCCCGTCGATCAAATTGTTGGTGACTTGCGTAAGGGTGTCCAAACTCGTTCTCGTCTTGCTTCATTTTGTGAAAATTACTCTTTTGTCTCCTCTTTTGAGCCCACACTTGTAGATGAAGCATTAAAAGATCCGGATTGGGTGAATGCTATGCACGAAGAATTAAACAACTTCACCCGCAACAATGTTTGGGAATTAGTAGAAGAACCAAATCCGGATGAGCATAATGTCATTGGAACCAAATGGATTTTCAAGAATAAACAAGATGCAAACGGAGTGGTAGTAAGAAACAAGGCAAGATTGGTGGCTCAAGGATACACTCAAGTTGAAGGTTTGGACTTCGGTGAAACCTTTGCTCCCGTAGCTAGACTTGAGGCTATTAGAATCTTGCTTGCTTTTGCTTCATCTCATAATATTAGACTTTATCAAATGGATGTCAAAAGTGCATTTTTAAATGGAAAAATTAATGAATTAGTATTTGTTAAACAACCTCCCGGTTTTGAAGATCCTACAAAGCCAAATCATGTGTATAAACTCTCCAAGGCTCTTTATGGTCTTAAACAAGCACCTCGTGCTTGGTATGAAAGACTTAGAGACTTTTTAATTTCAAAAGGCTTTAAAATTCGGAAAGTTGATACTACCTTATTTACTAAGAAAATTAGGAATGATTTCTTTGTATGTCAAATTTATGTTGATGACATCATATTTGGATCCACTAACCAAGTTTTTTGTGAGGAATTTGGTAATATGATGTCTAGGGAACTTGAGATGTCTTTGATAGGTGAACTAAGTTTCTTCCTCGGACTACAAGTTAAACAACTCAAGGAAGGAACTTTCATCAGTCAAAGCAAATATGTGAAGGACTTACTCAAGAAGTTCGGACTTGAAGAAGCAAAACCAAGCAAGACACCAATGGCCACAAACGGTCACCTTGTCTCTGACGAAGGAGGTAAACCGGTAGACTCGAAGCTTTATAGATCTATGATTGGTAGTTTATTATATCTTACTGCTTCTAGGCCCGATATTATGTTTAGTGTTTGTATGTGTGCAAGATTTCAAGCCTCTCCTAAAGAAAGTTATTTAATGGCCTTTAAGCGCATTTTGAGGTATCTAAAATATTCATCTAGCATAGGGTTGTGGTATCCTAAAGGTGCAAAATTCGAATTAATTGGATATTCTGATTCCGATTATGCGGGATGCAAAGTGGATAGAAAAAGCACCTCTGGCAGTTGTCAACTGTTAGGAAGATCTTTAGTATCTTGGTCCTCCAAGAAACAAAACTCTATAGCTTTATCAACCGCCGAAGCGGAATATGTTTCCGCGGGTAGTTGTTGTGCACAATTGCTTTGGATGAGGCAAATATTGTTGGATTATAGAATAAAATTTGAAAAAGTGCCTCTTTTGTGTGATAATGAGAGTGCGGTAAAAATAGCCACAAATCCAGTTCAACACTCTCGGACCAAGCATATAGATATCCGACACCACTTCCTTAGAGATCATGTTAGCAAAGGTGATGTGGTGGTGGATAATGTGAGAACCGAAGATCAATTAGCGGATATATTCACTAAGCCCTTAGATGAAAGTCGTTTTTGCAAACTTCGAAATGAGCTTAACGTCATTGATATGTCAAATGTGGCTTGAAATGTTGAACTCATATTGCTTGTGCTTTAAGTATCACTTGTTTGTTTGAACTTCCTCTCTTAGAGCTTTTTAGACTCTTTTATCGGCAATTCAGTAAATTGATCCAAAATTGTGTTGAGTTATAAGATAAATACTTCCCCTTTGGTGATATTGTCCATATCTCTCTTATAATTATCTTATATTTATATATCACCCTATCCAAATCTCTTGAGCATCAAATCAATCAAATTCCTCCAAGACCTTTTGTCCTTCCAGCGGTCTGACCGAACAAATTACGGTCTGACCGAATGCATCTCCAGAGAGCATCTGAACTTTCCTGCTTCCAGCGGTCTGACCGGTACCCTGTCTACGGTCTGACCGAAATTTCATGACCAGAAACCTTTTAACCCGAATCTCTTGTCCTTTTTCACTTTCTTCCCCACTCCTGTCTCTTTCACGTGCGCCTCAAATCTTTGGATTCTTCTTCTCCGGTCAAACCCTAGCAACGCCCGGACAAACCGTGGTTCAAGATCACCTCCAAACCATGTCTTCTAGGTACATTTCTCGGATTCTTCTTCATTATCGAATTAGTTTCCTGTTCATCTTGGGATTTAGGGCAAATGCTATGAATCAAGTCTAAATCTGTTCAAATCCTGAAATTGTCTCTTCTCTTGATGCAATAAGTATTTTCACACGTACATTTGTCCACATTGTGCCCTAAAATCAAGTGAATCTTAGGAATCATGTCAAACCCTAACTCTACGGTTGCGCCAGTCTGACCGCTCCTGTCTCGGTTTGACCGACAACAACAGCAGAGCAATGGTTTACTGATATGTTGTCGTATCGATTCGTTTCTTTTGTTCCTGTTTCCTAGTATCTTACCTGCTGCATATCTTCCAAATCTTTTAGTGGTCGAGGTACTCAAGGCATTGCCTCCATCCAGACAAACAAGAAGAAATTGGCGAAACGGCCAAAAAGGGCTCTACCCTCGAGCAGTAGCGACAGTCACGATGACGATTAGGTGCCCTCGGCCGGAGATTCAGAAACAGAACAGTCATCTCATCGTGGTGGATCGTCTCACAGGGGCATGGACATCGAGAGTGAGGATGATGAAATAAATGTCCACGCTTATCAAGGCCCGAAGAGGAATTGGACTTCAAGCGACTATACCAAGGCTAGGACCATCTACGCCTCCAATCATGAGAATGACGCCTCTACTCCTCACTTCCACACGATGACACAGCAGGATGCCTTCTATGGTCACTTGATCCACAAGAATATGTTCGAACACAAATGGATCGAATGGGCTTATGTTGTGAATCAGCCCATCATGGCTCCTTTGGTGCAGATTTTCAAGGATATAGGGCTGTATGACTTTGTGGAGCACAAATGCCCATGGAACGCCACTGCCATCAGACAGTTCTATGCTACAGTTGAGATCAGATGGGCGGACCAGTAGATCATGTGGATGACAGGTTCCAGGCGTTATGAGGACACATTTGAGGAGTTTGCTGCGGCAAACAAGTTAAACTATGAGGAGATGAAGGAGGGGATCGATATGGAGGATGAGGATTACCTCCATGAGGACGACTGGCTCCAGTTTTATGAGCAGCCGGGAGGTGGACAGCGGATTGTACCTGGCACCATTACAGTTCTCAAAGTCCTCCCTGCTGTAGTCAACAAAATCATACGAGCCACGATCCATCCAAAGAGTGGAAACCGAGAAGCGGTCCGGGATTACTACTGGAACTTCATCGACCACATCCTCAAGAGTCATCGGATCAACATTGTCTCATTTATCTTGAAGACAATTGAGGATGTCTCGGCAACCACTCTGCCGAATCTCTACTATGCTCCATTTATCATGTCCTTGCTGCTCCAGAAGACGAAGTTCCCTCGCGGTTCTTGTGATATCAGACATCTCGGCTATAAGCCGTTTAGTGTCAACCCGCGCGTCTTGGCTCGAGGCCATGGAGCACAGCATCAGCAGCAGTAGCAGCAGGCTCAGCCTATGCCTCCTCCTCCTCCACCTCAGGCACAGCAGGCAGCTCAGTCTAGCCAAGCCCCCGCCTGGTTTTCACAGTTCCAGCAACAGTTCCATCAGCCGATGATGGATTAGTTCGCTACTCTTCTCCAGGGACTTGAGCTCTCTCGCTCGGACTTGGCGGCATTGAATGATCAGTTCCAGACTTTCTCATCGCGCCAGGATCAGCTCGAGCAGCGCTTCGATGCCTTCTCCGCTCACTTCTACACCCACTTCCCTCAGACTCCTCACCATCCTCCCGATGATGATGCTCCAGCCGATTCTTAGCTTTTTTTGGCAATTGATGCCAAAGGGGGAGAGGAGAGAGTAGAAGAGTAGGAGAGATGATGGGAGATGAAAACTTAAACTTTTGGTGTAAAGTTTTAATTAACTTGTTTAGTTGAATATCTCTTTTATGTGGATGACATTTATGTTGGTTGACTCTTGTATGAGATTGATTACTACTTGATATATGAGATGTGCTTATGTTATTTTCATATGACCTTGTGTTGATGATATCATGTTGTAGAATTGAATGTTGAATGTCTTATTTGTGATACTTCATGCTCATATAATGAATGATTTGAGATAGCATCTTATACACATGCTTGAACTCCTCTAAAATGCCAAAATTCTCTTATTCATACATTTAGGGGGAGTGTCTTTATGCTTAAAACTCTTTCATCTACTCTTTATGTTGTCATCAATTACCAAAAAGGGGGAGATTGTAGCTTCTAGGCCCCTAAAGAGTGTTTTAATAATTAATGACAACTACACTAACGTTACCTGCCTAGTTGTGTCAAGAAGAAACTTAAAAGACAGGTTAATGAAAGGCGAAGAAAGAGCCTCATGATGAAGAAAGGGCATTGATCAAAAGGGCAAAGGTACGAAATAGGGTCTTTTCCATTTTTACCGGTCTAAGGTGATTAGAGAAGAATTTTGACCGGATTTTAGGATAGTTGCCGTACTATTAAGAGGAGCATATGGTGTATCACAAAATACTAGAAGGTCATATACTTTGAAAATGCTTGTTTCAGCTCATTTCTGCTCAGCACTGTCTCAGTCGGTCTGACCGTCTGTTAGACCGGTCTGACCGAATTCTCGGACTGACCGACGTTATGTCTAAATATAGTGTATTTCTTTAAAAGGTCGGTCTGTCCGTAGTTGAGACCTAGGTCAGACTCCTGCAACTTCTTGATTTATCTTTCTGTTGTTTTTGAGCTATGACGGTCTGACCGTTTGATTAGACCGGTCTGACCGTGCTTTTGAACTACGGTCTGACCGTATGGCCGGTCTGTCCGTATTTTTCGGCCTGACCGTATAAAGTGTCCAGAAACTATGTCGTCTCTGGATAGTTTCACGGTCTGACCGAAATAGGCTCCGGTCTGACCGTGTGTGTGCCTGACAAGGGCAGTTGAGCATTTATTGCGCCTGTTTAATGCCGTTGCAATTGCGGCGGTCTGATCGAGCTTATACCTGTGGTCTGACCGACAGGTGATCTTTTTCTCCCAACGGCCTGTAACGGCTATATTTATTGTGGGGGGTATATATAGTCCCATGCACGGCCCTGTTCATAATTTTTGGTATAATCTTGAGCATTGTCATCATCCTTGAGAGTTTAAGCTAGTTTCATACACTCTAGGGTTCAAATTCTCGAATTTGTGAGAGTGTGCATTTGAGATCTTCTAGTGCATTGCATCTAGATCATTAAATCAACCTTGTGGCACTAGAAGAAGGCTAAGTGATCATCACCGGCTTGTTACTCTTGGAGTTTGCCGGCTCCTAGACGGCTAGGAGAAAGGTTTTTGAGAGCTCTTCAAGGAAGATTGTGAAGAAGCTTCAAAACGTCTTGTGAAAGGTTTGAGCACGCCTTGCCGGAGTGGTAAAGTGCATCCTTAGTGAAATTGAGGTTTGGATAACTCATCACACTAATCCGGCTTAAGATCTAGGTCACTTCTCAAGAGAAGGTTGACTAGATAGAAGAGCGGTTAGAGATTTGAGTTTGCCTCAACATGGATTAGAGGTGATCGGCAAATCACCGAGACCACGGGATATATCCTTGTTCATCTTGCGTTATTTATTTGCTCTCATTATCTCTAAATTGTTTGTTTTATTGATAATTTGTTAAAATCGCCTATTCACCTCCCTCTAATCGATATCCTAGATCCCTTTCAGCCTGTTGGATCGTAGTTAGCCACCCCTTCGTCAAGGTCACAACTCGCATTTATCCACGAATTTGTTCTACGATGAAAGATCGGGACCAAACTTCATGCACGCATCTTATGGTGAGGCGTGTGCATATCAGTTGGCATCAGTGGACACGCATCCGATCGAACACTGGTCAAAAAAGCTTTCTGACAGGGTTATTACTGGCCAACGACACTTAGCGATGCCATGCATTTGGTCAAGAGTTGGCCATAGTGTCAATTTCATGCTCAGCAGGCTCACCAACCAGCATATGCATTACAAACTATTCCCTTGACATGATCGTTCGCCACATGGGGAATAGACATTGTGGGACCTATGCCTCAAGCAGTCAATGGATAGAAGTTTTTGTTCATAGCTATTGATACGTTTACCAAATGGATTGAAGCCAAACCAGTCCAAAACATTACCGCCGTAGCGGCGAAGAAGTTCTTTCAAAAGAACATAGTGATGTGATTTGGTGTTCCAAGTCGTCTTATAAAAGATAATGGGTCCCAGTTTGTCAATGGTCTCTTTATGGACTATTGCAACCATATTGGGACTAAAATCTGCGTCGCATCTATTGCTCATCCACAGAGTAATGGTGTAGTAGAACATGCTAATCGATAGATAATACAAGGGGTTAAGAAATGTGTTTTCGACCGCCTTAAGTTATGCTCGAGGGCTTGGGTAGAAGAACTTGTCGACAATTGGAACTCGGGGGTCCTTCCGTCGAACTTATGCAAAATTGATATGGGTACTAGAGGGAGCCAATCAGACAAGTACCAAGGTATTCAAAGTATCTATGAATCTAAGATACGGAAATTTATCCAGGTTCGGGCCCTCGCAACTGAGTAATGACCCTACTTCTTGTGCATTTATCTATGTGGAAGAAAGGATTACAGAGAGAGTGTTACAAAGTGAATGTACTGGCTAATAGCTATGTCTAATCTCCTCTGTCGTTGATCATCCTCCCTTGATCCTTCCCTTGAAGATCATTTTATACTTGCCGAAGAGATCATCATTATCCTTCTAGAGGCACGTCCCATGACTGTTTATAACCTCCTCATAGTGGTAGCTATGGTCGTGGGTACGTGGAAGTTGCCGCAAATTGTGGTTACATGGCAATTAGGTAGCTTTGACTTGTCGTCGTGGAACTGCCTTACCATTCTAGTCTTGTTCGACGGTTACCTTGTCAGGGACTTATGATTATCTCAGGAATAATCATAAGGATAAAGGTACGGTTATGAGAAAGCGTGATCGCGTACCTCTGCGACCACTGTAATGATATTAGACTTTGTATCTGCGAGAGGGTCTGGTCATAGGGAGATGCTTTTGCGACCATAGTGTTCGCAGATACGGTACGAAATTATGGACTTTATGATAATGAGTATTTGAGATCCATAGAGTTTCATTATAATTACCAAGAAATAAATATGATTGCTGGGAAACAACAAAGCCAAGAGACATAACTCGATCGGTGCAAAAGGTGCACTTCTCGAGGTTAGCAAATAACCGTTCCGCCCTAAGGACAGCAAGTACTTGTTTAACATGCTCAACATGTTCATCAATCGTCTTGCTGTAAATTAGAATATCATCAAAATATACTGCCACAAATTTGCTAATAAAATACCTCAAAACATGATTCATCAAGAGCATGAAGGTACTAGGTGCATTAGTTAGCCTGAAAGACATCACTAACCACTCATACAAGCCAAACTTAGTTTTGAAAGCAGCCTTCCATTTATCTCCAAGTTTCATTCTTATTTGGTGGTATCCACTTCTCAAGTCTATTTTGGAGAAAATAACAGAACCACTAAGCTCATCTAGCATATCATCTAACTTAGGGATAGAATGACGATAACGAACAGTAATGTTATTAATGACTCTACAAGCTATGCACATTCTCCATGACCCACCTTTCTTAGGAACCAAAAGAACAAGAAAAGCACAGGGACTAAGACTCTCACGTACATAACCCTTAGCAAGAAGTTCTTGTACCTGTTTTTGAATCTCCTTTGTCTCCTCAGGATTGGTGCAATAAGGTGGATGGTTAGGTAGTGTGGCACCAGAAATGAGGTCGATCTGGTGCTCTATGGCACACATGGGTGGAAGACCAACCGGCACCTCTGCTGGAAAGACATTCGCATACTCCTGCAACACACTAGAAACAACACTAGGAAGAGAGGTTAAGTCATTAGTAGAAACACTTGATTACTTGTACAAGAGTACAAAGGATTCTCTCTTTAGGTTCCTCACATCACTCAAATAAGATTGGTGGCTAACATAGCTAAACTCTCACTATCTCTCTTCTTTTTACCACTCAATTTTACTTGTGGCTCTTAGTCTCACTTTTTTGGGGTTCTCACTCACTACTTTACATTCTGGATTGATTCGCTTGAGTTCATCTGCCGTGATTTCCTTCGGAGTCATGGGATGACGAGTGTACTCCTTTCCTTTGTGCTTCAATGTATACTTATTGGAGCGACCGTTGTGCTATGTATCATGGTCATACTGCCATGGACACCCAAAAGTAAATGGCAAGTCTGATAGGCACAACATCGCACTCCACAACATCAGTGTACCCACCAACAATAAATTGAATTTTCACCATGTGTGTTACTTTAAGCTCACCACAAGAATTTAACCATTGCATGTGATAAGAATGAGAATGTTATAGCAATGTAAGTCCAAACTTATCAACTAGTTCCTTACTAGAAATATTATTGCAATTAACCCCATCAATTATAAACTTTCATACCTTGCTTTGGACTTTGCAATGAGACTGGAAGAGATTATGTCGTTGCCCCTTGTGGGCAGCAACCATGTGAGCACTAAGCACCTTTTTGACCAAAAGGTACTCACCTTGCTCATAAATCAAGTCATCTCTACTAGATTCATGTTCCTCTTCATCATGCAACTAAGGAGCATTGATCTCCTCGTCACTTGTTGATTCATACTCCCTATGATCATTCACAAGCATCGTGCGATTGTTTGGACATTGGGAAGCAATATATCCTCTCCCAAGACACTTGAAGCATTGAATCTCTCTACTCTTTGCTGTGGAACCCACTTAAGAAGTGTGAGAGCTGATGGTCCCTTTCTTCTCCACAGTTTTATAGCTCTCTTTTTTGGTAGAAGCACCACGAACAACACGATGAGCTATGGCCAACAGAGGAAAATGGGTCGAATCACCTTTGCTGTTGGTTGGACGCCATGTGAAGGTGGTAGGGAATCTGCCAAGCCTAGCATCTTGCTTCAATTGACTGTTTGCCTTAGTTGATGTGCCAATTCAACCATAGTGTCGTATGGTTGAAACTCCACAATTCACTGGATGTTGCAATTTAGTCTGAACAAGAACCTTGCCATAGTTTTCTCCTCCAGTTCGTGCAAGTTTGCACAAATCATTGCCTTCTGCATCTCCTTGTAATACTCCTCAACATATCGCGAGCCCTGGGTGAGGTGTACAATTTTTCAAAGAGATCCCGCTTGTAATGTTTTGGTACAAAGCGGCGCCTCATCTCATATTTCATTGCTCTCCAAGTACTCACAGGGTATTCTCCTTCTTCCTCCATATCTTTATCAACTTGATGCTGATTTGTGCATACCTTTTGGTAGTCGAACGAGACTATGATACGACCTAAAACGAGGCCTTGCAAGTGGACGAGGTCGCAGTAGTAGGCGAGTATGTCGTTCTCTCCAAAGGGACTAGATGAAAAAAAATGTGCCTAACTAAATTCGAATCAAAAATAAAACAAAAACACAAAAAGGATGTGGGTTGGTTCGCCTCGAACTGCTCAAACTGAAGCAATTTCTCACCACTCTGCAGAGAGCAACCCAAATCTAACTCAACAAAATATCCCTCAATTCAAAATATAAACTAAAGCACTTGCACTGACTTGTAGAATACTAAAACTTGATTCTTCAGCACAACAAGCCAAGCCAGAGAATGAAAGGGAGAATAAAAGAAATGGCGTAAAACAAACACAAAGTTTTGCCACAACACAATGACGCAATCACAAATCTTCTGCAAGAGGGATCATTCAATGGATAGAGAACACAGTTAAGATTAGCAACAGCAACTCCCATCCCAATCGCACTAGTTCTCAAACGAGGAATCAACACGAGTTCAGCAAGCAAAAGAATAGAAATTACCTAGAACACAAAATCAAAGAAATTGGAATGCATCTAACCAACACATTCAAATATCAACCTGAGTTAGAACTCAATTCAGCTATCAGTTTAAACTAGCATACAAATTAGTTCATCTCATGGATTCAATTTTTCTCCTTTTTTCTTTACATGAATCACAGGAAACAGATTAGGGGGAGAAGGAGAGAATGGGATTGAGACGGGGAATTAGTTGCCAAAGCTGTTGTCAATGAAGAGGGAAGTCATCGACGTAGTTGTCGAAGCTGCAGCAGCAGCTTGGGGTTTGCTGTCGGGGAAGAACTTGTTGCCCTCGGCATTGAGGATGAGGAAGCCGTGGTGGTTGAAGCAATCCTGGAGCTCAGGGAGGAGCTCGCCCGAGAGGTGGAAGAAGAGGATGAAGAAGTCGTCAAATTCGGTGAAGAGGACGGCGATGACGGCGGTGCTCGGGTGCGTGCGCGGTGGCGCGGCAACGCGAAGAGGGTGTTGGAGAGCGTCACGAGGGCGGATCTGGTCGGATGCGGTGGATCGCGCGGGATTGGGCGGATCCGATGGCTATAGAGTAGGGCGACAGCGGCTGTAGTGGAAGGCGATGCTGTGGCGGCGCGCGCGGGATGCCCCGGCGTTGGGAGGTGGCAGATCCGGGAGTAGTGGTGGCGGGTGATGGAAACGAGGCACTGCCGGCGTACGACCTGGCCACTAGCAATGTAGTGGTAGGAGGTGTGGATCGCGAGGAGGGAGGCAGAAGAAGAAATTAACAAAGGAAAAACCAGGCTTGAGTTGTGCACAATGGCGGCCGGCTAGGGTTAAGGGGGATTTTTGGCAATCTTGCAGAAAGGTCCTTGAAAAAGTTTGAAATGACAACCAGGTCCTTTGGCTGCTAGGTTTAGGTGTTCCAAGCCTCCAAAAACTTCGATTTCAGCACGACCGGTTCCTACGTGTCCATACAACACGTGCTTCTATCTGGAATCGACCGAGGGTCGGGTTTAGTTGATGAAGCGCTTTCGTTAGCCAAAATCCATTCGATCTGTGCCGATCTGTGCCAATCTGTGATAAAAATTGCAAAACAAGTAATCCAATCGATTTGGCAACAAATCAAAGAATAATATAGGTATATGATGAGGTATATGACTAAAGTGTGCATAAGTGTGGGGAAAATATATAGAAAAATCAAGCAAATCAGATAAATATCAGACTACGAAGAGAGAGACAAATAAATCTCCTTCCTATAACTATAAGATATCTAAAGAATAGACAATGAGGAAGTCTAAGATATTCTAGACTTAATCCGACCCTTACAGATGTTTACCCTGTAAGTACGATCACTAATCTTTATGATCGTAACACCCATCATCCAAAGAATTCATAGTCGAAAGGACTCTATTACCTACGATCACCCAGGTCGTAGAGATGAGGTCGTAGCCAATACACGACCAAATGAATATTATTCAGTTTGTCGGTGAACCAAAAGCTGGACGCATTCTTTAGATAAAGGACTGGACGAGAACTCATCTGCCGACCACAATCTAAAGGTCCAACGGTTAGATGGTTATGCTTATTCGACCAAACCAAATGATTATGTTTCTTCGACCATACTCGGTGGTTATGACCATTCGACCATACCTAATGGTCATGCTTATTCGACCATCACCATTGGATACTGTGACCCTTTATTTTAACATAAATATCATAACTCCCAGATATGGTAATCGTCAAGAGGATAAATGTGCAGACAATAATATACGCACAGCCACTCATAATTGCACATCAATGACTAGAGCATGTCTTCCACCAGGCGACCCTTCAATGTTGTAACCGACGACCTTCAACAGGCTATAAAAAGAGGAGAGGGGAGTTGATTTGAACAACGGAGCCTCACACAGCTTAGAGAATAGGAGATTAGTTTTAGCTTATTCGAGAACATCTCTTGTTCTTCTCTATAATCCTTTGCTCTCTTAGTAAAACCACAACAAGTGTAGGGCTATTACTCAACCTTGAGGACCCAAATCTGTATAATTCCTATGTCTCTGGTGCATCTATATTTGCGATACTTCCTCTGGGTGTTTGCTAAAAGTGCTTCCCTGTGTGAATACTTGATCTCGTGTAAGTTCGGCTTGGAACCTTGTTCCACTAAAGATAAGAATAGCATGAGATTATGCAACTAGGTAAACTATGCCAAAGAATGATAACCAAGTTGAACCACAAAAGCTCAAAACAAGTTCACTTCACATTCTCTCTTCTTTTCCCTTCTTTTCCTCTTTTTCCTTTCTCCCTTTTTTTCTTTTTTTGGATTATTTTTTTATTTAATATTTTTTTTAACTTCCCAGACACTAAATCAAAGGATCAAAAGTAGAAGCACACAACTTGGGAAGAAGGAAAACACAGAAAAAATAAATTAACAACGATCGGTAAGCTGAAATTGCAATTTCTTAAACTTGAAAGGCCCCAAACAACATGAAAACGATGGAATTCTTCATATTAGGCTCGAACTAACCTTTTCAACAACTATTAGAACATCCAAATCGAAGTTCATATGCAAAAGTTATGGCAATTTTATTGAAGGTCGCGTGGATTGAGAATTTGGCAAACCCTAGTAGATTGAAACTCGGCTAAAACTTGACTAGCAACAAATTAAGGACTCTAGACCAAGGATTAGAACTCGATAATGCACACTAACTCAACAGATTAACCCAAAAATCTAGATTTTTTTGTCGGTTTGTTTTTTACTCTAGGACGAAAAATTTAAAGAACTAATCTACTACTACATGTAAGTGGAAAGATCCTACCGTGGCAATCGATGCTCTGATACCGATGGATATGCACACGCCCAAGATGAACGTGTAGACAACATTGTCCCGATCTTTGTGTAACTCAATTGGAAATTCAGTGAGGAGAGAATTCACATGTGCTTGTAATTTCTCAGCAAGATTCCTTGTGATTGAACCCTTATATTCATGTTGTAAATCTAACTGTAGTGGTGAAGTACTAGAACTAAAGATGTCCTCATCATTGACTCAACAAAAGTTTCTTCCATACCACTATAAAAATTCCAAAATTGTAGTTTGTGAGGCTAACAAAGTGAGGCTGGACCTACTTGTTAGCCTCACATTCTATGACAAATAAAAAAAATATTGAATTTTTTAGTATCATAAAAAAAATGTGTCTCAAACTTTAGAGAAATTTTTTCAGTGGTAAATTCCAATATTTTATATTTTTCACTAAAAGTACAAGAGCAAGTGAATTTTTCCCCCACAAAATTTCCTATTGATTTATATTAGGATGTGTTACTGTGTAAATCATCTACTTTGGTTATTATTAGGTATATTGAGGAAGTGAACTTGCTAGAGGAAAGGAGGAGAGGGAGGTGGAGTTCCACACTTCACCGTGGGAGGAAAAGCATTTCTAGGCTTAGGATTCTTTTCATTTCTATTTTACCTATTTTAGTAAGTTAAGTTAGATTTGAAAAAAAAAAAACCTATGTTACTGTTTAAGAATGAAATTCTTGTTTCTTCATTCCTCTACTCAGTGACTTTGGTGATTGCAAAGACAACTTTTCGAGAACAACTAATCTGTGCATCAGTTTCATGTGTATCATGTAGATTGGAAATTTAGAATGTGGTTAAGCGATTACAATTATTACAAGTCTTTACACTAGCTAATGGTTGACCATCTAATCTTTGTTAGGTCACACTATTGATCAATCATTAGAAACCTATGTTGTGAAGATCGGGACAACACCGTGTACATATTCATCATTGGGCATGTGCATATCATTATGTATTACTAGAAAGTTCAACAATAATTTGTATTTACCACTGCCTTTATTCCATCGTTAGTGAAAGTTGGTCCAACGTGTCGATAGTGCAGAGCTTTTGTGTTTGTTTTCCATTGGAATTTTTATATTTGCCATTGGAACTATTATTTAGACTAGAAGTAATATCTTGAGCTCACCTAGTGGCCTTTGCACCACCTACTGTCGTCCCTGTCACTCGTGAGCGTGGCAGCATGCTGCTACCTACTCCGTTACTCTATGGTTTTCATCTAACTAGTCCAGACATGCATCTGCATATGCACTAGCTTGTAACAGCAGGAAAGACGACTTAGATCTTGGCAAACCGGCAACTTGAATATAAAAAGTTATAGGCCACCATCGGCGTATAAATGGAAGAGAGTTACGTTCAATTTATACACAACCATGCAAATTTTCACTTCCTATAGATCCAAGCTTTTAGACATGTTAACTCGAAGAGTACTCCACGGTGGATACAACTGTGATTCTTAGTTGGACGGGTTTGTGCTGTGGTGGCACTTTGCGTGTGTAGCCGTCTGCTCCTTTTTTTTGTTAGTTGTGGAGATTTTGTTGTAGCAAGCACGTACGCGTTCAAACACTACAAGAAACTCGTGAGTGCTGACTAGGCATCATCCTTTTCTTTATCTCCTTATCTTGCTCTTTTTGTGTGTGTGTGATGCAACCAACAGAATAATATAGATTTTTTTTATTACAAATCACAGTTTCTAAAATTTTGGAATTTAGATGTTTGCAACGTATGAACCTACATGCATAGTTTAACATTTACACAAGGAAAAATATTGTAGGATTAGTCACTGAATTTTTGGCACAATGACTTATGATGGGGACATTTCTAGTGCAAACTCTCAACTAGATGCTAGTATACTAATAGAGCTAGTTAGGCCACTAAATCATCATAAAAATTTCTTTAAAAATTATATGTATAACACCATAATTCATCTACCATCAAATAAATTTCAATTTAAAATTCGATCCATGCTAAGAGAAACCAAAAATAAAAGAAATTTTTGATGAATAAGAAATAAAAAAAAGGAAAAGGAAAAAAAACACTATTCACAACAAATTTCTCCTTTTTATTTCTCTCAACCTTAATCAAGTATGGACTTAAAATTTTAGAATGTTAGATTACAGCAAGTAGTATCTACACAATTTTTTTTGAGAATTTTATGATTTGATGATCTAATCGGCATCAAATAGTGGTTAGCACTAGATATGTTCTCATCAATGATTTCTAATTTTTTTTACTATTGGTCCTCCAAAATCTCAAATTGTTGATGTTAATCCCTTTATTGACTTTCTTCCTATGAACTGGTTTAGAGGCGCGAGGGAAGTCTCATCTTCCAAACTAGCTTTTGGGATAACATTGCCCGGTAGCGCCCAACGCCATCATTTAGGTTAAGCTAAAGTTGACAACTCACTCATATAATATATATTTGTATACTTGTGGAGTAAATAATAAGCTCTACAAGGTCCATATGGTAAGAATTGTATGGTTCAAGATACGATAAATAAGATTGTAGTAGAAAACTAAATATAAAGATAAAAATCAACAGAATACAATAGGAAGATAGAAATCAACAACATTAGTAAGAGGAGAATGTGACACTAGAATTTTTCAAAGCCATATTATTTTCAAGGAATTGTCTAACACCCCGCTAAATTTTGCCTCAAATCCACGGTACCTCTCAAAGAATTTTTGGTAATTTAGGGCTTTGCATTTTTACTTTAAGTCCTTAATTTACCAGCTTCATCCAATGAGTGATGAGCTTGGTTAAGATTGCATCACCGATATATATGTGGGACTCATGTATTAATAACAAAATTACATATTTCTTTAATGGGAGCATCTAACCCTCGATGGCCTATTTTGCTCTATAAAAATGGCACATCTCTGAGCCGTCAAGTCAGATCCATTGACTCTCTACGATCCCTACCTCCTAATCCTAACACGCCTCTGCCTCCTCCATCTCCTCCTCTCCTCTTCCCGAACCCTACCACCTCCCATCGCCTCCAATCGTGGTTGGCGGTGCCATCGCCACCGCAACCACCCCGCCACTACCCACAGCCAACTACTCTACCTCTCAGGATCTAAAATCGGAAACCAATGAACCCTCAAGAGATCTTGGTGTGAAGTTGTTGCCACATTGCCGTTGCCGTGACACACCACCACTGGCGATTCCCACCGTCGGAATCGAGAAAAATGGCAAGCTGTTTTCTAGTATTTCCCTTCTTTAATTTATTCTTCTTTTTCAAATTTTTCTTCATGTTCTTATGTGTATTTGAGGGCAGAGTAATAGTTGAGAACTGCAGGGAACGATGAGAAAAGAACAGAAAACAATAGAAAAATCAAACTAAAATTTAATGTATCACCAACATATGGATCCCATATTTTGGCAACACAATATTTTAACTTAGCAAATCATTAATCAGAAAGAGGTACCAAGAAAACATCATGGATTTGAGACAAAATGTAAGGAGGTGCAATGTAATTCTCCTATTCTTTTCTATGGAAGTTCATAAACTAATCCAACATTTTTTGCTACCATATACTGGATTATATATCAAACTTATCCTGTAGACAAAATCAATCACACCTCAACTAAATTAATTTTGCTTTATGATAGGTCAAAAGGGTAACCACTCTTGCAGGCAAAAATGCCACACAAAAAAGGGTACACTTTGCAATAACTCCAATGCACGAGCTTCCTCACCCTACACAGCCGCGAGCGCTTACGTTTTCTTGCCACCTACCCATGCATGAGCTGTGCTCGTCCTGGTACACACGAGTCTCTCTTTAAAAACCCTAGCTTTCCCTCCTTAACCAGCCTTGCACCACTTACCACATTATCAATCTCACCCTATCTCCATATCTCATGTCCACCTTTCTCACAGTGATCTTACTTCTGTTGGTGATACTAGCCCCGACCGACTTGTCGGTTGTCACCGGGCGGCGGTTGGCGGGGGCTACTAGGGCAACGGTGCACCATGAGGATGTACCGCTGAGGACGGGGTTCCACCACATGCAGCCATTCTATCCAAGTCGGGTGGTGAACGGCTGTATGCCAAGGGGTTCTCGTGTTCCACCGTCGGCGCCCAGCCGATACGTCAACTACCACACCCTTGGTGCTGGTATGTGTGACCATGGCGGGCGTCAGAAACCATGAAGCTAGTTTCTGGGAGAAGCTGGATCATGTACATGTGATGCTGTGAGAAAAGTTGACAAAAGTATATATATTTTATATAAGCTTTCTTCGAAGATATATAAGGTCAATTGTCCGTGAATTTACCATTTTTCAAAGAAAAAAAAAGAGAGGTTGAACTTGATCTCTGAACTCTTTCACATATTTACCCTCGCCTCGCGACATACCACCTAAGTTTTTATCAAGGTATCTTCAATCCCTAGTTTTGTTGAGGGAGATTTAAATCCATGGCACACCAAAAATTGAGACTTGGGAAAATACTACTGAGTGTTGCTAATTTATTTATCCTTAATTTGCTCTTTTTTTTACCAATATTTTACATTTTTATACATGATAAGTTGCTAGACATGAATTATAATGTCTAGAGATGAAACTTGTATGTTTCTTTTTTTTTTTTTTTTTTTTTTTTTTTTTTTTTTTTTTTGGTGTGGCGGGAGTTGCATATACCTTTAGTTTAAAGTTTGCATATGAAAAGAACGTAGTCAGGACAACATTTTTTTAATACCAATCTTCTTATAGCTGAAGCAGTTGAGTTCAAAGCTGGCCCTGTCATTACTATTACTACGTATTTTTGGCATAAACTAAGCGCTAATTAATTGATGGTGAGAATAGTTGTCTAAAATGTTTTTGTCATTACAATTATTCAAGTACTTGTTGTACAAGATTAAACTTTCGGAGTTTTTTTTAAGAATTTGAATTAGACAATTAAAGCTACCGTTTTTCAGAATTCTCTAGACTTGACTCAACCTCTATGAATCCAATCTATAATTTATAGTTGAAATATCATATGATTCATGTAAACTTGCAGGATTGATGCCTAGTCTAAGAAATAAAAACAATAGAGAACATAAAGATAGAAATATAGTAGAAATGATCAACAAATAGCCATATAATGTAAGCGTGCGTTCATTGTTGTCGTTGGTAATGTGGGAAACGGACGGAAATATATAGTTTGAGCATTGTTTTCTTTATTCGATATATAATTATATTTATTCATGAAATTTTGTGGAACTCCACGATATCTGTTTTATGACCTCTATTTTTTATAAGTTTTGAAAATTTGCAAAATCATAAACGCACTATGTGTAATAGTTATTACATGTATAAAATCCGTTTCGTAATAATATTTTGGTTGAAAATTTTTGTAACGTGTCTCTCCTGTGTACGTCATATGAGGCCAGAAGTACATAGGAAGAAAAGAATCGGAGTTCTATGTGAGCTGCGAAAGTAATAAGATCTATGCCTTTTTTCCATGAAGAATTATTGGCACAGAAAAACTAGCAAATCTCGAGCGACTCTAGTCAAACTTGAATTGACTCCAAACCAGGCTCAAGTTAGGTTGATTTAGGTACAAAACTCAAAATTGAGTTCCAACATGGTTCAAGAAAGCTCGCAAAATCTCGAGGTTTAAAATCGATGACATATCATGAACATAAAAATCACTAAGGGGATGTTTAGAAAGATAGTTTTTATTCATTTTTAAGAGGTTTTTATAGACTAGATTTGAGGTTCTAATTTAATTAATAGAAAATCTTGGTGGAATATCACTCTTTCAAGAATTTTTTCCTCTTACTCAAACATTGTTTAAAGAGTTGTTTGGTTGTTAGGAGGAACTCATGCATGTATGGTTTCATTTGAAATATTGGACAAGGATGGTGTTGTTCGTTCACGAGAAGACTACGCTAGTAGTTCTACTAAAAAAATATAAGTTTTAAACTACAGAATAAATTGTTATTAGTAGAAAGAGAGTGGAAGAAGCAATCACGTCCAGAAACCGATCCCAACAATCGCTCGTGGCTCTCAGCAATCAGCAATCGCTCATGGATCATCTCAATTAGCACAGCAATACACTACAACACCATAGGCCAGTATAAGCTGTAAGACTGCTGGAAAAAAAAAATTTTCCATTGGTCCTGTAGATGAAAATATAATTTTGATTTTTGACCGTTGTGTCAACTGGGAAAGTTATTATTTTTAGCAAATCTACCGCTAGGAACAAATAATATATAGCAAACTATAGATCAGTTTAGAAAAAGATATATAGGATTTGCGGGACAGCTGAGAATATTTTTTCTGCTGGGAAAAACTCTTTTTTACCAACAGTCCTGCAGGTGAAAATATAATTTTGATTTTTCACTGATGTCTCAGCTAGGAAAAGTTATTATTTTTAGCAAATCTACTTCTAGGAATAAATAATATATAACAAACTTCAATTTGAAAAAGATATATAATATCTGTGGGACAGTTGAGAATATGTTTTTGGCGCAAAAGTTGAAAATTTTCAGCAGAAAAATAATATATATATTATTTTGAGAGGGAAATATTTTTAGCCGAAAAATAACATATCTTTTTTTTTTTGGCGCAAAACATAAAACCCTTCTCTCTGCGCAATCTCAAAGGCAAGGCAAGAAGCGATCCCTCCGATCCCTCCCCCACCAAAATCTCCTCCTCATTGCACCTCTCCCCCACCGCCGGCCGACACCCCCACCTCTCTCCCACCGATCCCACCCCGCACCCCACCTTTGCTCTCCAACCGATCCCCACCACACCCCACCTCAAAACCCTAGCGGTAGCGGCGTGCGGGGGAGGGAAGAGGCAGAGGGGCAGCGGCGAAGGGCGGAGGCAGAGTAGCCAAGCACGAGTTTGGTGCAGTGCGGCAGATCTGCAGGCTCGGTGTGGCACGATAGATTGGCTGGCCTGTCTCAGGCGCGCGACAAAAGGGCTTGGCGAGGGGTCGAGGCCGGCGGCCTAGCGCGACGTAGGGGCCAGCGAGGGGCAGAGGGGGACGAGGGCTGGTGCGACGACCACTCGCGGCCAGTGGTGAACCTGTTCATCAGCGCAAGTAGAGGTGCATGATCCATTTGGCCTTGTCCTCTCATGGCTTGGTCCTGTTGTAGTTTGTTCTGGTCGTGTTGTGAATTTGATGTATGTTGTGCACTGCAATTTGTTCGGATCGAGTTGTGAATTGTGATGTGGTGCTGGGATCCTATTTTGCTCGTTATGGCCGAAGAAACTTAAATTAACTGGGACAGTTCTCATGTAAGGATTTGGTTCTGATTGTTGCATTGGTTGATCTGCATATCTAATGGTTCAAAACAAAATCCCCATGTAAAATGCCTTCTATTAGGGTCTCCACATCAATAACTGAAATTTAATCCTAAAGGCAGTTAGGATAATCCTATGAACTGAAGCACTGATGTTACATTCCTGTGGTGAAGTCCAGCTGCTGTTCTATTAAAAAAAACTAAATTTAGGTTGGTTCTTTGATGGCCATTAGTGCTTCAAGATCATTTTATTTCTGTTAATAGCAGCTATTCTGCTGTCCAATAGGAACTATGTAGTTTTGCTATTTGATACCGAGCATGAGTTTTAGTGGAACTCCAAAATTATTGCTTTATTTCCTTCCATGCTAGAGTGAATTAACTACATAAGCTTAGCTAGTGGTAATCGGATGTTTTAGCTCTTATTGAAGTTTTAATGCTACTAGTTTGTTGTTTAAGCAGCAGACCAATAGGTATTAGGGACTTGATGAAATAGAAATAGAAATTTAGATGGCACTTTGTGGAAATCCAAAAGTCTGATAGTTGAAGTGAGAATTCCTTTCAGCTTCATGATCTAATGGTCTATAAGTTCACCTTGATTTAAAGCTAGATTGATGACATGCAATCTGCTTGCTGAGTTCTATTGTTCCTTGTCATAGTTCAAAAATAACATTGCTTGATCATGGTTACAAATTGCTGTAGCATTTTGCAAATATTTTTCTGATATTTGTAAGTGGTTGATTTGGCAGGGAAATCTTACAACCTTGTCAGCTTTGCGGCTCAGTAACCAGATGCAACTGTCTTCCTATCTTCATGACCAGAAACAAAAGCTGGTATGCAGACAAAAAACTGTTAATCTGTTAACCTAATACTTCAAGTGTACTTTATTTTGCACATATATTCTTTTTCTTTGTTGAAATTTGAATGTTGCTGAATATGGTTGTCTACAAATTTGGTTTCAATATTACTGATTTATGTTTGCATGTTTGATGGTACCATCGATTGGATCACTGAGCCAGTAATCACTAATACATAACTAGAAATTCTGAAGTTATATCTTGCTATGATATTGAAACATTAAACACTGGTTCATGGTGGCACACAATGAGCCACCTCTAGCAATATATCTTAGCATGTCATAGTTTGAAGCATTGTGTTCAAGTGGTAAAACATTGGTGTGTTGCAATATTTTCTGCAGAGAGATCAGTTTCTGAGTGATTCATTGCATGGGGGTTCTGATATGACATTGGTTTATTCTCTGTTGGATGCATGTCAAACTAATGCTCCACTAATGCTTATGCTGTGAGTTTAACACCTCGGAGGCAGAATTGTGCCGCCCTCTACAAGTTCTTACAATTATTTTTTTAATTAAAACATAGTCTCAAACATCATTTATAGAAGAACATACAAGGTAGAGAACAAAACAATATTTTTTTAGTGAGAATACAAAAAGAATACAAACAACCTTCTAATGAGAACCAATAACATTGTATAAGATCATGATAGGATTTACTGAGGGTGTATTTTTAATCTATATTATGCTGAAGGGGAAATTACATATGATATTGGTGACACAAATAAATTATTTTTAGAGAAATTCTTCTTTTTCATAATAATCCCACCTTATGTATAATAAACTATATAATTTTTTCTATCTTGTTCTACAATATAAAATAGATATACAAATTTTATTATTATCTTTTTAATTCTATATTTATTTATTATTTTATTTTTTCTATCATTTATTACTAGTTCCTCACATTAGCATTCTCTCACGTTTTGAAGATATTTATGAGTTAGTATATTTTAATCATTTCTCCCAATGTTCTTTTAGTTTTAGAATTTTGTTAATTTATGTACACGATCAAAATACGTTTTATACTTTGTAACGGAGGGTATTTATGATAGATAGGGGCCACCAGGAAGTTAGTAGTAGTAGATGAGCATGAACAAGTAGTATAGATATATAGGGATGTTGGCAAGGAAACCAGGAGCTGGCCCCAAGCTAAACATTGGATTTTTAAAAAAAATTAGGAGGATACCTTGTTTAGGTGAGACCCAAATTAAGAATTATTAGATCTAATTAGATTTGAATTCAGATCATAGATCTATCATCGAATAGTTCCTAATTGACTGGTACATGCACAATGGGCAGGTACTTACCACTTGCTATAAAAAAAATACACCATATTAACATCCTATGAATGATATAGTCCCATTATTATTAGACTTGCTTTGCATATGTATTATTATTAACACATTGAGTAATCTTTCCACTGAAATATAAAAAATGATAGAAGCACCACTAATCTTCCTCCCACACTTTTTTAAATGAACACATAT
This sequence comes from Pharus latifolius, assembly GCA_019359835.1. NCBI lineage: Eukaryota > Viridiplantae > Streptophyta > Magnoliopsida > Poales > Poaceae > Pharus > Pharus latifolius. Next base: position 64,609,522 of record CM033322.1, read on the forward strand.
ACATATGACTATATTATGGCAACACAAAATTTTGTACGTCAGGGGCCCTTTAAACAATTAAAGAATCTAAAATTGAAAAATTGATTCTATACCATAAATTTTGATGCCAACAATATATTAGTGACTTTTGAATTCTTTGATAAATGTCATCATAATTTTTTGCCCAATGTTATATGCAACTAGCCATTAGGTTTGAAATCTAATTTTGACCATGTCAAATTTTTCATGAAAGGGAATTATTGCATTCGTACTCATTGATTTAATAGTAGAGAAAAGATCCATGCTAGCCAAAACGTAGAAAGTTTTTTTTTTCAAATTTAGAAATTTTGTGTTCCAACCCTTTTGCTTCTTTAAAATCACGATTATGTCTAATTGATAGTCAACTGACAAGGCATTGTGGTCATTTTACATGTCCTTACCTTCAACTTGACAATCGACTAACATCCATTAATCAAAAATAATATATAGTATCATACTAAAAAATCAATGGCATATACCAAAGAATCAAGAAATTATTAACATATTAAATTAGACATTAAATTTATATGATGTATAATCAATTTTCCCTATAAAAATTGACTCATGGATTTCTTTTCATAAGAGTTTCACTAACTTCAACTTTTCTAAAAGAAAAATTACTATGTTGTACCCAATTTGTAAGTTGTATCGATTCATTTATATTCCTTTATTACATAACAACCTTCTGCATTTCTTATTTTTCATAGTAGATTTTACCTTAAGGGGCAAATTGTTTCAGGTTTCTATAAATTTTTACAATTATATTTATGTCACTGGATGTTTCCTTTTAATTCTTCTAAAAGGTCAGCCCAATTATATGATTTTAAGCTACTTATCCATGCAAAAATGTTTTCTCTATTTGAACACCAAATGGATGCTCTATTTATATCCATGTCAACAAATACACTTCATGTTTATCTTATATTTGGGATTGGTGGTGCAACTCAACAAAATTACTATTTATCGTGATTTTGATCCTACCATGGAGGCCACTATTTAGTCAAAGTCACTTATATATTAGATGAGCTTCTTTTCAAAGACCCTAAGCAAGAGTGGTGATACTACACATATAGCCTCCCATCCCACCACACAGCCATCAGCCTCCTCAACGAAACCACACAACCACATCAGCCAATCGAGCCATCTCTAGCCTCCGCACTACAATTACCCACCACGATGCCTCTAACCACACCTCCCCTACCCTACGTTCTTTGTTTTTAAATTGCATTTGTATTTTTTTTTGTCTTGAAAGTTGTTTCTTCAATCTATTTTATGTTTGCATAATTTCAGATTTCATAGATTGGACTTCCAACTTGGAGATTGTTGCTCTCAGGTTTCATCTTTGGAAAAATCAGTTGCAATCAGGTAATATTAGTATTATTTTTATAGTTGTATGATCCTTGTTTGTGTTGTATGATTCTTGTCCGTATGATTCTTGTTTGTATGCAATCAGGTAGTATTATATAGATATGATATTTAGGGATTGTTGCTTGTCGTGGTATTACGAATACCCCGGCAGGTTTTGTGGAAGATCCTAGCGAAGAAAAGACGACGCGAGCTGACCGCTTGACCGGTCCTCTCCCGTCGGACAAACACAGCAAGTGACATGAAGGTTTATACAGGTTCGGGCCTTAGTGGAGACCCTAGTCATGTCGGTGTGCTCCCAACCGGAGTTGGCTAGGGGAGCTCTCTCGGGGGAGAGATGGCTCTGGAGCACACCTGTTAGATGGTCTATTCCAAGTGAGAGTGAATTGTTCTCTTACATGAGGTGTTACAAGGGCTTATATAGCCCCAAAAGATGCAAAAAGACTAAACTACCCCGCCTACCACCGTTGGATCGAGGGGCAGCGACATCCTTCTCTCGGTCAAGAACCTTGGATGTTTGACAAGTGTCCGCTGATTCCTGAGGTGCTTCTCGCGTAACCCTCACGTGACCCGGGACCGGAGATCCCTGTCTCCGGAAGGACGGCAACGCCCAGGACAAGCCACCGAGGGGCCTTGTCCCCGGCCAAAAGGAGGCGCTCGGGACAAGCCACCGGAGGGCCTTGTGCCCGGGCAAAAGGCGGCGCCCGGAACAAGCCACCAAAGGGCCTTGTCCCCGGGCAAAAGGCGGCGCCCGGGACAAGCCACCGGGGGGCATTGTCCCCTGGCAAATGGCGGTGCCCAGGACAAGCCACCAGGGGGCCTTGTCCTCGGGCAAAAGGCGGCGCCCGGGACAAGCCACCGGGGGGTCTTGTCCCCGGGCAAACGGCGGCGCCCGAGACAAGCCACCAGGGGGCCTTGTCCCCGGGCAATTGAACAACCTCTTACTTGGACTTGATGTCGTGGAGATTTCCCCCAACAGCAGCCTCCCATGCCCTCCGGGGATAATGCTCGTGTCCCCGGAGGAGATGGTTCACGTTACCGGGAAAATCTCTGGGACAAGCCACTGAAGCTATGGCGCTTCGATCCTCGTGCCATCATTCATTAGAACATTGCCTCGAAGGGAGCACGCCGTTTGGCCATAATGGTCACCCGTGGTTCGAGCCGGCGACACCTCGTTTCATGCGCCTGTCCCTTCGTTTCCCGCGCGCTGTTTGAATTGAGCGGCACGGATGCACCACGAAGGGCCACGTGGCACCCATCGGGGCCACGTTTGGCCCCTATAAATAGGGCCTTGAGGGGCCCGGAGAAACCATTATAAACTTCAAACCTCAACCTCCAGCGCCCTTAGCTCTCCCGGTAGCCCTCTTCCGGAAGCTCACTCCCGGAAGCTCAGCCACCGGAACCCCTAAGCCCCTTTCTGTAGAGCCTAAGCCACCGAAAGAATCAAATGGGACCCAAGGGCCGGGCCAGTGCCAAGGTCAAGGAGGTGCCACTGGAGGAAGTCACCGCAGACTTCCTCTGGGCCTCCGAGTTCACATCTGGGGACCTGGAGTCCCTTGTGGACCGGGGGGTGGTCGCGGACGGGGACATCCGGATCCCCTCGAAGAAGGACGGAGGCCCCCCGCCCTAGGCCCGGGGAAGTGGTGGCCTTCGAGGCTTTCCTCGAGGCTGGGCTCCGGCTCCCAGTGCACCCATTGCTCCGGGAGTTTTTGAAGGAGTACGGGTGGCACTGAACTACCTGACGCAGAACGCTTTTGTCCGGATGGGCCTCTTCATATGGCTCTTCGAGACAGCCACCGGACGGGAGCCAACGCTCCTGCTGTTCCGGTACTTCTACGAGCCGGTGGTGAGGAGCTCCCTCCTGGTGAAGGGAGGGCCGAAGTCTCCGTTCGGCTCGGTGATGATCCAGCTGCTGCCGTCTCGGGTAGCGAAGTACCCGGTAGCGGCCTCCCGGGACCACTGTGGGGACTGGATCCGGAGGTGGTTCTACCTCCGGGTCTAGGACGACGAGGTGGTGTACTCCCCGGAGCCCCCCTCCTACAGCCGGTCGTCCGCACCCAAGCCCCCAATGTGGACCGAGGAGGAGCTGAAGCTCCTCAGCAAGGTGGTGGGCTCCCGGGGCGTCCGCTCTATGAGGGACGCCTCCGAGGAGCTGACACTGCTGAAGATCTCCCCTTCTCGCACGGGAGGAGGGGGATCGAAATGTGTCCGGCCCAGCAACCCCCGCAAAAGCCGGTGACCCGACGTAAGCTCCCGGCTACTTTGCTCGTTTCTTTCGTTAATTTTTCTAACTCCTTACATCTTGCAGTCTGGCCGTATCCGGCCACACAGGAAAAGGGGAGAACCTCCTCGGGAGGTACTACGCTGACGAGCACGAGCGGATTGTGCGCGTCATCGGGGAGGGTCCTCCCCGGAACCTGGTTGCCGAGGCCTTCGGGCTGAGGCTACCGGCCAGAACGCCTCTCCCCACCCCCGGCTCCCAAAAGAGGGGGAAGGAGGCCACCGGGGGCTCTGAGCCAAAGCAGGCCAAGGCTCAGAAAGCCCCCAATCCATCAACGACATCGGGCTCCACGCCCGTGAAGGCCCGGGACGCAACCCCCGGGTCAGAGCGCGTGCGGGCACCTCCCCAGGGTGAAGTGACGCCGCCTCTCCAGGAGAACTCGGGGGGGTGGAGGCGCACGAGCCCGTGCGCGTCCCCGAGGCCTTCGAAGAGGCTCGGGGGAAAGAACCAGCCAACGACGGGGGGGGGGGGGGGGGGGGGCGTCCGATTCAGCTGATTACGCCCCCTTGCCCCCTTCAGCGGTTGCGCTTCCCGCGGCCCTGGCGCCACCGGAGCCGGAGAGGCCGAAGGATCGATTCGCGGAGGCCTCCCCTCTACGCGTCGAATGGCCGGTAGACGAGGGGGGGAGCCCCTCGGTCTACGAGGTTCCCTCGGCGACGGAGGTCCTGGGGGCCCTGTGGCATGGAAAGGGAAAGGGGGCCCGCCGCCGGTCGCGATGGGTCCGGCGTCATCGGGAGGGACACCCCCCTGCTGTCCGCGCGGGAGGTTGCCCAGTACGCGGAGAGTCTGCAGACCCGGAAGGTCCAGGAGTACGTCTCGCAAGGGACGCTCCGCGAGTGCTGTGGGGAGCTTCAGTCCCTCTAGATCCAGGTTCTTTCTCGAGCCGGTGGATTGTTTACTTCGGTGCTCCCAACTCGGATTTTCAGTAACTCTTGTGCTTGCAGGGGGCGGCCACCACCTGGGAGATTGAAGCGCGCTTCAACTGGGCACTGAAGGACGCGGAGGAGAAGGCCGCCGCCTACCTGGAGCAGCGGGATGACGCCCTCCGGGAGTTGGCCCGGGTCCGGACCCAGATCCACGCCTCCGAGAACACCAACAACCGGCTTCGGAGGGAGGCGAAAGCCAAGGAGGATGCCCTCCGGGAGCTCGAGGCCTCCAGCGTCCGGGCTGTAATGGATGCGGGCCGCTCCGTGCGCTCAGCCCTCGAGGGGCTCGGAGTGAGCCTCGGCCCGGGAGGTGCCTCGGAGGCGCTGTCGGGGACGCTCGCGATGGCCGTGCTTTTTCTCAACGCACAAGTCTCCGTGATCCCGGAGGCCGCTGACGCCCGGGCACGGGGTCGGGCAATCCCGGTGGTGGCCGCTGCAGCCGGGCTCGTGGAGCACCGGGGGGTTGGCGCTCGGGCAATTGGGGGCCAGATCCCCCGGAGCTTCCCGGAGTTCTTCGAGCCATCAAGGCGAGAAGTGGGGCAGCTCGCCAGCGGCTTCTACGACCAGATAGCCCGGGTGCGGTTCCCGGCATCGGGGGCGGACGCTACGGCTCCAGTGGGAGCCTCCGGGGGGAGGACACCAACGAACAACTATGTGCCTCCCCCCCCCCCCCCCCCCGCGGGCCTTTAGATAGGGCCCTTTTTTGTTTTAGGCTTTTGTTCCCGGTAGCTTCTTAGAGGAAGCCCCGGACACTTGTACAAAGATATTTTGATGCAATAGAAATTGGATTTTTGCTATGTCTTCAAATCGAATTTACCAGGTTTCCCAAGAGGTTAGTCCCAGGCGAAGGTCCCCGAGGTTGCGGAGAACCTCTCCAAAGGTGGGGCCTTCCAGCCCCGGCGGGTGTCATCCGGGGGATGCCCAGGCTACCTTTATCTTGTTAAGTCTCCTCTCCGGGGGATGCGGCAAGGGCATCTCCCGGGAACCAATCCGATTGCGGTGGCAGCCGGAGTGGCGCCTAGACAATTTTGACAATCAACGGGCCGAACTATCCCCCCCACAACCGAGGTCCCGGAGGGTTCCCCCGCTTCGAATACTTCCACCGGCGGGCTACGAATATTGGCCCGAAGACTTGCTCCGGGAGGCCCAACGTCGTATACGCAACTTGTACCGGGACCTGGCCCGGGAGATATAGGAGGGCCTCCGGGATTACTAGGCGTAGGATCTTTCCGGGTTGTATCCCGAGTTGTATCGCGTTTGATGTAATGATGCCCACCGGAGGGGGAAGATGTCCTCCGGTTAAATGGTTTTCAATAAAGCTAAGTTTTCTTGTGTACTTTGATTTCTTTAATAAAGCTAAGTTTTCTTGTGTACTTTGAATTCTTAGATGGTCCGGAATGGGGTGGTTCTCGGGTGTTCCTTATCGCCCCCTCCACAGCGGGCTGGAGGGTAGCTCCACGCGCTGTGGGGGTGACAAAGCCCCTGGGGTAAGGACCCTTCACTTAAGAATTCTTCAAGTTTTCCCAAGGTTGTGAAAATTTCTGGGAACAATTTTTCGAAAGCCCCTGTGGGATCCTCCGGTCGCCGTGAGAATGGAGAGTCGGGGATGAGGTCTCCGGGGAAGAACGTCCAAGAAAGTCCAAAATTCCAAGAAATTTCCTCCTGGATGAAAACCCTCCGGTCACCGTGAAAACGGGAAACCGAGTGAGTCTTCCAGGAGGCCTAATATTTCCGGGAATTTTCCCTGCAGAAAACCTTCCGGTCACCGTAAAAACGGCGAGCCGAGAACGAGATCTCCGGGAAAGAACATCCAAGAAAATCCGAGAAGGCGAAATTCCCGGGGATAATTTTTCCAGGAGACAATCCTCCGGTCACCGTGGAAACGGGGAGCCGGGAACGAGATCTCCAAGAAAGAATATCCGAGAATTCCGTCTCACTAAGGAGATGACTGACTCCCGGAGGAGGATGCACCCGATGAAGGGTCTGAGTGTTTGAGTAGGGGACTAGTCTCTCAAATTGACTCATTACCACGGTCCTTGAGAACCGGGTTGCCGCTTACACCCTCAGTCCACGAGGGGTGATCGTAAGCTGCCCTACAGGAGTGGGACTCCAGTGGTGGGGACTTGTTGGGTTGTTATAGCTCACTTCCTCGCGGGGAGGGCATTCTCGTTAAGAGGGTATCCTCATGGGGAGGGCATCGCCGTGAGAGACGGTAATGTAAAAACCTGCAATGAGCAGGAGCCGAGGAAAAAATCAGTTGTATTGATAATGAATTAAAGTACAACTCCTCCCCCCACGAAATCGCGACAGGGGAGGGAACGGCGAGTACAATGTCCCCTCCCCCTCCTGCGTAATCGCTCCGGGGGAGGGGACGAACCCGTAGGCTAGACATAGAACTTACGAAGTAAACACACGTTCCACGTGTGCTTCAGCTCCTGCTCTTGAAGGTTGGAGAGCTTGTAAGCCCCCGAGCCCAGGACTGCCGAGATCTTGTAGGGGCCTTCCCACTTGGGGGAGAGCTTGCCCTGGGCTTGGGGGTCAGTGACGCGCTTGAGGACGAGGTCCCCGAGGAGAAAAGCCCTTTCGCGGACGCGCTGGTTGTATAAGCACGCCATTTCACGCTCGTAGATGGCGTGGCGGAGAAGCGCTCGGTCACATTCCTCCTCCATGAGATCGACCTCCAGTCGTTGATTTGCCTCGTTGGCTTGGTACATCGCGGTCGTAGCTCCGTCTAGGAGCTCGACCCGCATCGACCGGAAGCCAATTTCTGGGGGGAGGACTGCCTCAACCCCGTATACAAGGGAGAAGGGAGTTCGTCCCGTCACCCAGCTCGGAGTCGTGCGCATGGAACAGAGGATGCTAGGGAGCTCCTCTGCCCATGCACCCCGCTTGGAGGAGGCTTGCTCGAGCCCTCGGCGTAACCCTTGTAGGATTACGCCGTTGACCCTTTCAACGGCCTCGTTGCTCTGGGGATGAGCTATCGAGGTGAAGTGGATGGTGAGCCCCAAGCCTTCGCAGAATTCCCGAAAATATACCTAGTCGAATTGGGTCCCGTTATCGACAATGATCTCTCGGGGGACGCCAAAACAACATATGATATTTTCCAGAAAAACCACTGTACCACCCGGGACGTGATGCTGGCCAGGGGTTCGGCCTCTACCCACTTAGTAAAGCAGTCGACCGCGACCATCGCATACTTGTAGCCCCCGGGCGCTGGGGGGAAGGGCCTAGGAGGTCCATCCCCAGCGCGCGAAGGGCCAAGTGATGGGGATAGTCTGCAGCGCTACGGGGGGGAGGTTCGAACCCTTGGCCATCTTCTGGCAGGCCTCGCATGTGGAGACAAGGGCTCGCGCGTCACGAATCACCATGGGCCAATAGAAACCCTGGCGAAGGGTCTTGGCCGCGATGGCACGCGGGGCCAGATGAGACCCGCAGCTTCTCGCGTGAATATCCTTGAGAAGCCGAAGCCCCTTCGGCCGCGGAAGGCAACGGAGCAAGGCGGAAGCCCCCCGCTTGTAGAGCTTTCCCTCCAACAGGAGGTATGCCCGAGCTTTGGCCCGGAGGCACTTGGCCTCGGTCTCATTGGGAGGGTCCCCCTCCCCCTTGATGAAGGAGACAAGGGGATCCATCCATGATGAAGTTCGAGTGATTTCGGTGACTTCTGGGACACAGGGCTCGTCACCCGCGTCCGGGAGGTCACCGAGGGCTTCGCAATGATCTCCAAGAAGTCCCCTTTGGGGAGCGATTCCCGGGTGCTGGCTACCCGAGCTAGGGCGTCGGCCCGGTCGTTGTCCCTTCGCGTGATGTGCCGGGCCTCTAGGCCATCGAAGTGCTTCTCCATCTTGCGCACTTCCTGCAAGTAGAGGCTCAGGTTTGCGTCATGGCACAAGTAGGACTTGTCCATTTGGCAAACTACGAGCTGGGAGTCTCCTTTTACTAGGAGGCGTCGAATCCCCAGGGAGCGCGCAAGGCGCAATTCGAGGAGTAAGGCCTCGTATTCGGCGACGTTGTTCGTGGCAGGGAGCTCGAGCCGCGCCGCGTACTCTAGTTCCCTCCCCTCGGGGCTCCGGAGAACTACTCCCGCACCGGCCCCGGCGAGACACAAGGAACCATCGAACATGAGTGTCCAATGGTCACTGCGTGGGGGTAGTGCGGGGAGGTCTTCATCTCTGGACCCGGAAGCAGGAGTCCACTCCGCCACAAAGTCGGCGAGGACTTGCGACTTGATGGCGGAGCGCCCCGTGAGGGAAAGGGAAAATGGGGCGAGCTCGGCTCCCCAATTTCCTATCCAGCCGGTAGCTTCTTTGTTTCGGAGCACCTCCCCCAAGGGGAGGGACGATGGGACAGTGATGGGGTGCCCCAGGAAGTAATGACGAAGCTTCCGGGATGCCATCAGAAGGGCGTAGCAGATCTTCTTCATCTCCATGTACTGAGTTTTGGCCCCTTGGAGGGCTTTGCTCACGTAGTACATGAGACGCTGCTGCTCGTCTTGCTCCTTTACCACTACCGCACTTACGGCGACCGGGGTCACGGCGAGGTAAAGGAGCAAGGGCTCTTCCTGAGACGGGCTCACGAGCATTGGGGGGCTCGTGAGGTATTTCTTCAAATCGTAGAAGGCCTCTGGGGCCTCGGCGGTCCACCAGAACCCTTTGAGCCCACAGAGGATTTTGAAGAATTAGAGGCCGCGTTCCCCTGACCGCAAGACAAAACGACTCAGCGCGGCTAAGCGGTCGGTGAGTCGTTGAACGTCCTTGACTGAGCGTGGCAGGGGCATGTCCAGGAATGCCCGGATCTTCTCGGGGTTGGCCTCTGTGCCCCGCTGGGACACAAGGAAGCCCAGGAGCTTCCCCCCGCACATGCAGATGGCGCATTTCTCGGGTTTGAGCTTCAGCCCATATGCACGGAGGTTGCGGAAGGTCTCCACTAAATCACCGACGTGAGCAGTCGCTCGGGGACTTTTGATGACTGCGTTGTCGACGTAGACTTCGACATTGCGACCGATCTGGTCCTTGAAGACCTGTGTCATGAGTCGCTAGAAGGTCGCTCCAGCATTCTTCAGCCCGAAGGGCATGTGGACGTAGTAGAAGGTTCTGAGGGGAGTTATGAAACTCATTTTTTCCTTGTCCCCTTTGAACCCCGCCTCTCAGAGCCGGGCAATCTCGACCTTGATCGCCTCTTGGCATTCAAGGGAGAGTTTCCTCAGCTTCTGCTTGATTGGGGGGTGACTGGGGGTCACCGCGAGCTTGTGCTCGATGACATCCCGGGCGACGGCTCGCATGTCGGAGGGCTTCCAGGTGAAAACGTCAGAGTTTTAGAGCAGGAAAGCCGCGAGTTGCTCCGCGTGCTCCTCATGGAGGTTCGTCCCGATCTTAACGGTTTTGTCCCCGTCGTCCAGGGATAGTGGGATCTTCCGGAGGTCTCCTTCTGGGCGCGGCTTGGGAAGGGGTCTCCCAGAAGGAATCACAGTGGCATCTGATTCCGGGGGAGAGGCTCCCCCCCCTGGGTTTTGATGATGTTGACGCTCCCGATCATTGCTGCGGCGCGCTCGTATAAATCGCGGGCCACGTCATGGTCTCCCCGGGCGGTGATCCCGCCATGAGGCCCGGGGATCTTCACACAGAGGTAGTTCTGGTGGATCGCAGCCCCCTAGCGGTTGATCGTGGTCCTCCTCATCATCGCGTTGTAAGAAGAGGGGAGTTCTACCACATCAAACCAGACCTTCTCAGTCCGGTAGTTGTCCGGGGTGCCGAAGGTCATGGGGAGGTCCACCTTCCCCATTGGGTAGATCGTCTTCCCCGGGACGAATCCTTGCAAAGGCCCTACTGCGGGCTGCAAGAGCTTCTCGTCCACCTACATCTCCCTAAACGCTTTTAGGTAGAGGACATCGGTGGAGCTCCTGCCATCCACGAGGATGCGGGCCAGATGGCAGTTGTAGATGGTAGCGGAGATGATGAGCGCGTCATCATGGGGTAAGCGAACCCCACGGGCATCTTCTGCCGTGAACGTGAGGGGGACGTCCGACCACTTGGGTGGCGGAGACGTATGCAGCACCCCCACTACCTTTACTTCGCGCGCGTACTCCTTGCGCTGACGCTTAGAGTCCCGCTCGGAGGCGGACCCTCCCGTGATGACGTTGACATGCCTCTGGGAGATTTGGAAGGGGAGAGGTTCTGATGGCTCCCCCTCCCGCGTTCGTCCCTGCAGTCCCCCGCAGGAGCAGGAAGGGCTAGTAAGGCCGGCTGAGGGGGCAAGGAGGCCAGAGTCCCCCTCCGCCCTCCCCATGCTGGTCGAGGATTGCGGTGAATTGTTGGAGCAGTTGATGGCATTCCCGGGTGGCATGGGTATTAGACCTGTGGAAGGTACACCACAGACCTTCCATGCCTCCCACCGAGGGGCCTTCCCGACCGTGGGACGACTGTCCCCCCCTCCCCCGACCTTTCGGCTTGGGGAAGGGGTGGTTGCCCTTCGAGGCATCGCGCGAGCCGCCTCTGCCCTCGAGGACAAAGGTGTCCCAAGGCCGTGGCTCGCTACGACCCCCCTACTTGGGGCGTTTGAGGGGGTCTCTGGCCCCCGGTCGACAGGGGCGGGAGCCCCCTGGTTCTTCTTCTAGAGGTCATCCTCCTCCACCTAAGCGTACTTCTCGAGCACATTGAAGATCTCGTCTACAGATGAGGGGCAGCTTCGGGAGAGTCTCTGGTGGAGCTCCCCCAGGAGGATCCCGCTCTTACACGCCTCAATGACTGTGGAGTCAGGGACGTGAGCCACTTTGCTCTTGACCTGAGCAAAGCGCTTGAAGAAGCTACGGATGGTCTCCCCCGTCCTCTGTCGGACGGTATACAGCTGCGAGGAATCCAGGGGACGCACATAGTTCCCCTGGAAGTTCGCGCAGAACTCGCGTTAGAGCTGTGCAAAGGACTTGATGGAGCCGGCCTTCAAGTTGTAGAACCACGAGCGGGCAATCCCGGTCAGGAAGAGGGGGAAGACGTTGCACTGCACCGTCTCATCCACCGCAGCCGCCAAGATGGCAGTGGAATTGTAACATCCTGAGTTTTGGGGTGAAAAGTTTCTTTCTTAAAAATCATGCATGCATATGTCTCTTCTAGATCAACCAAATCAGCCTCAGCTTTATTCTGTTCTAGCCCTAAAATCTCCAAAATTTATCCTGTGACCCCAAGTCAAGATCTGACTTTCCAAATTTGATCTATCAGTTATCCTAAACCTAAAAGCCTTCAGAACCCAGATTCAATTCTATCTCTAACTTCCAGAATTATCAACTCTTTTCTGTTTTCGAAAACAGAATATCTGTTATTACCTAAATACCCTAAGTTTCAGAAATTCAGATTTAATCAAAATCTTAGCCAAGTTCGTACCAGATTATTCCTGGAACATGATCATGGGTATGCCAATACCTTAAACCAGAAAGTTGGCAGCCAGATTTTATCATCTAAACCTTTTTCGCAAATCAGTCCAAGAGTTATTGCAAATTAGTCCTTTACCTGATATCTGGAAACCCAAAAAGGCTAAAATCTCCAGATTAACTTCAAACTCAAAATCTCTTCAGCAAATCTTTTCTAAATGCTATTTGTCACAAGTTTCTCTTCTGTTCAGATTCCAAAATCTCATCCTAAATCCCAGAATTCGAAATCAATTGAAATTCAGATTTCAATTACCCTAAAATGCCCTATTTTCAGTTCATATCAAAAATCATCCGAACATTTCAAATTTTATCTTCAATCTGTGCCAAATAATTTGTTGAATCAAATTTGCCAAATCAGCAGAATCAAAATCAGATCAAACCTTCCAAATCTCCAGAATTACAGATCAGTCCAAATCAAGAAATCGGAAATTGCAATCAGGCCCCTAATTCGACCAGGGCAGTAGCCAGTGCACGACCAGAAGCTTCGCCGTGCATTTGCGCCGTGCTTACTCGCCGCCGGCCACGCCTCGCCTGCGCCTAAGCTCGTACTCACTTGAGTTGCATGTGCACACGCGTCCACGCCCCAGCCATCGCCGTGGCAACGCCGTTGAACAGCTTGCTCCCGTGCGCGACCGTTGTCAGCATTTGCTTGCCACGTTGCTTTGCATTGCCAGCTCCAGTTGCCACTGCTTGCACCGCCCGACAATGTGGAGTTCCAAAGAGCCGACAAGCTGAGCAGTAGTCACCTCGCCTGAGCACCGTCGCGTCACCGTTCGCCGTTGTTGCTTCTGCGCCCAGCAACTCATGTCAACCGACACAAATTCCCTTGCTGCTATCTCCTTGCAAGCATCGCCCTGTGGTCTATTTAAGCAGCCATACCCTGTGTCATCTCCCCTTCACCAGGACTTAGCCAAATTTCCAAATCTCCTCGCCGTCGTCTTCTTCTCCGGCGAGTCCAGATTGAGGCCTCACGGTGCCAGCACGCCCTGCTGCACTTCTCACCGAATTAACAGCACCAGAAGGTATAGCTCATCTCCCTCATCATGCTGTACCATCTAATTGAGTTATATTGCATCCAGTCGCCGGTGATCGCCGGAATTCCCGATTGCCCTGTTCCGGCAATGCAGACGAAATCACTTCGAATTAGCTCTCGAACTTGTGAAGAAAAATGATCAGTGAACCTTTTGAAGCAAGCCTATGCATCAATATCTCCAGATTGAGCTCGAATTGAAGTTTTCCCCAGTTTTGAGCTTCTCCAGAAACCGGCGATCGTCGCCAGGCTTCTCCGGCCATCCTCCGGCCAAATTGATTGTCCAGATAGCTTCATCTTACCCTTCTTTCACTCTCCAAGCTTGGATTAGAGTTCTTTCGGCCTGTATCAAAAATCCCCAAATGGCAGTGTCTTCTTCTCCGGCGCAGTTCACCGGAAATCCTTTCCGGCCGTTTCAGCTTCATCCACTTTGTCATTCAGGTGTGCCCCAACTTCCTGAGCATATTTGTCTTCTAGCTCGATCCCTGAAACTGCCCAGAATTCAAGTTACAGCTATGCCAAGATTTCTGTCCAGTGGCTTCACTGTGCCGTGTCGCCACCACACTTCTCCTTCAAATTTCATCACCTTCCAGCCATCTTCTGCCCTAGATCCTGTTGAATGATTTGTTCCTGTTATCATTGCCTACCTCCCAGACAAAGTGGTGCATCATTTGGAGCTCTAGATCAAAAGTTATGCCAAGCCCTAGTTTCTGGCCATGTCAAGATCAATGCCAGACTATGTCAGTCAGTGGCATTAGCCCTTTTCACTCCCTTCCAGATGTGCATTTTGGGCATAACTTTGTCCCTTAGATTTCTGAGGTTGTGATCAGCATTTTCTTCTTCTATCACAACTTGATTTGAGCCCTTGAAATACATGTTATGCTAAACCCTAGCTTTTGACACTATCTCAGTGCATGCCAGCCAATGGCATTGGCCTTGGTTACCCATTTCTGATTGTGCAATTTGAAAACCACTTTGTCCACTGAATTTGTAGAATTATGATCTACATCTTCTTCTACTGTCATAACTTGAGATAAGCTCTCTAGTTTTCCTTGAAGTTATGTCAGGATCTTGATCCGAATGTCAATCTGCCGACATTCGCTGTTCTTGATCAAACCAGCCACAAAACTGATGTTCTTATTGTAACCTTGAGATCCTAAGAGCATCTAACACCCATCCTTAGCCAAATCCTTGAAACCCTAGATCTCAACTCAGTTCAGCTTGCAATCTCAATTATCTCCAGTATCGTTCAGTCACTTTTGTAAAGCATATCTGCATATAGATCCTAAAACATCTTAATATATAAATAATATTTGTGTGTATTGTTTGGTTTGTCGTCGAGCAGATCTAGAAGCTGAGATCGAGGACTTCGCTGTTGAACCGTCATCAACTGCTGTTTCTTACGACGCGGAAGGCAAGTCATATCCTTGGTCATCTTGAACCTATATTTTAAATGTTGCTATAATATAACCTTGAATATAGGCAATATTGCATGTGAAAGATTGAGAATGGTTGATTTATGAATTGGCAGTACTAGACTGGTTATCTGTGAAATGTGAAATAAACAAGTTTTGAGCCATGAACTATTATATGTATCTATATACTTATATTCATGAAATAAAACCCCTAGCCGTGACCAGAAAAATGGTATGGATGGCTGTAGCACTGGAGGTGCTAGACTGCAAAGGAATGCAGGCACTGAAGGTGCAGAGTTGTGGATGGTCTGGTCACTGGCCTATAAGGACTAGAACCTTGTGTTGTGCGTCTAGTGGCATGAACAACGTGCTAACCGCAAGCCTGGTATGGGACAGGCCTGAACAAGTACTTATGTGGATCGTACATGAAACCCCTGCATGAGATGTGTTGTGATGATTGACTTGGAGGCTGACTCCTACTATCACTGAAGGTGATATGATATTTGACCCAGTAATGGGAAAATGAGGTGGGGTGGAGGTTATGATACAGCCTACCACAACTGTGTTTCGCTGAGAGCCACAGGGTCAGGGGTGAATTGTAAGTGATGCATAACAAAAGTTCTTGTTATTTCCACCTTGCCACTCACACATGGTTGTGAGGAGGGGTCTAATCATTTTGATAGGATGGGCTTGAAAGTGGAATATCTTGCGGGTAAATTGGTACCTCTCTGCAGAGTTAAAAACGTATTCGAATACTCCGAGCTCCCGGGTTTATAGGAGTCTGCTGCGGTGGATTAAATCCACGGGGTGTGACACAAGTACTATTTTCTAAATAAAATATGTTTAAATCAAGATTACCCAAATGACATGTGTTGTCATGATAAGGAGTGCTACCGTGGGCTGTCGTGTGTCGACGTGTCGCGGTAGTGCTATAATCTAGTGAACTTGAATGATGATGTTATATTATGAAAAGTGCTGCCATGAGATGAGGTATGAAAGAAAAAGATTATTTTATAAACATCCATAATTCTTGACTAGTCTAGGTTCATGTCATCACTACTATATGTATCTACTCTTACCTATGACTTGCTGAGTACGTAAGTGCTCACTCTTGCAACCTACAAATCAATAGACGGAGCGATCAACAATCAAGATGAAGGCGTGGAGTACTTCGTGGATCCAGAAGGAGGAGCGTCAGTCCCGTCATTTCCCTGATGTGTGTTGTTCTGCTGTCCACTTCTCTTTTGTGGGTGGGTCACCTATCTTCTGCTGTGTAGATGATATTTTGCTAAACCATGTATGCCGTGAAGGCATTGTAATCTCCTTATGTAATATCAAGGCCAGCAGGCCACACTGCTTAACTATTTTGTAAGTTACTCTGTTGCAATGTGATATACTCCTGTGCTTGACTTATCCTGGGACGTCAAGGGTATGTGTATGCTATGCATATATGGGACTAGCTGCAGCGAGCTAGGTCTCTACAGGAGTAGTCGTAGTCCCAGTCTCGGGGCGCGACAGGAATACACCTGCACAAATTCATAAGGATCGGCCTCACCATTGTAGTGTTCGATGTGCGGCGGGCGGTAAGGCCGCGGCCATCGAATGCACCGGAGTCTTCGACACAGCGGCTGGTTAGCCCCTTCCACCTCTCGGGGGGAGTCTCGGTCATCGTCCCCTTCGACAGGGGATGTGCGCTCGTTGTCGGAATCGGGGAGGGGCCCAAGAGGTCCGCCGACATGGCGGTAGTGCCGTTTTCCTTCCGAGTTGGTGGAGCTGACCACCAGGACATCCGGGCGCTCCCAAGGAGAGGTTGGCTCTTCGGCGGGTCTCTTTCCCCGGCCGAAGCGGGAGTGAGGCTCTCCGCGTCCACGACCCGGGGGAAGTTCCTCCACGGACTTGGTTGTACGCATTTGCTCAACCTCCTCCAGGGTGAAACGGACTTGGTCCGTCGGAGGTGCCCTCGGGGGCGGCCCCGGGGGAGGAGGGAGCTCATGCGCTGTAGCTACCAGCCTGGGTGCTACCGGAGCTGGTGAGGGGGAAACCCCTGTGGCGACATCCGGAACCGGAAAGGGGGAAACCCCTGTATCATCCAGAACCAAAGAGGGGGGAACCCCTGCGGCGATGTCTGGAACCGAGGCACCATGTCGTTGGGAGGCCCGCTGCGGCACGGGAGCTGCTCTGTCGACCACCCCCGGTGCGGTACACGCGACCTGTGGGGCGGGACTGGCTCCCGACGCAGGGGGAACCTCCAGCATGCAGTGGGCCCCCGGCCCCGAGACGGGGCCCAGAGTAGGGTGTCCCCCCGGTACAGCGAAGGCCCCGGGCATGAGGTAACCCCCCGGCATCGGGAAGACTCCTGGCGCCAGGAAGGCTCGGACGAATGGCCCACCGGGGGAGGATATCCTCCGGTGGGGTCGTACGGAGCGGCCGGGCCTCCGGGGGCCAGAGGGGCCACCGGGTGACCCATAAACGGGGGCATAGCCCCCAGGAACGGGTACTGTGGTTGATAAATGGGGGCCAGCGGCCGGGCCAAGACACGAAGCAGCTCATCCAAAGAGCGCTGGGCGCGGAGTTGGCCCTCTACCAAAGCTTCGAGCAAGGTGTCCCGGGCAGCCAGGGAAGCCGTCGGGGGGAGACTGGTCCCGGCCGAGGCGACCGCGGTCACCGGGACTGACCCGTAGGTCGAACCACCAAAATTAACAGGGAAGGTGGGAGGCAGTACCTGGATCTGGCCGCCTCCGGGCGGAAGCGTCGGGACGACCGTGTACCTGGCGGGCGGCACCGGGTCACCGGGACCGGCGTCACCGGGAAGGGCGCGAGCCCTCGCTCTTGGGGGAGCCATGGCGCCTCGTCACGAGTCCCCACGGACGGCACAAACTGTCATGGTCTTACGAATAAGCCGGCAAGTTTTGTGGAAGATCCTAGAGAAGAAAAGACGACGCGAGCTGACCGCGTGACCGGTCCTCTCCCGTCGGACAAACACAACAAGTGACACGAAGGTTTATACAGGTTCGGGCCTCAATGGAGACCCTAGTCATGTCGGCGTGCTCCCAGCCGGAGTTGGCTAGGGGAGCTCTCTCGGGGGAGAGATGGCTCTGGAGCACACCTGTTAGATGGTCTATTCCAAGTGAAAGTGAATTGTTCTCTTACATGAGGTGTTACAAGGGCTTATATAGCCCCAAAAGATGCAAAAAGACTAAACTACCCCGCCTACCACCGTTGGATCGAGGGGCAGCGACATGCTTCTCTCGGTCAGGAACCTTGGATGTTTGACAAGTGTCCGCCGATTCCCGAGGTGCTTCTCGCGTGACCCTCACGTGACCCGGGATAGGAGATCCCTGTCTCCGGAAGGACGGCAACGCCCGGGACAAGCCACCGGGGGGCATTCTCCCCGGGCAAAAGGCGGCGCCCGGGACAAGCCACCGGAGGGCCTTGTCCTGGGGCAAAAGGCGCCGCCCGGGACAAGCCACCGGAGGGCCTTGTCCCTGGGCAAAGGGCGGCGCCTGGGACAAGCCACCGGGGGGCCTTGTCCCCGGGCAAATGGCGGCGCCCGGGACAAGCCACCGGGGGGCCTTGTCCCCGGGCAAATGGCGGCGCCCGGGACAAGCCACCGGAGGGCCTTGTCCCCGGGCAGAAGGCGGTGCCCGGGACAAGCCACCAAGGGTCCTTGTCCCCGGGCACAAGGCCCCCCGGGCAAATGGCTGCTCCCGGGACAAGCCACCGGGGGGCCTTGTCCCCAGGCAAAAGGCCGCGCCTGGGACAAGCCACCAGGGGGCCTTGTCCCCGAGCAAATTGAACAACCCCTTACCTGGACTTGATCTCGTGGAGATTTCCCCCAACATTGCTGTATTATTTAGATATGATATTTTGGGACTTCCAACTTGGAGTTTGTTGTTGTATGATTCTTTTCTGTATGCAATCAAGTAGTATTATTTAGTATTTAGGTAGAATTATTTAGATATGATGTTTACAAATTCAAATTGTAACACCAAATTTCTGTACTTTCTAGTCTTATACTGATCAAATTATTGTTAATAGGCTCTTCTATTCCCATGTTGCATAGGTGAATGAATGTTCAGGACTATTTTGACCAAAGTAATAAAGTGCATGGACTCAAATGACATGGCCGTAAAGAACATGGGATTTGAGCATGGATAATGTGCAAACTAACAGTGTCTATATTTTGAATAGTTTCCATCACTGATCATTCTTTAAAAGTTTTATATGTCAGGAAGGCTCTAAACAAAGCCAATCATTGTACTCTAAAAGGCATGCATGCCATTTGATTGATAGGTGTTATACAATATAACCACTAAACACAAAAATAGTAGTCCTCTGTAATATAGAGTCATAACTATTAATAATTTTTTTTATCTATCTCTTTAGCTAGACATCAGTATATCTAGACATCAGGAAATTTCGTATAATTTTAGTATATAGATTTGAAATATATGGAAACACTCCTAGTTATGTGATTGTGTTTGTGAATATATATGGTCCTATAGAATCCGCAAATTAGATCAATTGTGGTGTTGGTGCTTCTGCATGAATTTGAAACCACTTTTACATTGAAGAGTTTGAGGTGCTTTAACAGCTCTAACTTGAAGTTTACAAAATACTCATAAAGTTAGAACTATTTATATGGCTATGGCGCCGTTGATTACAACTACAATAATATTCTATTATAAGATGTAAATTTTATTTTAAACAACAAATTAATGGAGTCTTTGTCCAAATACTTCCAAAACTATTGTTTTTAGCATATTTCGAATTAGAGTTATATCATATATGATTCTAGTTTCTCTGTGATAGAAGTCGAAGTCAGAGCTTGGCCAAACTAAGTCTTAAACATCAATTCTTTAAAACTACCATTTAATTTTTTTTTGGGAACTATCATTTAACTTGCAAATCAATGATTCAGAGGGACCAATTAGTATATTTTGTTTAGCATATCATGTCAATCATGTAAGTCTTTAGACTCTTAATTGGACAAGTTAAATGTCAAATGGGATTCTACTTTCACTTTGGTGAGAAAAATTGGACAAGCAGGAAGAAATCTCACCAATTTTGTGCCTTATGTTTTGAATTTTTTATTTTTTTTGGAAAAGTAATTTTCACCCCTAATACCATATTTGTATTGATCTATTTGACCTCCCCAAAGATACTATCAACAATAGAATTTGATGGCAGGGATTTAATTGCTACCATTTTACAAATATGGGGAAATGATTGACACAAAAAACCCTATGAAAAAAATAAGTATAAATATGAGGCTCTATCATGAGAATAACTCTCTAGACGTTTGTTCTGTTTCTAATACATAAAACACTTTTGTCTTTCTAAAAAAATTTAAAAATAGGACGTATTTGTTAACCCCTCATCTATTTGTGTTCTTGTTCATAAACTCATTTCAGATTCAAATCCGAATTAAACTAGTAATGATAATAGCTGATTTTATTTCAGATATGTCTATAGCTTGTGACGAGGATTATCACCCGAGCTAGTTTGATTAACACATGTCGGGTTCAAGTCAGGATCGAATGAGATATGTGCTTTTGTGTCTTAACTGCCGCTATGGTCGCAGACGGACACAGAGTTAAGTTTGTGATCGCAGCCTTTGCGCGATCATAAGACCGCAGGCAATGCGCGGTCAGAAGGTTGCTGACTATGCGCGACCAACATAGTCTGGGGGTGTTCAAGCTTTTACTGGACACGTTCCTAGGCATGAAGCAACTTCTCCCACGTGTGAATACAACCGCCAAGAGGTTAGCATGAGTGGTTATCCATGATTGCACGTGCTTAACCGGCGAAGAGAAGGAGTGCGGTTATATAAACTACACCATGGCAACCGTCTAGAACTGCTTCGCATCGGCATCCTTTCATTCAGTATAAAAGGATAGCTAAGTGCATGATGAAGGGGGGGAGATCAAGAAACAACAAGTCATCGACATTTCAAGACTTAGACATAGTTCGATAGACAGAAGTATAAGGAGAGATCATCGCCTGTGATAATCTCTTCTCCCTGTAAACACTTTTTCCATACATAGCGAAATCACAATAGGACGTAGGGCTACTACTCCCACCATCGAGGGACCGAACATGTATAAATCTTTGCGTCCCCATTTACATTGCTTATCCTAACTTACCTGAGGGCACATTGAAAGGTCTCACATACAACTCACAAATCTGCGTAAGATCAACAGGAGACCCCGAGTCCAAATCGTTGACAACTGACACCCACTGTGGGGCCTTTCTCAAGGTGCCTCTTGTTCATCTGGAGTTCTGATAAGACATGTCTGGGACGTATGATTCTGAGAATGATTTTGATCTCGAGGATTATGCCCATATTCAGATGCCCTCACCAAGCGATCCCGTTCCAATGGAAGAGGTGGATCGCAAAGATGTTCCTGAGGAACATCCATAGGATGCATCTTCTCCAACGCAAGTCATGTCCATTGACCAAGAGATAGAGAAGATAGACCAAGAGCCTCATGTGAGTTCTACCACCATGGAGGCTGAATATGTACCACAACGCGTTGCCGTTGAGGAGGTGGATGATGATAACCTGGAGCTTAGCCCTGGGAGGTTTGATCCTGATAACCTCCAGTCTCTTTTTGATTTTGAATCAGATTCAAAACCAAAGGAGATGTTTTCTCCTTCTGCGACCTCACTCCCCCGAGAATTTGCTGCTTTATCGGAGGAAACTCCTGAGCAGCGAATTGCTAGGGAGGAGCAAGAGTGCAGACAAAAAGAGGAACAGGAACGTAAGCAAAAGGAGGATCAAGATCAAGAGTAGCGAGATAACGAACTTCGCAAAACTACACTGGAAGCTTTGTAGCTCGCGCAGTCTCATTATGATGCCGCTCCAAGTTCTTCCCGTCTCCTCATGGTCGCAAACGCAACCAGACACCCTCTTTGGCCCCGGATTATCCGCCAGTGGATGAAGAAACGGTGACACCTGGTGCACCCAGGAGGAGTACGCATGGGTGACTTCATTCTATTGTGGAAGTCCTGTGTAATTTTCCTCCTAATATAGAAGACGCGGACAAACCTGACGAGGATTGACACCCGGGTCACTTCTAATAAACTTCTGGTTCAAGACAGGTTCGAACCAGACATGTGTCTGGAGATGCGAACTCAAGCTATTCTGAGAGGCATCACCACGAGGTCGCAAGCTTTACGCGACCAAGTCGCAGCTTTACGCGGTCAGACCGTAAGCCTTGCGCGGTCAGAAGTTCGTGGGCTATACGCGAACTACACATTCGGGATATTACGCGATCAGCCGAATCCCGCGGTCAGAACATCTGTCGATCAGGATACCTGAGATCTGTCTATTCAGTTGTCCATACGACAGGATATTCTAAGTATCCCGAAGATTCCTACACGTGGAAAATCAACCGTCAGGAGGTTAACATGTACAGTTATCCATGAATAACACGTGTTTAACCTACGTGGAGGTTAAGAGCAGTTTCAAAAACCGTATCCAACCGTCCGTGCAACCAATTGATGCAGTTTCCTTCACATGGCACCCTTTCAAGCAGTATAAAAGGATGGCATGAAGTATCAATCAAAGGAGGAATTCAAGTTAGCCAAGTCTACGGCACACCTCATATAGCATTTTTAAGTCTTCTTTAGCTTATCTTTGTACACTTTTACAGGAAAGATCCTTGCCTGTGAGGACTTTTCCTTCCATTTGTAAACATTTTACCACACTTAGTGAAATCTCAACAGGACGTAGGGCTTTTACTCCCACCATCGAGGGCCCGAACCTGTCTAAATTCTCTGTGCTCCTGTTCACCATTGTTCAGCATACCTTCCCGAAGGGTCATCTTGAAAGGTCTCACTATTACAAATTCTGCATAAGTTCGGCTGAGGACTCCGAGTCCGAATCGTCGACAGCTGGCGCCCACCGTGGGGCCTTTCTCAAGGCGTCTTAATTGAAATTCGGAGGTTTGCCGAAACATGGCTGGAGCATATGATTCCGAGAATGATTTCGATCTCGAGGATTATGCTCATATCCCAATGCCTTCTCCAAGTGATCCCGTTCCGATGGAAGAGGTCGAAGGCCAGAATCTTCCACAGGATGAATCATCTCCCCAAGTCATGATAATCGACCAGGAGGTAACTGGCACAAGGTCAGAACCCGCAGAGGTTCTTAATGTGTTAGGTGATGAATCCGGCCCGTCATGCGATCCCGCTGAGGGAAAGTATGATGGTGACCCCGAGGTTAGCCCAGGAAGGTTCGACCCTGATAACCTCCACCGTCTCTTTGATTTCGAGTCTGACTCGGAACAGACCGAGATGTTCTCCCCATCGACAACTTCTCTCCCTAGGCAGTTTGCTGCGTTGTCGGAGGAAACTCCCGATCAACAGGCTGCCAGGGAAGAACAAGATCGCAAACAGAAGGAGGAGCAAGATCTCGAGCGACAAAACAACGAACTACGCAGAACTGCCCTAGAGGCTCTTCAAGATGCGCAGGCTCGTTACGATGCTGCCCCGAGTTCTTCTCGACGGTCGCGTGATCATAGACGTGACCAGACTCCTTCCTTACCACCGGAGCACTTCCCAGTGGACGAGGAAACGATAACACCTGGTGCCCCTAGGAGAAGTACCCATGGTCGACTACGATCTATCGCGGAAGTCATGCGCAATTTTCCTCCTACGGTCACGGATGCGCAGAGACCGGCCTTTTACAGGATCCTGGCGGAAAGATTGGACGAGGTCGCATCCGAGGCGACCCCAACAGCCTCTTCCCGCTCAGTGACACATTCCCGTGATCGAGATGGTCCTCATTTTGGTTCTGGCCGACGGAGTTACCCGCCGCCTATACCGTCCCGACAGGACAAATATCGGCGAATGCAGGACTCTCGCAGTAGGGATCGAGTTCCCGTTCATTCTCGTTTGGAACCTCGAGTAACCCCGCCATTAAGTGAGTTTGCTCGAAACCCGACCGAAAGTCGCAGGACGGTTCACGGTCCTTACGTTGGTTGCAAAGCTTTCTCGCCTAGCCTACGAGCAGTCGTTTGGCCCGATAAGTTTCGACCAGGGGCCATTGAGAGGTTTGATGGAACTCAGAACCCATCCGAGTTTCTTCAGATCTATATTACTGCCATCCAAGCAGCAGGAGGCGATGACAAGGTCATGGCCAACTACCTGCCAACAGTCCTCGTAGGACCGGCTAGAACCTGGTTGTTCAATCAGCCTGAGGGTTCTATCTATAATTGGGAAATGCTATGCGATGCCATCCTCAGCAATTTCCAAAACTGTTACCAAAAGCCGGGTAAGGAGGACGACTTGCATAGATTGCGGCAAACTTCGACCGAAACGCTTCGGCAGTTTGTCAAGAGGTCTGTCGGGGTAAGAAATACCATCCCGAACATATCTGATGGCTCCGTAATCAGGGCATTTAAGCATGCCGTTCGATACCGGAGATTCACTCAAGACTTGCTCATCCACCCTCCTCGATCGGTGGCCGATCTGTTCGATATGGCTGATCGACACTCCGATGCAGCCGAGGCAGTCGAATGGAACCGAATGGTTGACAAGGGGGACCTACCGCCCCAACCAGGCTTCAAGGATGCCAAGAAAGAAGATTCGAGCAAAAAGCCGGAGTCTTCACCGGGTGGGAAGTCAAAAAAGTCGAAGAGGAACCGCTCTGGACAGTACCATGAGGTCGCGGTCGCGGAGAAACCACCTTCGACCAAAGGTAATAAGTCTTCTTTTAAAAGTAAAACTGCTTCTGGTGGCCGGGATTCCGACCAGCCAGAAAAATCAACTAATCCGCAGGAGGGCAAAAGGTGGTGTCCACTCCACAATTCCGCAGGCCACGATCTCAAAAACTGCAGGAGTTGGTTGAAACAGCTGGATGATTTCTACCAAGGAGCTGGACCAATGCCAACCTTACCGCCCAAAGAGCAGGCGTGCGGGGTTAGAGACGTCGATGGAGACGAAGAAATGGCTTACCAGGTACCTCAAAATCATGTTAATGTCATTTTCGGAGGTTCCTCCTCTTTCGTTTCCAAAAGGCGGTTTAAAACTTTTTGCCGAGAGGTTAACCAAACGGAGACATCCCTTGGTGAACCTCAATATCCCCGTTGGTCGGATATGCCTTTGACGTTCGACCGTGCTGACTGTCCTGCGGGGCTAACTCGACCATTGAGGTTACCTCTGGTTATTACCCCAATCATCAGTAACGCGAGAGTCGAAAGGGTCCTGATCGACGGGGGAAGTTCCCTTGATCTTTTATTGGTCAAGACACTCGACGAGATGCAAATTCCTCGTTCGAAGATCAAGCCCATAATCCATCCGTTTTATGGGATAATCCCAGGCCCCTCCATGATGCCATTGGGACAAGTGGTCCTTCCGGTCACTCTGGGAGAACCAGATAACTTTCGAACAGAATTGGTTACTTTCGATGTAATCGATTGTGATTCAGCTTATAATGCAATCTTTGGCAGGCCTACTCTCGCTAAGTTCATGATGGCAACGCACTATGCTTATCAGTGCGGGAAATTGCCTGGCCCCAAAGCTGTCATTTCGGTCCGAGGTAGTCGCAACGTGGCACTCACGTGCGACCGGCTATCTTTGGAAATGGTCGATCAACTTCCCCTCCGGGATGCTCAGGTCGCCACTGTCGCCATCGATGCGATCAGGGCTGCTCCTCGACCAGATGAGAAACTCAAACAAGTTCCTTTGTACCCAGATGACCCATCCAGGACAATTCGGGTTGGGTCAGCCCTGGATGACAAATAGGAACTCGACCTCGTTGCTTTCCTCCGAGCTAACGCAGACGTGTTTGCGTGGAAACCGTCCGACATGCCCGGTGTCCCAAGGGAAGTAATTGAGCACAGGTTAGCAATTCGACCTGGACAACGACCAATAAAGCAAAAGCTCAGGCGTTTTTCCACCGACCGACAGGAAGCCATCCGAGAAGAGTTAGACAAACTCTTACAAGCCGGGTTTATCCGCGAGGTGAATCACCCGGACTGGCTCGCCAATCCGGTCATGGTCCGCAAGTCAAATGAAAAGTGGCGCATGTGCGTCGACTATACTAGCCTCAACAGTGCCTGTCCGAAGGATGACTTTCCCCTTCCCCGCATCGATCAGCTGGTCGATTCCACTGCGGGTTGCGAACTGATGAGTTTTCTGGATGCCTACTCAGGATATCATCAAATTAGCATGGCAGAAGATGATGAAGAGAAAACTGCCTTCATCACCCCGTTCGGCACATACTGCTACGTCAGAATGTCGTTCGGTCTCAAGAACGCTGGTTCCACGTACCAGCGCTTGATGCAAAAGACCTTTCTTTCCCAGATAGGGCGTAATCTCGAAGCATATGTAGACGACTTGGTTGTAAAGAGCACCAAAAGATTGTCTCATTTGGACGATCTTGCTGAAACCTTCTGTAACTTGAATCGCTTTGGAATAAAATTGAACCCGGAGAAATGTTCTTTCGGGGTTTCTTCAGGAAAGCTTCTTGGTTTCCTTGTGTGTTCCAGGGGCATTGAGGTTAATCCTGAGAAAATCAGAGCTATTGAACAAATGAGGTCGCCCTCGACCATGAAAGATGTTCAACGCCTGGCTGGTCGCATGGCGGCTTTAAGTCGCTTCATATCGCGATTAGGCGAAAGGGGACTACCTTTCTTTAAAGCCTTGCGTAAACATCATAACTTCACGTGGTCCGACGAAGCCGAAAAAGCGTTTCAGGAGGTAAAAACATACCTTTCCAGTCCGCCGGTATTGGTGTCTCCTGAAAAGGAAGAACCATTACTTCTGTATTTGGCGGCCACCCCGCACGCGGTCAGCGCAGTTCTGATCGCGGAAAGGGAAGGAGTACACAGACCCGTCTACTATGTGAGCGAAGTACTTCATGGTCCTAAGGAGCGCTACCCTGAGGTCCAGAAAATACTTTACGCACTACTGATGGCTTCCCGTAAGCTACGACATTACTTTCAAGCACACAAGATCACAGTACCCTCCTCTTTTCCTTTAGGGGATATTGTCCGAAATCCAGAAAAATCTGGTCGAATCGCCAAATGGGCGGTCGAATTCGGTGCCTTTGAGATCCATTTCACCCCTCGCACGGCGGTTAAGTCTCAGGTTTTGGCCGACTTTGTGGTCGAATGGACCAACCCTGAGCCACCCGTGCAGTTGGCAAAGGAACTGGAGTGCCCCGATTATTGGACAATGTACTTTGACGGCTCCCGTAGTTTTCAACACTCGGGGGCTGGAGTGGTCTTAGTTACGCCTCAGGGCGAACAGCTTAAGTATGTCATTCAACTACACTTTGTTGCAACCAACAATGCAGCAGAGTATGAAGGTCTTCTTGCAGGGCTCCGGGCAGCAAAATTCCTCGGAGTCCGTCGATTAGTGGTGAGGGGGGACTCACAGCTGGTCGTAAACCAGGTAAACAAGGAGTACAGCACCTCCGATGAGACAATGGCTCATTACCTGGGGGAAGTGAGGAAATTGGAAAAACACTTCAGTCACTTCGAAGTCCAATACATCCCGCGAAAGGACAACATTCTCGCAGACCAATTATCCAAAATTGGATCCTCACGCTTATCCGCTCCGGCAGGAGTGTTCATTGAACACTTGGACCATCCTTCGATCATGACTTCGGTTGAGGATGATCCGGCAATAGCCTTCGTTGCCAACCTCGGTCAGGAACAAGATTGGACTCATCCATTGAGGGTCTATCTTGAACATGGGACCCTACCCGAGGACGAAACCAAAAGCGATCGGTTAATTCGAAAGGCGCGTCTGTACAAACTCATAGATGGGGTTATGTACAGAAAGGGTACTCAAGGAGTATTCATGCGCTGCATATCTCAGGAGGAAGGAAAATCCCTCTTGAAAGAAATACATGACGGTGTATGCGGTGCACACGCGTCATACCGAGCACTGGTCGGAAAAGTTTTTCGACAGGGATTCTACTGGCCTTCGGCACTCGATGATGCCAAGCTTATGGTCAAGATGTGTCCACGGTGTCAGTTTCATGCAAGACAGGTTCATCAACCTGCTTATGCATTGCAAACTATTCCTCTCGCATGGCCTTTCGCGATCTGGGGAATGGACATCGTCGGTCCTATGCCACAAGCGGTCAATGGGTACAAGTTTCTGTTCGTAGCCATTGACACGTTCACAAAATGGATTGAGGCCGAACCAGTACGAAATATTACTGCATCAGCCGCACAAAAGTTCTTTCACAAGAACATTGTGGCACGATTTGGTGTTCCAAACCGTCTCATCACAGACAACGGTTCTCAGTTCGCTAGCGGTCTTTTCCTAGACTACTGCGATCAGATTGGGACCAAGGTGTGCTTTGCTTCCGTGGCACATCCACAAAGCAATGGTGCCGTAGAACGGGCCAATGGGCAAGTATTGCAAGGTATCAAAAAACGTATTTTTGATCGCCTCAAGACCCGCTCGGGGGCTTGGGCAGACGAGCTCTATACTGTTCTATGGGCACTACGGACTACCTCTAGTCGAGCCACCGGTGAGACACCCTTCCATTTGGTCTATGGAGCCGAGGCTGTGTTGCCTATGGAAGTAAGTATTGGATCTGTTCGCACGAATCAATTCGAACAGGTCAACCAATCCGAACAGCGATCGCGAGATCTCATCCTCCTAGAAGAACGGCGTGATCGCGCCCTGATTAAGTCCGCGGTATACTTGCAGGCTCTACGCAAGTATCACAATAAAAAGGTGCGACCACGTGATCTCAACGTGGGCGACTTGGTTTTACGAAAAATTCAAGACCAGTCTAACCGCAATAAATTCTCCCCAAAGTGGGAGGGACCATACACTGTGATGAGACCATGTACATCATGGTTATGACCAAGACGACATCAACATGGTGGTCATCAAGATGTCATCGTCCGCCACCTTGGCCAGGACGCGAAAGCTGGCAGCACGTACATCGTCTGGATTTTGTGCTGTCGCCGCCACAAGTTCGGCCTCCACCTTGGCCACCTCCCCAAACATAAGACGTGCTCAAGAAAGGCGCCTCTACACCTCTAAGGTCGCACAAGCCACGTCGCTCCAAGGCCAGCCCACAAGTGAGCTCAATTCATCCGCGAGTCCGGTTCGGCCATCTGCGCGTAGTCCAACTTCAAACGGACGTACAGGCCACATACGAAGTCCGTTTTCGATGTTCTTGGACTCTACGGACAAGAGAACGACGAGAGCGTTCCAACGGATCCAGTCTCATGTCCAAATTCCTTACAGATCAACAGAAATCGTCAAAACAAGATTACGACCAGAAGCTGACGTGCGCTGCGACGCTCCACTTTGGGCCCAAGGCCCATGTACCCCTAGGGTTTCCTCCTCCACCCTATGGCCGCCCCATACAGTATATATATGGCCGCCATAGCTGCCGTTTAGACTTGGGTTTTGCTTAGATTAATCTGTCAAAGAACAGTTTCGCCGTGTATCGGTTTGTGAGACCCCAACTCGTGAGCTTCATCCTCAATTGCAAATTCAGTTGCATCTTTCTCGTTCTTGCTTGCGTTCTCGATTCGCACGCAGGGATAAGCCTTCTTGGCGAGGTCAATCGTGTTTGTGCATGGTTGATAACCAACGGAGCCATGGTGTAGCGATTGCTGGGTTCGGATCGGTTCTGATCGGAAGCCGGATCGTCAACGTCGAGTCTCCACCAATCGACTTACCTCTACCTATCGGAAGATCGGGCCACCGTTCGCATCAAGTGGTATCAGAGCCTCGGTTTCCCGTCAGGTATCATTGTATCCCCTTTATTTTGTTTTGCCATCGTCCTATAGTCCAGAAAATTTGCCCCACAAAAAAAAAAAAATGTTCATCATCAATTCCGCTGTCCTACAACCCTTTGAGCTTTGCAATTTCGTTTTCAGTATCGTATTGGAGTATTGATCCATAGTCATCGTATTGTTGCTGGTTTAGAGTAAGTTCTTGATCTAGTTTGAGTCTTGCATCTTGACGTCGAGTCTAACGCCATCACGTCGTCGTCGCCGCCGCGTCCAAATCGGGTGTCAATCGTGTTTGTGCATGGTTGATAACCAACGGAGCCGTGGTGTAGCGATTGCTGGGTTCGGATCGGTTCTGATCGGAAGCCGGATCGTCAACGTCGAGTCTCCACCAATCGACTTACCTCTACCTGTCGGAAGATCGGGCCACCGTTCGCATCAAGTGGTATCAGAGCCTCGGTTTCCCGTCAGGTATCATTGTATCCCCTTTAGTTTTGTTTTGCCATCGACCTAGAGTCCAGAAAATTGCCCCACAAAAATATTTGAGTTCGCCGTCATATCCATCGTCCAAGCCACTTTGTGCCCTTCGCGATTTCGTTTTCAGTTTCGCGTTGTTGAATTTGTATCCATCGTCATCGTCTTGTTGCTGGTTTAGAGTAAGTTCTTAATCTAGTTTGAGTCTTGCATCTTGACGTCGAGTCTAACCCCATCACGTCGTCATCGTCGCCGCCGCGTCCAAATCGGGTGTCAATCTGTCAAGTTCGGTATTTTGCTTTTATCTCCTTCGTCTGACCACCAAATTGGACAAATTCAGAGTCTAAATTGTAGCTCCGAAAATTCTCTACAACTTTGTCCATTGTGAGAAGTTCTAGAAACGCCGTTTTCAAGTCCAAAATCGCGTTGAAAGTGAATCTGTTTGATTTCGGATTTCCTACACAGACTGTAATTGCGGGGCCCATATCGCCTAGATCCGTTATCCAAAATTGGTGTTCCATATATGCAAATTGATCAACACGAAACGATCTACAACTTTTCTGTTATAAGTTTTAGCGTTTGAGGCCTCCAAAAATCCGAAAACAGCATAGGAAATTTCTGCATAATAGATCTGTTTTTCCAGCGAGAGAAAATTGAGTGTTTGTGTATATATCTTGTAATCTCTCATATGCGGCACTATTGATATTAAAAAAAAAAAGGTGAAAAAGGCAAGTGCAAAAAAAAGAAGCCGCACAAAGATAAACAAATAAATAAATAAAAAGCAAGGAAAAAAAAAAATCAAAAGTGCTTGTATCCTTTGTATCGACAGTGTTACGTCATTCGTTTTGCTTGCTTGAGCTAGGTCTGAGAACGAGTTTAGGCCAGCAACTTTGACAAGTACTTTGGATATTTATTCAGCTTTGCTATTCTGATTTCGATGATTGCATATTCCTTGCTACTAAATATTGCATATCCAAGCTCCACAAATACATCCTTCTGATCAGCACAGGTTATTGACCCTTGCAATCGCTTCATCACGCTCTCACGGTGTCACGAACCAGCCACCGGTTGCACCGTCCCTCGCTGTGTTGGTAAGAACAGGGTAAGAACTTGGTAAGATTGCTTGAGAGCGTGAGATCTAACCTAGTAGTTGATAGGGATAATACTTTTGTGTTATCTTTTGTTTTCTACTGACAATGGCAGGTTCATGGATCATTGGGGAAAATGTACAACTATATCAACATTGGAATCACGATCGAAAAGATAATGGAGGTGACAATGCCAATGGTAAAATAGCCTTACCTTCTTTTTATGGTGCATATGATGGTGAAATTTACTTTGATTGGGAGATGATAGTTGAACAGAAATTTAATTCCCATCTAGTTCTCGAGATTCATAGAGTTAGACAAGCCACTAGTGAATTTAAAGATTTTGCTATAATCTGGTGGAATGAACTAGTAAATTCCCGTTTACAACCTGATTCTTGGGCGAGATTAAAAGATGCTATGCGTAATAGATTTGTTCCCCCTTCCTACCAACGTGATATGCGCAAGAGATTGCAACGATTAGATCAAGGTAGTATGACTGTTCAGGAATATTACCAAGAGCTTCAAAAGGGTATGTTACGTTGTGGGGTAGTAGAGGAACCTGAGGATAAAATTGCTCGTTTTTACGGTGGTTTGCGTCCAGAAATTCAGGATATTGTTGATTATAAAGAATATACAACTGTCAATCGCTTGTTTCAACTTGCTCGTTCCTAAGTGCCCGTGTATATACTTGTGAGGATAGTATGCTACCTAATGATATTATTGATTATATTGTACTTAGGAACTTTGGAGAGGATCATGAAGGCCTTGGGAACCAGCAAGGGCCAGGAGGGAGGCCAGGAGGGCGTCCAAGTCAAGTTGGAGTCCCAATTCATCTCGGAGTCGGAGTCCCAATTCATCTCGGAGTCGACTACCTCGGCCACCAGGAGCAGTGTTCACTAAAATCGTCGCCCAGGCCACAAACAGACTCCGATTTCAATGATCAACATATGTATAGCAAGCTAAGGAGATAACCTTTCCAATGGCACCGGTTTCAGGTCAATTGGACGTCTGAGTCGACGGGAATTCGCGTTGCAATTTGGCGGACAGAATCTGTCCCAGGGTGCTGCGTCACCAATTTGGGCCGTTGGCCCATGTATCGTGTTGGAGTCCATCACGGACACGTCTAGGGTTTCTAGGACATCCCTTAGCCCTTATATTCAGTAGCCGCCGCTAGGGTTTGGTTTGGGTTTTGCTTAGATTAATCTGTCAAAGAACAGTTTCGCCGTGTATTGGTTTGTGGAACCCCAACTCGTGAGATTCAATTTATATTTGCAATATTTCAGATTGCTTCTTTCTCGTTCTTGCTTGTGTTCTCGATTCGCATGCAGGGATAAGCCTTCTTGGCGAGGTCAATCGTGTTTGTGCATGGTTGATAACCAACGGAGCCGTGGCAAAACAAAATAAAGGGGATACAATGATACCTGACGGGAAACCGAGGCTCTGATACCACTTGATGCGAACGGTGGCCCGATCTTCCGACAGGTAGAGGTAAGTCGATTGGTGGAGACTCGACGTTGACGATCCGGCTTCCGATCAGAACCGATCCGAACCCAGCAATCGCTACACCACGGCTCCGTTGGTTATCAACCATGCACAAACACGATTGACCTCGCCAAGAAGGCTTATCCCTGCGTGCGAATCGAGAACGCAAGCAAGAACGAGAAAGATGCAACTGAATTTGCAATTGAGGATGAAGCTCACGAGTTGGGGTCTCACAAACCGATACACGGCGAAACTGTTCTTTGACAGATTAATCTAAGCAAAACCCAAGTCTAAACGGCAGCTATGGCGGCCATATATATACTGTATGGGGCGGCCATAGGGTGGAGGAGGAAACCCTAGGGGTACATGGGCCTTGGGCCCAAAGTGGAGCGTCGCAGCGCACGTCAGCTTCTAGTCGTAATCTTGTTTTGACTATTTCTGTTGATCTGTAAGAAATTTGGACATGAGACTGGATCCGTTGGAAAGCTCTCGTCGTTCTCTTGTCCGTAGAGTCCAAGAACGTCAAAAACGGACTTCGTATGTGGCCTGTACGTCCGTTTGAAGTTGGACTACGCGCAGATGGCCGAACCGGACTCGCGGATGAATTGAGCTCACTTGTGGGCTGGCCTTGGAGCGACGTGGCTTGTGCGACCTTAGAGGTGTAGAGGCGCCTTTCTTGAGCACGTCTTGTGTTTGGGGAGGTGGCCAAGGTGGAGGCCGAACTTGTGGCGGCGACAGCACAAAATCCAGACGATGTACGTGCTGCCAGCTTTCGCGTCCTGGCCAAGGTGGCGGACGATGACATCTTGATGACCACCATGTTGATGTCGTGTTGGTCATAACCATGATGTACATGGTCTCATCACACTGTCGTCTCAGTGCCGCGGCCAGGATCTGCGCGGTTAGCCATGGAGGATGGTCGGATTTTGTCCAATACTTGGAACATCGATCAACTTCGCAAGTTTTACGTGTAAGTATTCCAATCACTTTTTTCCTGTTCAATTAGCATCTTTTCATAAAAAGCATGTCTTGTTTTCATACAATGAGTGTTTTTCTTTAAGCCCAAATTATACAAATTCGACCTGGGGGCTGATCGCTGGCGGTTAGGTTATTACAGCATTTTTCAACCGGATTCGCTGGTCAATCTCATGATCACTTCCAGATAAGTCACTCCTAAATAAGCCGTTTCTCAACGCACACGGGGCTATCTGGCTAGTCTTCGGTCATTTGGGTGGCTACCAGTTTGCAATAAGGTTAAAATGTTACTTTAATCTTGACCATCGGCTTGAAGCACATATCCTTGGTCATCATACTTATGTTTTCCCCTCTGCTTAAAATACTAAGGCTTCAGTATTCATAAAACAGAGGCGGGGGCTAGAGGAATATACTTATAGTATGAAACTTATGATGTGAATATGCACTTTCTTTTGAAAAAATTGTTTTACATACATAGCATTGTAATTACAATTGTTTGGTTACAAAATGTAAGGATCATTCGATCCTCAGCTCAGCCAAGAGTTTGTCAACGAAGGGCTTAACTTCTTCAATAACGGCGTCAAGCAGTTCTTCACTCTCGACCTCAACCGGTCCCACCAGCGCGCTCAGATTCGCATCTGGGCCATGGTGAAGTCGAACCCGGCTGAGTACAGCAGAAGCGGCTGATCGGACTCTCGTCCTGATTGTCTCTTCACGTCGCCGTAAATCTCCAGGGAGATATTCGAGCAGTGATTCTGCTTGAGTTGTGAGCAGTGATGCCCAATCGCTGACATTTGGGTCGTCCTTCCTCAACTCTACCACGTTGGTATTCAAAAGGCTGGCTATGGCCTTCAGTTTTTCGAAGACCAGTAGGCTCAACTCTTTGACCACTTGATCAGTATGGTTGAGCGAGGACTCGAGAAGCATCTTGTCCTTGACAAGCTGTGTAATGTGACCTGCTTGCGCTGTACAGAGAAAAGAGGTTATTAAACAAGAAACGGCTTTAAGTTTTCTCAAATTGAGAATCGACTTACCAGCCTTCTCAGACTGAAGTTTATTGATTTCAGTCCGTAGTTTCTGGAACTCTGTAACTGAGTTCAGCCTTATCTTGGCTAACTCTTTCTTCAAGAACGTAACCTCTCTGCAGCAAAATCAGGTTAGTCACAATTAAAGCCTACTTATATTAACAGAAGGATGACGATACTCACTTGCGCAAGCCGTCACGATCTTTTTGAACAGCCGCCATGCTAGCCATTGCAGCATGCGACTGGCTCGTCACCCATGACAAGCCCTGTGACACAAAGCAAGAGAGTCAAGTATGCTCTAAAGGCGATTCAAGCGCCGAAACAGGGGTGATCATACCTTCATAAACTTATTTAAAGCGGCATCATCCATGCTAGCAGGAATCCTTGCTAGCGCGCCTGAAGTGCCTGCGACGGGGACAGTTGATGGGAGTGCCGGCCGGATGCCACCCCCAGAGGCCACTGGTGGTGACCTAGTCCCTGTACTTGTTTCACCTCCCGCGGTCCGGACGACTTCCTGAACCACGGGAGTAGAGCACTCTTCATTAGAGGCTCCCTCATCAGCACTAGCTTCAACCTCCCCAGTGGCGGTTGAAGGTATAGGCGCCGTCTTCTTTTGCCTAACAGGAAGAATGGGTCAGACAGTTTTTATCTAAGATTACTGTCAAGTAAGAATTTTTACCTTATTCGAAATCCCATTCGTTCCTGGGACTTCTGGGAAAATTCCCCTTGTGAAGGAGAGCCGTCTCCGGTTCTTGCCTTCCTTATGGTAAATAAGACAGCACCCCCCTGCAAACGTCACGTTACTAGCATATTCTTAGGGAACAGGTAAAAACACATAGGTCTTTACCTGGGCCGCCGGACTAACTGGTGGGGCTGCATCCGAAGGCCTTGGCGATTCCTGAGTTGCTGGAACCGTCACAACCGGCCTTTGTTCGTCTACCTCCTCCTCTGTCCGCGGAGGAGGAGGATTTTCCTCCCTGGAATCCCCAGTGGACCCAGGGGGAAGCTCTCCTTCCTGTATGTACATTAACTTGTCAAATGCGCAGAAAGAGCCATGGAGGGAATGATCGAAAAGATCCTTTACCTTAGTCGTCCCTTCGACCAGGGAAGCAGAGATGACTGACCCTGAAACCCCGGGGGCTTCAGGAATTGGAAGGTCACCCGCGACCACCAGATCTTCGGTGGTCGCAGGGTCAGCCACGGCCACCTCTTCGGCATCTGTGGTCTCTGCGGGGCAGCCTGGGGCATCGCTGGATGGAAGATCCGCGATCTTCCTCCTTCGAAGGATCAGAGGAACGTCATCCTCTTCCTCCTCGCTCCCCTCTCCCTGTACGACGAAGAAGTGATTCCATGTCGCGCCTGAAAAAGTAGCAGGAATGCGATATCTTACCGCAGTCTTTCTTGCGGGACGAGGAACGCTTCGTGAAGACCCCTCTCCAGGGTTCAGCTTGGTCTTCTTAGAGGCAGGACTCTTTGTCCTGGGTCTCTGAGAGACTTTCTTCACGTTCCTCGCCGTCGGCTTCTTCAGAGAGCCGACATTTTCACTTGGGAATGTTGCATCCGCAAACCTCCCTAGGAGCTATTCTCATTCCAATGGGATTGATTAGTGCTGGACATACATGAAACCTGCAAAACAGAGGCCAAGTGGAAAGTTTACCTTTCGGCGCTCCTGTTTAAGGTCGTCGCCGGCATGAATCAAGCTTTGGGGGCGAGGCAATCCCTTGGGGCCCTCTACCTCGGTGTTGTACGCCCTGAGGAGGTAGTTAGTACGCCTCTCAATCTCAGCTGAGGGCAGGACTGTTCCCAGATACGAGTTAAATTGGTACATTTCAAAAATGACAAAAGGATTTCAATGTCAGAAATGAGTACCTTCGTTATAGTCCAGGGTAGTGTCCGCCATGGACTTGATCTCCCAAGCCGGATGAGCCCTTTCACGTAGGGGGCTCACCCGATTCTTCACAAAGTCTCGGATGACGTCACGTGCCGTCAGCCCTTGTTCGACTAAGTGAAGGATCACCTCGGCATGCTTC
This sequence comes from Pharus latifolius, assembly GCA_019359835.1. Lineage (NCBI taxonomy): Eukaryota > Viridiplantae > Streptophyta > Magnoliopsida > Poales > Poaceae > Pharus > Pharus latifolius. The sequence continues at coordinate 64,645,771 of CM033322.1, forward strand.
ATGAACTCCGCGTTCATCGCCGGGAGAGTATCCAACTCGCTCGTTTTCTCCGGCCGCGAGTTCTCAAACCACAACCCGCTCTCGGTCGGCGGGGTGCAGTAAAACCATTTCTGGTGCCACCCGTGCACTGAGTCTCGCAGGGGTGGGGAGGGATACTCCTTTTTATCCCTCAGCCGGAAGTAGATGCATCCGGCGGCGTTGGTGCTCTTCAACCACGCCGAAAAGTAAAATCGTCGGAAAAGATCCACGCTGGGATATACTCCGACGAAGGCTTCACAGAGATACTGGAATACTGCAAGAATCAGCATCGCGTTGGGGTGGAGGTTGATCAGTTCCCACCCGTAATGTTCAAAGATATCCTTAAGGAACCGACTCTCAGGGAATCGGAACCCGCAACGAAAATACTCCTCAAAAACCACCAACTCGCCTTCTTGGACAGTTGGGGTTTCTTGGTCCTTCTCCGCAGGTCGCCAGTTAATGAGCAGCCGCGGAGAAAGGATCTCCTCCTTCTCAAGCGCCATCAGGCTCTCCTCAGAATGATGAATGGATCTGCTCCAGGACGCCATCTATGGTGTAGAATCAAAGGGGAAGCTGGCGATTTGGGGAAGATGAAGGCTGAAGAAAGTGAGGGTTTTGAGCGGCGGGAATTCTAAGGGTTTTTTCGCGGCTGAGTGGCTTCCTCAAGAAGCTACCTACTGCTTTTTATAGACCCAAGGCGACGCATTAATGAGTAAACGGCTCGTTTCAAACGTTCCATTAAATGCTTTATTCATTTCCCATAATGGATATTGTCTCTGATGGACCCGATAAAGTACTCAGGCGTCGGATCTGAAACAAAAAGACTTCTTTGTTTTGGAAACTGAAAGTGTAAAAGGACTGAAAAATTTCCAGTACTTTTCAGAGGAAGTTTTTCCTTTTTATACTTTGAACATTTTGTTCGAAAAAATCACGTAACCCAATTTTTAACGTACTAAAGTGTTTCTAATTGGGTTATGGTTTTATTGAAATCGTGTTCTAGGCTAAAACTTCGTCTCTAATCGAAGTAATAGTCTAACCGGATGTTCAACTCTGGTCGCAATTCAGTTCTAACCGCGGCCTTAAGTCTGATCGCGGCATCAGGGCAGATCATGGTGATCTTTTAAAGCGCGATTCTAATCGCAGAACTGAAATTTCTTGTGTATGAATGGTCGCGGACTAAGCTTTTAACCTTAATTTCGCACAGAAGGTATGAAGAATGTTCATATGGATAAAAGAAACTTTATTTATTACATTCTTTACATACAAAAGGGATACGGTCGATAAAAGCATCGACTTGTTCCGAAAGAAGTTTACAAAGTTCCCCAAGGGACATATTGTTGTCAGTAGGATCTACACTGACAACCCCCATGGAACTAGCGACTACTCTAAGTCTATCTATATCGTCCCTAACAACAGACGCACTATTGTCCCTAATCAAGTCAGAGAGTTCTCGCTGTTGCTGAGCGAAGTCTCTCTCTCGACAGAAATGGTGCGCCTCCTCTCGGGATCGATCAAGACATTCTGCTAAACGCAGAATCTTCGAGGCCATCTCCTCGGTTTTCTTCTCCAGGGCATTCTTCTCTTCCAGAAGAGTCTGTCCGGAAGGAAGAGATGGAGCAGCAGAAGGCTGATCGCTGGGGCCTCCTACCTCCTGCATTTTGCAAAAGTTAGTCATATTAACTAAAATTATCAGCAAAAAGGGAGAAGAATTGTTACCTGTCCCGGTGCATAACCGGTTGATACACCCATCTTGGGAGGAAGATCATCATATGGTGGAAGAGCAACCTTCCCAGAAGAAGATTGCTTCGCCAACCCAATATGGCAATCATCTGGTCGAGGGATAGTCACCGCTTGCCGACCAGGATGTTGATCACCCAAAAGGATGGGAGAATTGAATGTGATGGGATCTTTCTCTAAGGATAAAGGCCTATCTTGCCGAGAGGCATGAACGGGGAGGGTCAAAGGAACTGAAGGAAGAAAGAAACTCGCTACGTTCTTCACCTTTGTTCCACTGGAAGATCCTTCGTCAACCTTGGGTTTCTTCCTTAAGGGAGACAGGACTTCATTCGTTTGAGACCCTTGTTCGACAATTCCCCCTTCATCGCTCTCAATCTCGATGATTTCGTGATCTGCCATTGGGAAGAGTAAGTGAAAAGGAAGGAGGCCAGGTAACAAGAAAAAGACTTAGGCGTGAGAGGGAAATTGTAAATCTTTACATGTCCAGGGGTCTGGTATTTATAGCCGCCAGGTCGACGGTTCGCCTCCCAGACACCTCGAGTTTCGTTAAAAACATTTACAATTTTACCTCGAGGTAAAAATCTCTACGGCGCCATTATTGCCCGTCACGTAATGTCAGAACCCGTCTTGAAAAACCAACCGTTTTCACTTAGTGCGCCACTAAGTGGAGAAGTTAAAGGGCCGGGTTAAAAATCCAATGCACGGTTTTTAAATTCGAAATAAACACGTCTCTCCGTTTTCTTCGAATTTGGGGGCTAGCTGACGAGGATTGACACCCGGGTCACTTCTAATAAACTTCTGGTTCAAGACAGGTTCGAACCAGACATGTGTCTGGAGATGCGAACTCAAGCTATTCTGAGAGGCATCACCACGAGGTCGCAAGCTTTACGCGACCAAGTCGCAGCTTTACGCGGTCAGACCGTAATCCTTGCGCGGTCAGAAGTTCGTGGGCTATACGCGAACTACACATTCGGGATATTACGCGATCAGCCGAATCCCGCGGTCAGAACATCTGTCGATCAGGATACTTGGGATCTGTCTATTCGGTTGTCCATACGACAGGATATTCTAAGTATCCCGAAGATTCCTACACGTGGAAAATCAACCGTCAGGAGGTTAACACGTACAGTTATCCATGAATAACTGGTGTTTAACCTACGTGGAGGTTAAGAGCAGTTTCAAAAACCGTATCCAACCGTCCGTGCAACAGATTGATGCAGTTTCCTTCACATGGCACCCTTTCAAGCAGTATAAAAGGATGGCATGAAGTATCAATCAAAGGAGGAATTCAAGTTAGCCAAGTCTACGGCACACCTCATATAGCATTTTTAAGTCTTCTTTAGCTTATCTTTGTACACTTTTACAGGAAAGATCCTTGCCTGTGAGGACTTTTCCTTCCATTTGTAAACATTTTACCACACTTAGTGAAATCTCAACAGGACGTAGGGCTTTTACTCCCACCATCGAGAGCCCGAACCTGTCTAAATTCTCTGTGCTCCTGTTCACCATTGTTCAGCATACCTTCCCGAAGGGTCATCTTGAAAGGTCTCACTATTACAAATTCTGCATAAGTTCGGCTGAGGACTCCGAGTCCGAATCGTCGACAAAACCGGCTTTTGCCAGAATCCTGGTGGATAAGCTAGATGAAGTTGCATCTGATGCAACTCCAACTGCTTCATCCCAGTCTACAATTCGCTCTCACAAGAGAGAGTATACGTACTCCAGTCATGGTAGGCATAATCGACTACCACCAGGATCACTCCAGCACGACAAAGCCAGGCGAGTTGGAAATTCTCGCGATCAAGATCGCTTTCCTGTCCATTCTCGTTTGTGACCGCAAGGCGTATCCCCACAGCGTGAGCTCGCCCGCGATCAAGTTGAAAGCCGCAGAACTCTCCATAGTTCCTATGTTGGCTGCAAAGCTTTCTTGCCAGGCCTCCATGCAGTGGTTTGGCCAGACAAGTTCAAGCCTGGAACGATTGAGAGATTTGATGGAACTCAGAACCCGTCCGAGTTCCTTCAGATCTACATTACCGCCATTCAATCTACTGGTGGAGATGATCGCGTCATGGCAAATTACTTGCCAACGGTCCTTGAGGGACCAGCGAGAACCTGGTTGTTCAACCAACTAGAGGGTTCGATTTATAACTGGGAAATGTTGTGTGACGCTATACTCAACAATTTCCAGAACTGTTAACAGAAGCCTATCAAAGAGGATGATCTCCATTGTTTGCACTAGACTTCTACGGAGACTCTTCGACAGTTTGTCAAAAGATTTGTTGGAGTGAGGAATATCATTCCGAATATATCTGACAACTCTATTATTAGGGCATTTAAACATGCCGTGCGATATCAGAGATTTACCGAAGATCTACTTATCCACCCACCTCGGTTAGTAGCCGATCTCTTCAACATGGCTGACCGATATTCCGACATGGTTGAGGCCGTGGAATGGAATAGGATGGTAGATAAGGGAAACTTACCACCTTAGCCAGGTCTCAAAGATGTTAAGAAGGAGGATTCAAGAAAGAAGCCGGAATCATCATCAGGCGGAAAATCAAAGTCCATGAAAAACCGGACTGGGCAATACCACGAGGTTGCCGTTGCAGAGAAACCACCACCAGGAAAAGGTAACAAGTTTCCATTCAAGAATAAAACCTCTTCTGGTGGCCGCGATAGCGACTAGCCAGGAAAACAGACTAACCCGCAGGGAAACAAGAAGTGGTGTCAGTTCCACAATTCTTCGAGACACGATCTCAAGAACTGCCGGAATTGGTTGAAGCAACTAGACGACTTCTACCAAGGTATTGGACCAATGCCAACTTTGCTGCCAAAAGATCAGGCCTGTGGACTTAGAGATGCCGATGGAGACGAAGAGATGTCCTATAAGGTACCCCATAATCATGTTAATGTTATTTTTGGAGGTTCCTCCTCTTTTGCTTCTAAGTGTCAGTTTAACACATTCTACCGTGAGGTAAATCAAACAGAGGCTCCCCTCGGTGAGCCTCAATAACCCCGTTGGTCGAAAACTCCTTTGACTTTTGATCGGGCTGATTGTCCTATTGGGCTTACATAACCATTGAGACTACCTTTGGTCATTACCCCAATTATCAGCAATACTCGAGTCAAAAGAGTTCTAATCGACGGGGGCAGTTCCTTGGACATTTTGTTGGTCAAGGCGTTGGACGAGATGCAGATCCCTTGTTCAAAATTTAAGCCCATAATTCATCCATTTTATGGGATAATTCTGGTCCCTCCATGATGCTGATGAGACAGGTGGTACTTCTAGTAACACTGGGAGAACCAGATAATTTTCAGACAGAATTGGTTACTTTCGACGTAATTGATTGTGATTCGGCTTATAATACTATCTTTGGCAAGCCAACTCTCGCTAAATTCATGATGGCGACGCACTATGCTTATCAATGCGGCAAGTTGCTGGGCCCCAAAGGCTTTATCGCGTTCCGAGGTAGCCACTGTCATGGTATTGCAAATACCTCGGCAGGTTTTGCGGAGGTTCCTAGCTAAACGAAGACGACACGAGCTGACCAAGTGATTGGTCCTCTCCTATCGGACAAACATAGCAAGTGACACGAAGATTTATACAGGTTCAGGTCTCAGTGGAGACCCTAGTCTTATCGACGTGCTTCCAACAAGAGTTGGCTAGGGGAGTCCTCTCGCGGGGAGTGTGCTCCTAAGCACGCCAATTTGTTTTCGTGTATTGATGCAAAATGAGTTGTCTCTCTGTACAACAGAGGGATACAAGGGATTATATAGGCCCAAAAGACGCAAAAGACTAAACTACCCCGACTGCAGCCGTTGGATCAGAGGGCACTAGTGTCCTTCTTCCGGCCGAGGGCGCTGGATGTTTGACAAGTGTCCTCGCCAGTTCCTGAAGCGTTCCTCGCGTGACCCTCACGTGACCGTGTCTGGGATGGGGATTACCGGGGCCATTGTCCTCGGGCAAAATGACCGCTCCCGGGACGGGGGTCACCAGGACCCTTGTCCCCAGGCCAAAGGCGGCGCCCGGGACGAAGACTCCGGGGCCCTGGTCTCCGGGCAGGTGGCGGCGTCCAGGACGAGGGTCACCGGGGCCCTTGTCCCCGGGCCAAAGGCGGCGCCCGGGATGAAAACTCCAGGGCCCCGGTCTCCGGTCAAGCGGCGGCGTCTGGGACGGGAGTCACCAGGACCCTTGTCCCCGGGTCAAGGGCGGTGCCCGGGATGAAGACTCTGGGGCCCTGGTCTTTGGGCAGGTGGCGATGTCCGGGACGGGGGTCACCGGGGCCCTTGCCCTCGGGCCAAAGGTGGCGCCTAGGATGGGGGTCACCGGGGCCCTGGTCCCTAGGCCAAAGGCGGCGCCCGGGACAAAGCCGGCACTCAGGACAAAGACTCCGGGGCCCTGGTCTTCGGGCAGGTGGCGGCATCTGGGACGGGGGTCACTGGGGCCCTTGTCCCTGGGCCAAAGGCTGCACCCGGGACAATGGCGGCGCCCGAGACGAAGACTCCGGGGCCCTGGTCTCCGGGCAAGAGGTGGCACCTGGGACGGTGGTCACCGGGACCCTTGTGCCCGGGCCAAAAGTGGCGCCCGGGACAAAGGCGGCACCCGGGACAAAGACTCCAGGGCCCTGGTCTCTAGGAAAGTGGCGGTGTCCGAGACAGGGGTCACCGGGACCCTTGCCCCTGGGCCGAAGGCGGCGCTCGGGACAAAGGCGACGCCTAGGATGGGGGTCATTGGGGCCCTTGTCCCCGGGGCGAAGGTGGCGCCCGGGACAAAGGCGGGGCTTGGGAAAAATGCGGCGCCTGGGACAATGGCGGCTCCCAAGACTAAGACTCCGGGGCCTTGGTCTCCGGGCAAGTGGCAGCTTTCGAGACAGGGGTCACTGGGACCCTTGTCCCCGGGCCAAAGGCGGCGCCTGGGACAAAGGCGGCCTCTGGGACGGGGATCACCGGGGCCCTTGTCCCCAGGCCGAAGGTGGCACCCAAGACAAAAGCGGTGCCCGGGACGAAGACTCCAGGGCCCTGGTCTGTGGGAAAGTGGCGGCGTCCAGGACAGGGATCATCGGGACCCTTCTCCCCGAGCCAAAGGCGGCGCCCGGGAGGGGGGTCACCGGGGCCCTTGTCCCCGGGCCGAAGGTGGCGCCAGAGACAAAGACGGCACCCAAGACGAAGACTCCAGGGCCCTGGTCTCCGGGCAAGTGGCGGCGTCCGGGACAGGAGTCACTGGGACCCTTGTCCCCGGGCCAAAGGAGGCACCCAGGACGGGGGTCACCGTGGCCCTTGTCCCCGAGCCTAAGGCGTCGCTCGGGATGAAGGCTCCGGGACCGTTGCCCCTTACCTGGACTTGATTGCATGGAGATTTCCCCCAACAGCCGCAATACGGTGCTAACCTGTGAGCAGTTATCCCTGGAGTTAGTGGATCAACTTCCCCTTCGGGACATCAAGATTGCGACCACAACTTCTGATACGATTAAGGTTGCCCCGCGACTAGATGAAAAGTTAAAACTAGTTCCATTGTACCTAGATGATCCATCTAGAACCATTCGGATTGGATCAGCCCTGGACAACAAATAGGAAATCGAGCTCGTTACTTTCCTCCGGGCTAATGCAAATGTGTTTGCGTGGAAACCATCCGACATGCCTGGAGTCCCAAGGGAGGTAATTGAGCATAGGTTAGCGATTCGACGTAGACAACGGAAGCTCAGACGCTTTGTTGTTGATCGGCAAGAAGCCATCCAAGTGGAGCTGGGTAAACTCTAGCAAGCAGGATTTATTCATGAAGGCGATCATCCTGAGTGGCTTACGAACCCAGTCATGGTCCTAAAGTCAAATGGTAAATAGTGCATGTGCGTCAATTACACCAGCCTAAATAGTGCCTATCCAAAGGATGATTTTCCTAGTAACACCCTGGGTTTGGGGTGAAAATTCTTTTCATAAAAAGTCATGCATGCATATGTCTCTTCAAGATCAGCAAAATCAGCCTGGACTTATTTTATCCTAAGCCCTAAAATCCCAAAATCTTCCCTATGAACCCAAATCAAGATATGTCTTGCCAGATTTGATCTACTATCTATCCTGAGTATAAAAGTCTTCAGAAGCCAGATTCAATTCCATCTCTAACTCTCAGATTTGTCAAACCCTTCTATTTTTGAAAATAGAATTAAATTAATTACCCTAAAAACTCTGAACCCTGATATTTACGATGCGGAAGGCAAGTCATATTCTTGAGCATATTGAACCTATATTTTAAGAGTTGCTATAATATAACCTTGAATATAAGGAGTATTGCATATGAAAGAATGCTTGAGATATGAAATGGCAGTATTAGGTTGGATGCGTGTAAAATGTGAAATAATCAAGTATTTAGCCATGAACTATTATATGTGTATTTATGTATATTCATGAAATAAAACCCTAGCCGTGACCAGAATTTAGTATGGAATGGTGGTGGCACTGGATGTGCATGGCTGTGGATGGTCTGGTCACTGGCATATAAGGACTAGAACCTTGTGTTGTGCGTCTAGTGGCATGAAAAAGTGTTAATCTCAAGCCTGGTATGGGACAGACCCGAACAAGTAAGTATGCGGATCGCACATGAAACCCCTGCATGAGATGGAATGTGATGCATGATTAGCACGGAGTGTGGCTCCTACACATATCATTGAATGTGATGATGCACGCTGACCCAGTAATGGGAAGATGCAGTCGGGGTGGGTTATAGCCCGCCACAACTATGGAAGGTCTGGTAGTCCGACCATAGGGTCAGGGGTGAATTGTGAGTGAAACATAACAAAAGTTCTTGTTATCTCTACCTTGCCACTCACACTGTGCAGTGAGGAAGGGTCTAATCATCTTGATAGGATGGGCATGAAAGTGGAATATCTTGCGGGTAAATTGATACCTCTCTGCAGAGTTAAAAACGTATTCGAATACTCTGAGCTCCCGGATTTATTGGAGTCTGCTGCAGTGGATAAAATCCACGGGGTGTGGCACAAGTACATTTTCTAAATAAAATTTGATAAGTCAAGATTACCCAAATGACATGTGTTGTCACAATAAGGGGTGCTACCGTGGGCTGTCGTGTGTCGATGTGTCGCGGTAGTGCTATAATTAGTGAACATGAATAGCAATGTTATGCTATGAAAAATACTGCCATGAGATGAGATATAAAGGAAAAGTCTATTTTACAACTATCCACACTTCTTTACTAGCATAGGTTCATATCATCACTACTATATGTATCTACTCTTACCTATGACTTGCTGAGTACGTAAATACTCACCCTTGCAACCTACAATCCAATAGATGGAGTGTTCCATGATCAAGATGAAGGCATGGAGAATCTCTTGGATCTAGAAGGAGGAGAGCCAGTTCAGCCAGAGTCCTGATGTGTGTTGTTCTGCCATCAACTTCTTGTTGTGGGGGTTCACCTATCTTTCACTGTGTAGTTGTTATTTTGCTAGACCATGTATGCCGCGAAGGCATTGTAATCTCTTTATGTTGTATGAAGGCCAACAGGCCACATTGCTTAAATATTTTTGTAAGTTACTCTGCTGTGATGTAAATATACTCCTGTGCTTGACTTATCCTGGAAAGTCAGTGGTATGCATGTATGGGATCAGCTGCAGCAAGCTGGGTCCCCACGGGAGTAGTCGTTGTCCCCAAGGCGGGGGCGCGACATTCCCCTTCCCCGCATCGACCAATTGATCGATTCTACAGCGAGTTGCGAACTAATGAGCTTCCTGGATGCTTACTCAGGATATCATCAAATTAGCATGGCAGAAGAAGATGAAGAGAAAACTGCCTTCATCACAGCATTTGGCACTTACTGCTACGTTAGGATGCCATTTGGTCTCAAGAACGCAGGTTCCACGTACCAGCGCTTGATGCAAAAGACCTTTCTTTCCCAGATGGGGCGTAATATTGAAGCTTACGTTGACGATTTGGTTGTAAAAAGTTTGAAAATCTTGAGTCATTTGGATGACCTTGCTGAAACCTTTCGTAATCTAAACAAACATGGAATAAAATTAAACTTGGAAAAATGTTCCTTCGTGGTTTCTTCTGGAAAACTTTTGGGCTTCCTTGTTTGTTCGAGAAGAATAGAGGTTAATCCTGAGAAAATCAAGGCCATTGAACAAATGTGATCTCCTTCAACCATGAAGGACATTCAAAGCCTAACAGGTCGCATGGCGGCCCTTAGCCGTTTCATATCGAGGCTAGGCGAACGAGGCCTGCCTTTCTTCAAGGGTCTTTGCAAACACAATGGTTTTACCTGGTCAAATGAAGTCGAAAAAGCTTTTCAAGAGGTTAAAAAGTATGTGTCTAGTTTGCCAGTACTGGTCTCTCCAAATTTAGGGGAACCACTACTTTATTTGGCAGCCACCCCTCACACGATCACCGCCGTTCTAGTCATGGAGAGGGAGAATGTACAACAACCATCTATTATGTAAGACAGGTACTTCACGGTCCGAAGAAGCGCTACCCTGAGGTCTAAAAGATGCTTTACGCACTTCTGATGGCTTCCCATAAGCTACGGCATTACTTTCAAGCACATAAGATTACTGTGCCTTCATCCTTCCCATTGGGAGATATTATCTAGAACCCGGAGAAATCTGGTCGCATTGTAAAGTGGACAATGGAACTTGGAGCATTTGACACCCATTTCACCCCTCACACAACAGTTAAATCTCAAATCCTAGTAGACTTTGTGGTCGAATGGACTAATCCTGATCCTCCCACGCAAGAATCCAAAGATTTATCCTGCACCGATCACTGGACAATGTATTTTGATGGCTCTCGTAGTTGTCAACACTTGGGGCCTGGAGTGGTCTTAATTACGCCTCAGGGCGACCAGCTCAATTATGTCATTCAATTACACTTTCTTGCGACCAACAACGCAGCAGAGTATGAAGGTCTTATTGCAGGGCTCTGGGCAGCTAAATTCCTCGGAGTCCATCAATTAGTGGTGAGGGGAGACTCACAGCTAGTCGTAAACCAGGTAAACAAGGAGTACAGCACCTCCAATGAGACAATGGCTTATTACCTGGGGCAAGTGAGGAGATTGGAAGAACACTTCAGTCATTTCGAAGTCCAATATATCCCGTGAAAAGACAATATTCTCGCAAATCAATTATCTAAAATTGGGTCCTCACGCACATCACTCAGGCAGGAGTGTTCGTTGAACACTTGGCACGACCTTCGATCATTACTTCAATCGAAGATGACCTAGTGATAGTTTGCGTCACCATCCTTGGACATGAAGGAGATTGGACCCATCCATTGAAGGTCTATCTTGAACATGGGACCCTGCCCAAGGACGCAACCGAAAGTGATCGGTTAATTCGGAAAGCACACCTGTATAAACTCATAGATGGAGTTTTATACCGAAATGGTACTCAGGGAGTATTCATGCGCTGCATATCTTAAGAAAAGGCAAATCTCTCTTGAAAGAAATTCATGACGGTGTATGTGGTGCACACGCATCATTTCACTCACTGGTTGGAAAGCTTTTCGACAGGATTTTTACTGGCCTTCGGCACTTGATGATGCCAAGCACTTGGTCAAGACATGCCCACAGTGTCAATTTCTTGCGAAACAGGTTCATCAGCCCGCATGTGCCTTACAAACTATTCCTCTAACATGGCCTTTTGCGGTTTGGGGGATAGATATTGTGGGTCCTATGCCCCAAGTGGTCAATGGGTACAAGTTCTTGTTCATAGCCATTGATACATTTACGTAGTGGATCGAGGCTGAACCAGTTCGCAACATTACCGCTGCTGCGGCAAAGAAATTCTTTCATGAGAATATAGTCTTCTTATAACCGATAATGGTTCTCAATTCATTAGTGGTCTCTTTTTGGACTATTGCGATGATATTGGGACCAAAGTATGCTTTGCTTCTGTAGCTCATCCACAGAGCAATGGTGTCGTTGAACGTGCCAACGGGCAGATATTACAAGGCATAAAGAAACAAATTTTCGATCACCTTAAGATGCACTCGAGGGCTTGGGTAGATGAACTCTACTCCGTTCTCTGGGCATTACGTACTACTTGTAGTGGGGCTACGGGTGAGACACCTTTTCAACTAGTATATGGTGCTGAAGCTGTCTTACCTATGGAAATCCGCATTGGGTCTGTTCAGGTAGATCACGTCGATCATACTGATCAGCTCGAACAGTGGATCCAAGATATTACCCTCCTCGAAGAGAAATGCGATCGGGCACTGGTTAAGTCCATGGTATATTTACAAGCTTTGCGTAAGTATCACAGTAAACGGGTGCGGCCTCGTAGTCTTCATGTAGGCGATTTGGTTTTACAAAAAATACAAAACCAGTCTAACCGCAACAAGTTCTCCCCTTAGTGGGAAGGCTCTTATACTGTGGTTTCAGTACCACGGCCAGGATCAGCTCGATTAGCGATGGAGGATGGAAAGATCTTGTCCAATACTTGGAACATAGATCAACTACGCAAGTTCTACGTGTAAGTTTTCCATTTCTTTTGTCCTTTTCAATTAGCATGATTTATTAAAACAGTGTGTACTTTTCTCAAACTATGTTATGGTTTTCTTTTTCTCTTGCCACACCCATACTGAGCTACGCTCGAGGGCTGGTCACTGATGACCATCTTATTATGATAACTATGTTGGATTCACGGGCCGATCTCATGGTCGCATCTAGATAAGACATCCCAAAATAAGCCGTTCCTAAACGCACACGGGACTTACTAGTATGTTTCTAATCATTCGAGTGGTTTCCTATTCGTAATAAGACTTAGTATTGTATTAAGATCAGTGTCGGTGTGACTAGATGATCGTATCTAAGTCGAGTCATTTCTTTATAAACTATTTCCAAACGTGTAAGAAACTTACTAGATATTCCTAATCGTCAAAAACCCATACTTTTCCTGAGATTATAACACTAAATCTCTAGTACTTATGATCTCAGGAGGGGGCTATGAGAATATGGCCGTAGTATAAAACAAAATCAAGTACACCTTTTAAAAAACTTGAGGCATGCATTTGCACATTTTTCTACCACAATTGTATGTTTGCAGATACATTCAACATAGAGGATCATTGTTCAGTACAATGAATCACAATAAGCCTAGTTCCTTCAAGAGACTTTCGATTAGAGGCTTGACTTCTTCGGAAATAGCTTCAAGCTAGCTTTCTCTCTCGACCTCTACATCCCCCATCACTAGATTCAAATCCAGATTTGCGCCGTGGTGAAGTCTTAATCTGTAGAGAATAGTAGAGGCTATAGATCTTACATTGGTCTTCATTGCCTCTTCTTGCCGTCTTGTATCTCCAGGAAGGTAATTGAGGAGTGACTCAGTTTGTGCCGTGATCAACGTGCATGACTGCTGAGGCTTAAGTTGTCCTTTTGAGGTTCGACGATATCAGTTTCTCGAAGATTTCTGTTTGAACACCATTACAAGATGAAACGGTGGCCTTTAAGGCCTCTTTCTCTTCGCAAACAGTGTCAATCTTCGAGCTTTGGAGCTCAATGGTCAAATGAAGATCATTCCTCTCTCAGGAAAAGGAGCTTATTTGATCTTCTTGTACTGCATGAACCAAGTAATTATGGTTATGATAGTTCATGCAAAGAAATGACTTTTGTTGATCATAAGAGAACTTACAGTAAAGCTTTAACTACGTTTCGTGAAGTTCCTTCTCCAAAGAAGAAATTCTCACAGCCGTAGCTTCTTCCTGAGCTTCTCGGTCAGCCTCGCTTTCTGTCAAGGAGGCATTTTCCCTGTGACAAGAAAGATAGTTGTAAAACTTAGATGAAATTCGAGTTGATATAGACAAAGAATAGGAACTTACTGTTGCAGCTGTCTGATCCTCCGTTGTGCGACCTCAATGTGCTTCACAAAAGTTTTTGGCTTGGTCTCCACGCGGGTTAGATCCTAAAACACAGTAAAATATTACTCTTTGAACTTGAACTTTCTTAAGATTTGCAATGTCAAAAGAGGTAAAAGAGTCTTTATTTACCTCTATGAAATTATCAAAAGATACTATCGACGATTTGGACTCGGGGTCCTTAGTCGATCTTATGCAAATTTGTGAGTTGCGGGACCTTTCAGGGCGCTCCTCCTGGAAGGTAGGATGAGTAATGTCTGTATGGGCACAAAAGAATTTATACAGGTTCGGGCCCTCGATGGTGGGAGTAATAGCCCTACGTCCTATTGTGATTTCACTATATGAGATAAAATGTTTACAAGAGGGAAGAAGAGATGATCACAGGCGATGATTTTTTCAATGTTAGTGTCTATCTAATTATGTCTAAGTCTTCAGGTTTGTTGGATGCCTGGTAGTGCTTGTATGCTTAACCTCCTTTAGAACATTCATTGACTACCCTTTTATATTGACTAAAAGGGCGCCAACGTGAAACGACCTCGATCGGTTATTTGGATGCAGTTTCGTTAACTGCACTTAACTTCCACGCAAGCTTAACATGTGCAATCAAGGGATAACCGCATATGTTAACCTCTTGGTAGTTGTCTTCATACGTGGAAAGATCTTCGTGATTCTCGGGTGTCGTGGTATTACGAATACCATGGCAGGTTTTGTGGACGATCCTAGCGAAGAAAATACAATGCGAGCTGACCGGGTGACCGGTCCTCTCCCATCAGGCAAGCACAACAAATGACATGAGGGTTTATACAGGTTCGGGCGTCAGTGGAGACCCTAGTCCTGTCGGCGTGCTTCCAACCAGAGTTGGCTAGGGGAGCTCTCTCGGGGGAGAGATGGCTCCGGAGCACACCTGTGAGATTGTCTATTCCAAGTAATAATGAATTCCCTCTCTTACACGAGGTGTACAAGGGCTTATATAGCCCCAAAAGAAGCAAAAAGACTAAACTACCCCGCCTGCCACTGTTGGATCTAGGGGTAGCGACGTCCTTCTTCCGGTCAGGGACCTTTCATGCTTGACAGGTGTCCGCTGATTCCCGAGGTGCTTCTCGCGTGACCTTCATATGACCCGGGACCGGAGACCTCTGTCTCCGGAAGGACGGCGGTGCCCGGGACAAGCCACCGGGGGTGACGAGGATTGACACCCGGATCACTTCTAATAAACTTCTGGTTCAAGACAGGTTCGAACCAGAGCATGTGTCTGGAGATGCGAACTCAAGTTATTTTGAGAGGCATCACCACGAGGTCGCAAGCTTTACGCGATCAAGTCGCAGCTTTACGCGGTCAGACCGTAGGCCTTGCGCGGTCAGAAGTTCGTGGCCTATACGCGAACTACACATTCGGGATATTACGCGGTCAGCCAAATCCCGCGGTCAGAACGTCTACCGATCAGGATACCTGGGATCTATCTATTCGGTTGTCTATACGACAGGATATTCTAAGTATCCCGAAGATTCCTACACGTGGAAAATCAACCGTCAGGGGGTTAACACGTACAGTTATTCATGAATAACACGTGTTTAACCTGCGTGGAGGTTAAGAGCAGTTTCAAAAACCGTATCTAACCGTCCGAGCAACCGATTGATGCAGTTTCCTTCACATGGCACCCTTTCAAGCAGTATAAAAGGATGGCATGAAGTATCAATCGGGGAGAGAGATAAAAGTTAGCCAAGTCTACGGCACACCTCATATAGCATTTTTAAGTCTTCTTTAGCTTATTTTTGTACACTTTTATAGGAAAAATCCTTGCCTGTGAGGACTTTTTCTCCCATTTGTAAACATTTTACCACACTTAGTGAAATCTCAACAGGACGTAGGGCTTTTACTCCCACCATCGAGGGCCCGAACCTGTCTAAATTCTCTGTGTTCCTGTTCTCCATTGTTCAGCATACCTTCCCGAAGGGTCATCTTGAAAGGTCTCACTATTACAAATTCTACATAAGTTCGGCTGAGGACCCCGAGTCCGAATCGTCGACAGGGGGCTTTGTCTCTGGGCAAATGGCTGCGCCCGGGACAGCCACCGGGGGGCTTTGTCCCCGGCAAATGGAACAGCCTCATACCTGGACTTAGTCTTGCGGAGATTTCCCCCAACATCGGGATATTCGTGTTCAAAGAGTTAGGCCTTCCTGAACTATTCTAGTCACACATAGTCAACGACCCTCTGACCGCGCACTGTCTGCAGTCCTCTGACCGCGCACTACCTGTGTCTTCATGATCACGCAGGGGCTGTGATCATGAATTATCTTTGTGTCCGCGCCCTTTAGGCCGTCTGAGACCATAGCGACGAACTTATAGACACACGTCTAATATGATTCTGTCTTTAAACCAGACGTGTATTGTTTTGAACTAGCTCAGGTGATAATCCTCGTCAAATAGCCCCCAAATTTGAAGAAAATGAAAGGACATATTTCCTTCAAATTTTTATCCTGTATCGAATTATGAACCCGATGTTTCAACTTCAACCGAAGCTATTCCGCCGTGTGATGGTTCATATCCTAGGTTTTTCTTGACAGGTAATGATGACTTAAGTGACCCATCGTGATGGCTACCGTAAGTGCAGTTTAAGAAGCCGAGGCATGTGTGGAACCGATGCCTTCAGGCTCTATAAATTGAAGAGTCTTTCGGTTCTTTGAACTCACGAGTTTTCATCACGACTAAATCTTTTCCAGAGCTACTTCTCTCCAATTACTCCCTCTAAGCCTCAATTCTTGTTCCGATGGCAGATCAAGACCCAAGAACATCATTGAGATTGAGAGTGATGAAGAAGAAGTGATACCCGAACTTGACCAGGACTTCCAGAAGGTAAGTCTTTTCTGGAACTTTTGGTTCAGGTCGTCGTTTTACATCCTGATCGCTTCCAAATGCATTTTGGGAATTTACAGGTGACTGAGGAGCTGACTCCCACAAGGAAGAAGCCAAAGGTTGACGAGGGATCCTCCAGTGGAGCTTCTTCCACGGGTGCAAAGATTGGGGATACATCATTGCACTCTCTTTCTTTGTCCCATATAGTTCTTCCTGTCCATGCAACTCGGCAGGTTGAACCCTCATCTCCATCATTGGAGATCCATAACAATCCTTCGAAGCTTCCATCTGCTTCTGAGGAAAGTCCCACACCTTTGCGATCAGACGATCCTCAGCTTTTGTTGGGTGATCAATTTTCTCGTGGGAAGGTTGCACTCCCACGACCTGATAGTCCCCGACTTTTGTCGGGTGATCTACTTCCTGGGGGAAGTGCTTCATCCTCCCGTCCAATCTTACTGCCAGGATTGGTAATTATTTTCATTCTCTCTACTGGTCGTTTTATCTTTTAAAACCAATGCATACATGTGCAGGAGACGAAAATCTCTGGAGCCCCCAGCTATCAGCCTGCTGAAGTCCAGCCTCTTTTTGGTGAGAGTGTATCCCTCGAGCAAACTCTCCAAAAAGAAAAATAAGCCCTGGAGAAGAAGATCGATGAGGTGTCTTCGGCCATTCTGCATCTGGCAGAATGTTATGACAACTCCCGCGAAGAGGCGCGCCAATTCGGCTTGGAGAGGGACTATGCTCAGCAGTAGTGAGAACTCTCCGATGCAGTAAGGAATAATAGCGCTTCTTTGATATGGGATGATGTAGATAGGCTTAGAACCATAGCCAGTTCTCTAGGGGCAGCCAGTGTTGATCCCACTGATGTTAACATGTCCCTGGGAGAACTTTGTAAAAGGCTATCGGACCAGGTTAACGCTTTGGTCGCCTGTGTCCGTTTTGTATGCAAAGACTGTCAGAAATAAAGAATTTCTTTTCCTTACATACTTGATCTCTTAAAAAGGATTATGTAAAACTTATAATCCGAATTAAGGTTCTTTATATTCTGTGAAAAATAGTTACATGAGAATGCTTTTGTGACCAAAAATACAAAGGTAGGCTTCTGCCCGAAACTGGCTCAGGACAGTTCTTCGGTCTCAGAATAACATTAAGACCGTAGACTACGATCAGAACTAGAGTAACGATCAGAAAATAGTTCTTCGGTCTTAGAATAGCATTGAGACCGTAGACTGCGATCAAAACTTGAATAACGATCACAGAACAGTATCTTGACCATACAGCGACCACAGCTGTTATGATCACACATATCCGCAGTGATCATAAGATTATGTTGCGATCAGTATAGAGATCAGAAATTTGTTCCATATCCATAAGGATTAAATACTTCCTTAATAAACTTTTAGGAATTTCCAATATTTTTATCTGTACCATAGCTCCCGAATGCGAAAGAAAATGATAAAAACACATTTCATTTCAAATTCATTACTGGGTATGGATAACGGGTTCCAAGAGGAAAGACACCCATTATGGGAAATTAATAAAATATTCAGCGAAGAGTTGTCTCGGACATATTAAAGGAAAAGATAGATTACTGGAGAAGCCAAAAACCCTTCGTTGCCTTAGACCCTCCTGCCGCACAAAACCCACTTTTGCACTCCTCGTCTTCATCGTTTCCAAAGTCACCACTTTTCTCCTCAATCCTCCATAATAATGGCGTCCTAGAGCCGATCCATCCACCATACAGAAGAGAGTCTGGTGGCACTAGAAAAAGAAGAGATTCTCCCCCGCGGCTGCTAATCAACTGGCAGCCAGTGGAGAAAAATCAAGAAACCCCAATTATCCAAGAGGGCGAATTGGTGATCTTCGAGGAGTACTTGCGCTGCGGATTCTGATTCCCAGAAAGCGAATTTTTGAGGGGAATCTTGGACCATTATGGGTTGGAGTTAGTGAATCTCCACCCAAATGCAGTCCTTATTCTGGTGATTTTCCAACACCTATGTGAACGCTTCGTTGGAGTGCTTCCAAGCGTGGAGCTTTTCCGATGCTTCTACTTTTCAGTATGGTCAAAGAGTGCCAATGCTGCTGGGTGCATCTACTTCTGCATACGGGAGAAGAAGGAGTACCCATTCCCGCCCCTACGGGACTCTGTTCATGGGTGGTACCATAAGTGGTTCTACTGCACCCCTCCGTTGGAGAGCGGACTATGGTTCACGAACACCCGACCGGAGAAAGCCAGTGAGTTAGACTCCCTTCCCATTCTGAGCACAGAACAGAAGAGACAAGCTCAAGCTATTCTTCACTTAGTTCGGCAAGGCTTGACCGCACGTGATATCATATGCGAGTTCGTGAAGAACAAGATGAGCCCCCTGCGTGAAAGGGCACATCCAGCTTGGGAGGTGGAGTCCATGGCGGACAGCACCCTGGACTATAATAATGGTATCTTTTCTAGTCAACAAAACACGCATTTTTACTGATGAAAAAATGTCGCATTTGTTAACATGCTTGTTTGTGACACAGCGCTATCCTTGTTCGAGATCGAGAAACGAACAAACTATCTTCTTCAGGCGTATAATGCCGCTGTGGAGGGAGCTAGAGGATCGCCGCGCCCCCAGAGCTTAATTAATGCTGGCGACGATCTTAAACAAGAGCGTCGAAAGGTACGACCTCCCCTAACAAGCTCTGTTGTAAATCATCCATTTGTCTTGTGTTACCAAAAGCATGTTGAATAATACAACTTCCTGGAAAATTTGCTGAGGCGACGCGCCCAAGCTAGGACGTTGGTCCTTCGGGAAGACCGACTGCGAAGAGGGTGAGGAGGACCTTTTCGAAGCACGAAGTGAAGGAGTTTGCTCCAAAAAACCTAAGAAGATTCTGGGAGAGGCTTCTTCGCGGAAGAAAACCATTACCGCGAAAAAGACTACGGTAAGATTCTTGGTACCTCCTATAACCCCAAGTACGAGTGGAAATTACTTCTTCGTCTTACAGGGTGAAGGGAGAGAGGATGAGGAAGACGACATTCATCTAGTTCGTCGTAAGAGGAAGGCTACTGACCTCTTGGGAACAAGCATCCCAGAGAGGTCGACTTCCCTTCCGGTCGATGAAATCTTGTCCCCGACCGCAGGGACAGAAATGGCTATAATGGGCCCGTGACCACTGACAATCCTGTGGTTACGGGTGTAACCCCGGTGCCTGAGGCTCGTGAAGCCTCAGGACTAACAACACCTCCCTTACTGATCGAGGGAGCGACTGTGGTAAGAATCCTCACAATCTTGCATGTTTTCGTTCCTCTGTACATACCTATTGAATTGTGTGCATACAGGGAGAAGAGGATACTATCCTTTTTAAGAGAAGGAAAACAAGGACAGAAGAAGACTCTTTCCCAGGAGCACCCAGCGGGCTTCTTTCTCCTGGGAGCTCATCATCAAAACCCAAACCATGGGTGGGGTTTTGAATAAAGTAAGGACTTCTCCTATCGCCATCTAGACATGACCGACAAGAGGCATTTTTCCTTACAATATGTTTGTCTGTCTGTAGGCGCAGGGATGCCGCACCTAGTACTCCGGCGACCTCAACAAGCCATGGTACTATACCCACAGCAGAGGTCGTGGGAGAGGCAAGTCCAAATCCCACGGCCGAAGAAGTTCTTCAGGCCATTGTGTAGGGAATGGCAGCGGAAATCCGATCCCAAGGGATGGAAACCGCAGTCCTGGCCATAGAGGGGAATCAACAGGAAAGATCATCTGCTACCCCTGCCGCAGACACAGCAAGTCTTGAGGTTAGACCTCACGCTGATGTTGAGAGCGGCTCATTCAGCGATTACTTAGTGGTACGAACAACTCTTTTTATTATTTTCAAGCTCGCAAAAATTCAGGAACATTCAAGTTTTAATAGCAATTTCTTATCGTGTTCCAGGACTTGACCTGGGTGGCGACCAAGTCAACAGCTATAGCAAAGCATCTCGAGGTCGTGCAAAGGGAGATCAGCCGGCTGCAACAGTAAGTGTGGTGCTCTTTATTCGTGTTAATCTTGAATCCGAATTTAAGCGTAGATAATCGTCCTTCTTATTACAAAGAAAATAGTTTTTTGAATAAAAGCATGGCTGATCGAGAGAATCAAGAAGAAGCTACGGCTGCGAGATGTTCTTCTCTAGAGAAGGAACTTCGCGAAGCGCAGTCCAAGCTTTCTTGTAAGTATACTTCCGATCGGAAAGCGTTTTCTCGTTACAAACTGTTGTGTACCGTTAGACCCGATCGACTTCTACAAACAGTTTTATTCTATCGGTACGGTATGTTTATACCATTAGAATATATCACAAAATTCCTAATGGTAGGCTGTTGTGTACCATTAGAACCGTTTGTCTTCTTCAAATAGTTTATTCTATCGGTGTATGTTTATACCATTAGAAGAGATCTAAAATTACTAACGGTAGGCTGTGGTGTACCGTTAGAACTGTTCTAGTACTATAAATACCCGGGCATGTCTCTTCCATTTGAACAGTTCCTCGGGCGCTCGTAGTGCTAACCCGTAAGCTCCATGGACGGCCGGCGCACCTCCACCGGCGACTGTTGCACCTCCGCGCCTCCATCGACACCCACTAGATTTCGGCATGGCAAGCAAGGCATGTAAAATTCTAGCAATATTGTTAGATTATTCTAATCCGATTATGCCAATTATCCTGCAATTTTTGTATCCTTAATTTTGATGTGTCTTCTTTTCAATATGATTATGTACGGTGTCTTGTTCCTTTTTTTATTAAAACAACTAAATAATATCATTGCGGGACAGATAATGTTCAATTGTTTGCTGATCCTATCAAACGAAGAAAATTATCAGGATATTTGCAAGACAAACGCTAGCTAACATAGTCAAATGCCAATAAGAGTATAAATGTAATATCTTCATATCTCAGTAGGTTGCTCAATGCCAACTTGGACTTAGTAACAATTGAAATTGAAAGATCATGAAATTGAAATTGAAAGATATTTGTAATTGAAATTGAAATTGAAAGATCATGAAATTGAAATTGAAATTGAAGTTGAAATTGAAAGATCTTGAAATTTAAATTGAAATATATATGCAGTTTACAAGTATCATGAGATACACAAATATCTCAGGAAATTGAAAGATCATTAATATCAAGATATTTACAAATATCATGAGATACACAAATATCTTGATCTCTCTGTAGGTTGTTCAATGCCAATAACATAGTCAAATGCCAACTAGCTTGCTCAATGATCAAGTCCATGTAAAAAGTTCATTAAATAATTAATGTATATTAGCAAGGTAATTTCTTCTGATGGAATAGAGTAGAAATGTAATATCTTGATCTCCAGTTTCAAGTTGATGTTACTATGACGAAGCACAACCTAACCTTCAGTTGGTAGTCCTTCTCAGATAGGGAGCCATTTAGGAAACAGTAAACAATCTTAATTTGCTCTAGAATGCCTATTTATGATCTGTGCAGGTCCTTGGACGATGCTCATGAGGGGCAACGTATTTCACGGTTCTTCGTCGCAGTACGCTGCCTACATTGGCTTGTTGGCGAAAGAAAGGGTGAAGATCACCGTCGAGAGCTGGAAGGATATGAAGGGCGAGATCTTAGTTGGCTCGGTCGAGAAGATCCTCAAGCCCGGTATGTTTCTCAAATCAGGACCTATAGAAAGCATCTTACATTTGTATCGGTGATTTCCTCGGGCTCACACTCAAATTGCCTCCATTCCTTCAAGAAAATGGAAGAGGAAACCACTTATATTACTGAGTTGATTTGAGTTGAGTTGATCGAGTCTGAGTCCGAGGAAATCACCAATACAAATGTAACTCGACGCCAGTTCCAGCTCCTCGGGCATCTTTGAACTGAACTCCTATGGTTAAATCAAATGTGGTTCAAACATTTGCTGTTTTGGATGAATGAATTTGTGATGTACCAGGTCTAACTTGTAGTCGGTAGTTACATTATCGCAATTTGCAAACGTTCTCTTTTATATAAAATGTATGGGCCACTGGGTCCTCGTGACGATATGTTGTTTCAGACGTGACTTTTCTAATATACAGCGAATGTGTGCATTGTTGTATTTGTATATTGTTGTATATTGTTGTATATTTGTGTATTTGTATTGCTATTTGGGACATGAACTTGAATGTGTACATGGGAGTATTTGTGTATTTAATTGTATTGGTAGGTAGGTGTGTATTTGTATTGCTGTTTCAGACATGCACTTGAATTTGTGAACTGGCATGTGTATGTTTGTACCTAAATTGCTGTGTCATGCATGAATCAGCTTGCTTTTGTTTTAGCCATTAACTAGAATGAGTTTAAATAGTACGCATTTTTTATGTTGCCTCTTCCATTTTCTTGAAGGAATGGAAGCAAACCAAGATCTCATGTAAGTAGAGATTCTTATTTCTTTGGCAAGATGAAGTACCAAGTACCTAAGAAAAGTATTTTTGTGTATCCTAGTTAATCTAGAAATTAGCATCTCTTGAAATATTTCTTTATCTATCGAGTGTGGAGTTTTATGTGCTTCATGAGAATTAATTCCTGAAGGTCTGCGCTTTGAGGTACCCAGATCCTTCCTCGATACCACACAATCCCTTGGTCATCTTTCGTAAAACCTTGAGCCTTTCCTAACTTAATTCGGCTCTTGATCTTGCAAATCTCCTCATCTTCCTTCTGGGCATTCCCTATTTGTTCTTCAAGTTGAGGCTTTACTATTAAAGTAGCAACCGTCCCTTGTGGTACTACTTCCACTTGATGATTTTGTAACTCTCATTGTAGGTAAGAGTTTGTTAGTATGACTGTTTCTTGCAGGTTGTAAACTTTCTATTTTAGCTTCTGAAAACTTTCTTCACACCTGGTGGTCCATTCAAATGCAATATCCTTCTTTAGCAGGTTAGTAAGAGGTTTGGCAATCTGGGAGAATCCTTCAATGAATCTCCTATAGTAGCCTGCTAATCCCAAGAAACTTCTGATTTCTGGAACTGAGATAGGCTGTTTCCATTCTTTGATAGCAGAAATTTTAGCTGGATCCACTGAAATTCCTTCTGCTGTCAACACATGTCCAAGAAATGCAATCCTTGACATCCAAAACTCACATTTATCAAACTTGGCATAGAATTGCCTCTCTCGTAGCCTTTCCAAGACTAGATGTAAATGTTGCTCATGCTCTTCTGTACTCCTGGAATATATCAGAATGTCATCTATGAATACTATGACAAACTTGTCAAGAAAATCCATAAATGTATTATTCATGACATTCGTTTCCGACTTTCTTCCCCATATTCCTTTTTTCTTCTACCTTTAAAGCACTGTTCACTAGTATTTGAATTCTGTAAATTCATGGGAAGCAATTTGGTACTGCAAGTAGTGTTGAAGTCCTTCTGTGAAGCGTTCTATCTTCTTCTCTTCGGTATCCACGTCGTCTCCAGATGTATATCGAGCCAGATGGGTGAATTGGTGCAGATACTCAGTGACTGACTTGTTTCCTTGAATCAAGTTACGAAATTCTCGACGCTTAGCTGCCATGATACCGGTAGGTATATGAAATTTATGAAATTGATCCTTAAACTCCCTCCAAGAGATATTATCTCTGTCCAAATGAGCTTCTTGGTAGTTCATCCACCATGCTGCTGCAGCTCCTGCCAATTGATGAGATCCGAACAAAACTTTGCTCTATCACCACATTCAACTGTGTCTAATTTCCTTTCTATATCCCTCAACCAATCATTGGCAACCATGGGATTAGTCGCACTAGAGAAAGTTGGTGAACGGGTTTTTTGGAAATCTGTTAATCTTGTTCCTACAGTAGTTCCTTCTGTTGTTCTAGTAGGCAATTTCTGAGCTATCTGAGCTAACAACTGGGTATGGGCAGTCTGAGCTTCCTGTCGATTATTCTCCATTGATAGAAGAATATCCTGTAGACTGGGTTGCTCATTCTGAGGAGGATTGGAACTCTGAGATCCTTGCTGAAATAAGGTCTTCTTGTCACAGGATCTTCCTCATGCGGAGTCTGATCTCTATCTTCTCTACCACTTCGGGATCTCCTTCTTGTATCAACCATGGTGGCTCTAAAAAGGGTCCAGACCAATCTAACTAACTATGGCCACCAAGACAGCAGTGCAGAAATTAATGCAAACTACTTTAATGCATGAAATACTTAGGCTTCTAGTCATAATACACAAGTTAACCATAGCAAAAGCAACAGCGAATCACAAAGCTATCAAGAGAATCACCAGCTCTATCTACACTAATCCCAACTAAACCTTAAACCCCTAAGACACTCTGAGACAACAGAACGCACTCTCACAATCTTACGAATTTTAGAAAACCCAAATAAGATATTGAAATAAAAGTTTTTCGGAGCTACAAAGCTCATTATTTTTATCAAAATAGAGTTTTCAACAATTAGTTTCTAGATAAATTACATCTTCCTAGCGCAGCCAATTCCTAAAGGTGTCATCCTACAAACAAGTTCTCATGCTTCTCTGATACCATAAATTTTGTCGCGCCCCAACCTGGGGACTACGACTACTCCCGTGGAGACCCAGCTCGCTGCAGCTGATCCCATACATGCATACCATTGACTTCCCAAGATAAGTCAAGCACAAGAGTATATTCACATTGCAACAGAAAAACTTACAAAATATTTAAGCAGTGTGGCCTACTGGCCTTAATACAACATAAGAAGATTACAATTCCTTCGCGGCATACATGGTCTAGCATAATAACAACTACACAGCAGAAGATAGGTGACCCTCCCACAGTGAGAAGTTGACGGCAAAACAACACACATCAGGATTCTGGTGGAACTGTCTCTCCTTCACTGGGTCCAAGAAGTTCTCCACGCCTTCATCTCGATCATGGAACGCTCCATCTACTAATTTGTAGGTTGCAAGGGTGAGTACTTATGTACTCAGCAAGTCATAGGTAAGAGTAGATACATATAGTAGGGATGATATGAACCTATGCTAGTCAAGAAGTGTGGATGTTTGTAAAATAGTCTTTTCTTTCATATCTCATCTTATGGCAGCATTTTTCATAACATAGCATCGCTATTTATGTTCACTAAATTATAGCACTACCGCGACACGTCGACACACGACAGCCCACGGCAGCACCCCTTATCATGACAACACATGTCATTTGGGTAATCTTGCCTTATCAAATTTTATTTAGAAAACATACTTATGTCACACATGTGGATTTAATCCACCGTAGCAGACTCCTATAAACCCGGGAGCTCGGAGTATTCGAATAAGTTTTTAACTCTATAGAGAGGTACCAATTTACCCGCAAGATATTCCACTTTCATGGCCATCCTATCAATATCATTAGACCCTTCCTCACTGCATACTGTGAGTGGCAAGGTGGAGATAACAAGAATTTTTGTTATGTTTCACTCACAATTCACCCCTGACCCTGTGGATCTATCGCAAACCACAGTTGTGGCGGGTTGTACCCAAACCCCCCACCCATATTGCATCTTCCCATTACTGGGTCAGCGTGCATGATCACATTTAGTGATATGTGTAGGAGCCGCACTCCATGTAAATCGTGCATCACTTCACATCTCATGCAGGGGTTTCATGTGCGATACGCATAAGTACTTGTTTAGGCCTGTCCCATAGCAGGCTTGCAGTTAGCACGTGTTTCATGCCACTAGACGTACAACACAAGGTTCTAGTCCTTATATGCCAATGACCAGACCATCCACAAACCATGCACCTTCAGTGCCTGCTCATCCTTTGTAGTTAAGCGCCTCCAGTGCTACCGCCATTCCATACCAAAATTCTGGTCACGGCTAGGGGTTTTATTTCATGAATATATATAAGTACATATATAATACTTCATGGCTCACTATTTGATCATTTCACATTTCACAGGCATCCAACCTAGTACTGCCAATTCATAATTCAACCATTCTTTCACATGCAATGTTATTTATATTCAAGGTCATATCATAGCAACTCATAAAATATAGGTTCAAGATGATCAAGACTATGACTTGCCTTCCGCGTCGTAAGAAACAGCAGTCGATGTCGGGTCAACAACGAAGTCCTCGAACTTAGCTTCTGGATCTGCTCAGTGAAAAACAAGCATACAATAATTACTAACTATGTTAAAATGATTTATGATCTATTTGCAGATATGCTTAATAGAATAACTGAACGATACTGAAGATAATTGGGATTGCAAACTGAACTGAGTCGAGATTCTAGGGTTTCAAGGAGTTTGGCTAAGGATGGGTGTTAGATGCTTTTAGGGTTTCAAGGTTGCAATAAAGATATCAAGCTCCCGGCTGGTTTGTTCAAAAACAGCGAATGTCAGCCGATTGACATTCGGTTCAAGGCTCTGACATTGCTTCAAGGAAAGCTAGAGAGCTTATCTCAAGTTGTGACAAAAGAAGAAAATGTAGATCACAACTCTACAAATTAAGTGGACAAAGTGGTTTCTAAATTGCACAACCAGAAGTGGGTAAACAAGGCCAATGCCACTGGCTGGCATGCACTGACATAGTGTTGACAATGTCAAAAACTAGGGCTTAGCAACAAATGCAATTCAAGGCTTCATCTACTGCGCCAATTATGTCTAGGAAACAGGCTCAAGTAACAGGAACACAATGCAAGTGGTTTCAAGACCTAAGATGGCCGGACGGTGACAAACTCCAGCGAAGAAACACGGTGGCCAAACTGTACAAGACAGGTTCTGCTCAAAGTCTTGGCATGGCTACAACTCTTGATCTGGGCCGATCCAAGTGTCGAGCTAGAAGACAAAAATGCTCAGGAGTTCAAGGCACACACACTGGACAAAGTGGATAGGGCTGAAACAGCTGGGAATAACTTTTCGGTGGCTAGCGCCGGAGAAGAAGGCACTGGAATTGGGGGTTTTTGATACAGGAGGTTTGAACTTAATTCCTTGCTTAGAGAGTGATAGAGGGATACGAGGAAGCTACTGGTGAAGTCAATTTGACCAGAGCATCACCGACGTAGCCTGGCGACGAGCGCTGGCGACTAGTGAAGCTCAAAATCAGGAAAAGCTTCAATTTGAGTTCAATTGGGGATTCTGAGCTTACAGGCTTGCTAAACTCAATTCACTGATCATTTTAGTCTACTGATTTGAGGGCTAATTTGGGCTAAATCAAGCTGCATTGCTGGAACAGGGCAAATCGAAGATTCCAGCGATCACCGGTGATGAGGGGCACGGGGGTTCAATTAAATGATACAACACAGAGAGTTTGATGAGGAGAACTCACTGGTGGCTTCAATTTGAAGGTTGGTGCAGTGGGGCGTGGTGGCACCGTGAGCCTTCGTGCTGAGCTCGCCGGAGAAGAAGACGAAGGTGGGGAAATTTCGGACTTAGCCGATTTCTGGTGAGGTGGAGATGATACAGGGTGTTGGGTTGCTTAAATAGGCCAGGGCGAAGCTGGCGAGGAGGGAACAGCAAGGGAATTGGCGCCGGGGACTTGACTGGCCCGGCGCAAGCGCGACAACGGTGAGCGGTGATGCGACGACGCACAGGCGGTGCAACAGCTTTGCCAGCAGCGGTCAAGGCGCGTTGGAACTTGACACTGGCCGATTCAAGCAGTGGCAACAATGGCTAGCATGGCAAGGCGACGTGGCATGGAGTTACTGACAAAAGTTGCTGCTGCTGCTGCTAGTCGCGCGCTGGAGCAGTTGCTGGTCGTCGATGCTGCCAAGACGACGGCTGAGGCGCGGACACGTGCGCATATGCAAACACAAGCATGCACGGGCACAGGCACAAGCGAGGCTTGGCCGGCGGCGAGCAAACACGACGCACAAGCACGGCGAGGTTGTGGTCGAAAACACAGCTGCTGCTCTGGTCGAATCTGGACTGATTTTCAATTTCCGATTCTTGACTTTGGGCTGATTTGTAAATCTGGAGATTTGGATGGTTAGGGTTGAATTTGATTTTACTGATTTGGAAAACTTAATTCAACAGATAATTTGGCACAGATAGAAGATGAAATTTGAAACATTTGAATGCTTTTTGAGTGAAATTGATAATAGGGTAAATTAGGGTATCTGAAATCTGGATTTTGTCAAATGCTGAAATCCTGCGATTTAGGATTTGATTTTGAGATACCAGAAGATTTTGTGTTGAAAAGCATTTGGGAGGTGTTCCCTAAATCAGATTTGGATTTGGAGATGATTTGTAACATTTTACCTTTTTAGGCTTCTGGAAAATTTGGAAAAGGACTGATCTGCTATACCTCTTGGACTGATTTGTAAAAAGGGTTTAGATGATGAAATCTGGCTGTCAACTTTTTGGATTAAGGTATTGGCATACCCTTGATCATAATGCTGATATAATTTGGTCTGAATTTGGTCAAGATTTTGATTAAATCTGAATTTCTGAAACTTAGGGTATTTGGGGTAATATAATATGTTTCTGTTTTCAAAAACAGAAAGGAGTTGATAAATCTGGAAGTTAGAGATGGAATTGAATTTGGGTTTTGAAGGCTTTTATACTCAGGATAGATAGTAGATCAAATCTAAAAAGTCAGATCGTGATTTGGGTCTACAGGATAAATTTTAAGATTTTGGCTTAGAATAGAATAAAGCTGGGGCTGATTTGGCTGATCTAGAAGAAACATATGCATGCATGACTTTTTATGCAAAAGAAATTTTCACCCCAAACCCAGGGTGTTACATAGAACCACGAGCTGGCGATCCCGATATGGTAGAGGGGGAAGACGTTGCACTGGACTGTCTCATCCCCCCAGCTGCTGAGATGGCCGTGGAATACACCTGCACAAACTCATAGGGATCGGCCTCACCATTTTAGTGTTCGATGTGCGGCAGGTGGTAAGGTCGCGGCCACTGAATGCACTGGAGTCGGTGGCACAGCGGTTGGTTGGCCCCCTCCACCTCCCAGGGAGAGTCCTTCTCGCTGTCCCCTTTGACGGGGGACGCGCGTTCGTTGTCGGAGTCGGGGAGGGGTCCAAGAGGTCCACCGGTGCGGCGGTAGTGTCTCTTCTCCTCCAGGTTAGTTGAACTAACCTCCTGGACGTCTGGGAACCCCCTAGAAGCGGCGGTTGCTTCCTCAGTGGGCCTCTTCCCTCAGCTGGGATGAGGGTGTGGCTCACCGCATCCGCGAGCCAGGGGGGCTCCGTCCAGTAGCATGAGGGAGCCTCTCCAGACTTTGTGGTACACATTTGCTCAACCTCCTCCCAGGTAAAGCGGACTTGGTCTGCCGAGGGAGCCTTCGGGGGCGGCCCCGGGGGAGGAGGGAGCCCATGCGCTGCAATTACCGGCTCGGATGGTGCTTCCGGGACGTGGACGGAATCCACCACAGGGCAGGCCCTGGGAGCGACGTTCGGAACCGAAGAGGGGGGCCCTCACGGGTGAGGTCCCGTGGGGCGTGGGAGCCGTCCGGCGGGCCACCTCCTGTGGGACCCTCATTTGAGGAATCCGGTGGCAACCGCCCAGGTAGGTTGCACTCATAATGATATATTGCAAGCTCACAACAATAAAATGCATTATATAACAATGCAAGTAATTAAAACAAGAGCTAATCACATGGACTAACATTACAATAACATAGCGCCAAAATGACGCAATTTAGTGTTGATAAAAAATTAGGGAGTTTTCTTCGACACGAAGGTCGGCACAAAATGAAACAACAACAACAACAAGCAAAAGGGCTTCAACGACATCTTCAACTGCAGCGGTATTGCATGGGCTTCCTCCACATCGGACTCAATTTCGTAAGTGACCCTCTAGTAAGCTGGATCCTCAGGGGTAGTTTCCTCTTCTTCCATATTGGGTTAAAGACCGTAAGACTCAGGATCAATGAATCCTTCCTCTAAATTTGTTTACAAAAGCAAGGGTGAGCACATTGTCCACATAGTGCTCAACAAGTCTCAAATAAGAATGTAGGTACATAGATGAGGGGGAAATTTCCAAAAGATGGGCTCTTTGGTTCATAGATAAGGATAGAATAGTTTTTCAATCTAAGTTTTGAGGAAAATATTTTTCTTTCAAAAAGCGGGGCTTTTAAAATCCTAAACTAGATTTTCAGAAGATGTTATGTGTGGCGGTCTTCCATGAGTCACCACTTTAATCAATATTATGAAAAACTTTCCCAAAAGCTACTTGTGTTGTACCGACGTGGATAGAATCCACCGCGCGCAGACTCCATGACCTGAGGGCTCAGAGTATCCGATACTTTTTGTAACTTTGCAAAGGTGTACCACTTTAATCCACTGATCACTCAGCTTTCAAGTCAGTACCTCTCCATGCGACTTTCACGCATGTGACAAGGCCGAGATCACACAACAGTTTACAATCCTAGCAACAACAACTCCCTGCCCGGTAATTAGACATTCTAGTACTTATTACCTTTGTGGGTACTCCCCACAGCCAATTCTGCCTAGCCTTGGCCTATGGTCCCGCAAGACAGCCTATGGATTCAGCCGCGCACGACTCAGAATCTTGGCCTAGGGCGTCTTCCTTCCATACGCCTGATTCACTCATTAGCTCACATCGCTCGTGGCCCTCTGTGACCCACCAATTTCCTCTCGAGAAACCGGACTGACAACCATTGCAAGGAAAAGCTAATACTGAGAGAGCTACTATGTTGCGCCCGTCCCATACCGGGCAAGTGGTTAGTACGTTTTTCATGCCGCATAGAAGTACAACACAAGGTTCTTGTCCTTATGAATCTTTAGTGAAGAGTCTTTCACATTCCCAATGTGCACACAGCACCAACCAATCAAACCATCCTCATTATCGATTTCAATCACATTTTGTTTCACAAAAGGGTTTTGAACATACTTTTCTCCCATATGACCATTTAGCACTTAACACGTAATCTTGAGCACAAGAATAGCCTAAGCATGATGTCCTAGGGTGACAAGGGTGCATGATATATATAGACATGAGGGGCTTAACAAGGAATTAGGTCATATCTATCCATATTCTTTCAATGTAGCACTTTATTTAAACATAGAGCATGCATATACTTTAACACAGAAATTAGTCTAGTTTACTCAAAGTTTTGGGGGAGACATGATCAAGGTTAGACACTTGCCTTGCAGTGTGGGGTCTGACGGCTCTAAGTGTTCTCTGAAGTCTTCTGTTGACTCTTCTGCTTCTTGCTCTATTCTTGCACACAAACAATGAGGCAATTCGACACATCGCACTTGTAACAGCCGCAAAATTCCATTCTTAAACTCTCTACTTCTCAGATTTTCCTTCCGGTCTAAATCTTCCGAAATTCCGTTTAATTATCTTTTTATTCCGATCAGCGAAATTCTTTCACCTGTTCAATCCTAAATCATCCCCCCAACATTTTTCTCATGCATGCATATTTTTAAGTTCATGGCATCATGATTTTACGCATCAAACAAATCATTTTTCCACATGAAATAATGATTTTCCTATTTGGAAATTGCATAAAGGAATATATTTAATTTAAAGTAATGCATTAAAAATTCTGTGAAAATATTTAATATATTTTATTTGCACAAGTAACCAGGTTCCACAACTTCCCATGCACTGACATTTTGCATTTCAGCCCTCCTATTTTCAGAAATTTCCAAACAAGCCCCTAGAATTGACAAAAACAATATTTTATGCACAATTACCCTTCTACCCTCACCCATTCCACAGCTAACACAGTGTAAAGACCTGCATGACCCTGTTAGATCCATTACATGTCAGCATGCCACTGTTACACCTCGTTTCCACCTGAATGTCATTCTTTATAAGCTTTGGCATGGCTGTAAAACAGCTCAAACCAGAATATTTTCACAAGTTCTTCTGTAGAGTGGTAGAGGAAACACTTAGACACGTAGAGCATTCAAGATTTTTGCATTTGGTTGAAACATTTCACATAAAATATCAAAGGGTGTGATTTCTGCTCTTCAGCCGCTGGTTTGGCCGCGCTCCAGCGCCGGCCGCCATCACCTCGTCATCGTTCCCTCGCTGCAGACGTCTTTTGCTTGTCCGAGCTTGTCCATCAGGTGTGCCTCCTCACTCTATTCCTTTTTATCTTCTGGATCTCGGCGAAATGGTCGCCGGAGCTCCCTCCACCGGCGCTTCTTGTTTTTCCTGCCGCCGGCCATCTTGGGTTTCTCGTCGTTCGGGCCATTTTCTCTCCAATCAGGCCATACCATCATCCTCCCCTCGTTTCCAGCAGCTCACCCACCAAATCCTAGCTCAAATCGTGCACCGCCGCCCGAGAACCGCCGCCGGCGAGCTCGTCTTCCCCGCGGCCGGCCGTGCGCCACCTTCTCCATTTCCGGCCGCCTCTTGCTGCCATTGTTGGCCCCCAGCATTCCCCCTTGTAGCCTCCATCACCTCCCAAACTCCCCGGCCTTCTCTCCTCTCCGGCGAGACCCACCGGAGCTCAAACCACCCATGCTGAATTCCCGCTGCTACAGTACTCGGATTGCTACAGTACTCGTATGCTACAGTAATTTCAGCCTTTCTTATTAGTGATTCTTTTAACTGTTCAATGCTCTAGAGGTCTCCGATCGAAGATCCGTCTTCGCCATCAGATTCGCCTCAACTCAAATCTTCCAGATCTGAAATTTTTCTTCAGATCCGAGTCTCGGATCTTGTTTTCACCTTTTTTCAGATCCGATTTTACCCAGTTTATCCTAAAATTCTGCCAAAAGTGGTTTTTCTCCGTCCAACCTCCAAATCCAAATCCGTCTGAACCATCCTACCACAAATTGCTCCTGCCACATATTCTCCTTCAGGAACCACCTCAGATTCTAATCCTAAAACCTTGATCCGCCGTTTTCAAAAACTCCCTTTTTCAGTCTTTTTCAGATCCAACTCCGAGGCTGTTTTGCCTAGACTTATTAGGTTTTAGATTTTGCATTTGTTAGTCTCATATTTGTGCATTTTGTTTGATCGGTGCTCTTTTCGTGTTTAGAAATCGCCCGTCCGGAAGCCGAGGAGCAGCCCGATCGAGGACGTCGCTGAAGATCTTATCGCGGGAATTCAAGGCAAGTCACCACCACCTTGATCATGTTGACCCTATGTTTTCCAGTTAGATAAGTATTTTGTTATTTGAGTATTATGCATGCTAATTAAGTAAACTGTGTATGTTCAAATATACCTGTTTAGCTATTGTCCTACATTGAATAGCCATTCTTGATTCTCAAGCCATGTGTATAATATTCTTGATGCCCTAGGTTAATGCTAAAGCATAACATTGGTAATATGGGTTATTCACATAAATGAGTAAAAATGGTTTTCAAAACTAAAAATGCCTTTTAAAATGTCTATCCTAGAGAGGAGAGGTGTGTCAGTCGAGACATGGAAAATACTGTGATGCTTATGATGATGATGTGATAACATAGTAATGTTGTAAATATGAAATGTTGTGAATTGTGAAAAATGTGAATAGGGAAACTCCTCTCTAGAATAGCTTAAGGACCCACCAATTTGTGCTAAACATCGAATAACATGTTAACGTACCTCCACAAGCCTGGTATGGGACGGGCACGACCAAGTATCCTTGCCGAACTATTGCCCTAGCTCTGCATAGAGTCTATAACCTAAATAATAATGTACACTAATACTGTTCACTGGTCAGGGAGGGAAGATCCCTCTTGGCCCACTTACACTGACGGTTGGGACGAGCCCAATCGATTCGTCTGAGTGAAAGATCGTGCAACTGATGTGGTTCCAGGGCACGAGTGCTGGATGTGGTTTCCCAGCACAAACCCCTCGTGTGTCCGCTCACTATTGGTGGAGAGGGTCTCCCACCGCGGCCCAATACTGAGTGAGGGGTAGGGTGAAGGTATGAGAGGGAAGATCCCTACAATGCTTCACAACTGTATTAGGAACCCCACCCGGAGGTGGAATTCCTGGGCCACTGACCGGTGGTGAACCTTTTACGGGGCAGAGCTAGTATAATGGCAAGGTAGGGTGAAAAGCGTGTTATTCTCAACTCAGTGGCGCGCTTAAAGCAGTGTGATCGAACCTGGCATAGGAGACTCATATGCTTAAAGTAGCGTGATTGGGCAAAAGGCCTATGCTCGTGGTCAACAGTGGTAGTTGAGAAGTCTTGTGGGTAAAGCGGTACCCCTCTGCAGAGTTTAAAATGTATTTAAATGCTCCGTGCTCCCGGATTTTGGAGTGTGTTATGGTCAATGGGTTTTATCCATGTTGTGAGGCACAAGTAGTTTTTATGAACTGTTTTATCAACTGCTTTAAATTCTGCACTCTTGAACTGTTATATATATATAAGGTAAATTTTCAAAGAATGTTTTGAATGCTTTTCATGACTATCAACTGTTAGGTGACGAAAAGGGTTTGGAAAAGAACCTCAGTCATTTCCTTGAAATCCTTATCATGTTATATATATTGCATTTGTTAAGTGGTGATTTGCTGAGTACTCTGTACTCACCCGTGACTGACTTTCTCCATCAGAAGTTGAAGAGCCAAGCGACTTGGGTTCACATGAGTGTGAGCCTGAGCCTTGTGAAGACTTCTTCGAGTATGATCCGAGCTTCTAGGCGTCGCGTACCCCGGTCGAGCGACTGTGGGCGAAGATTAGTGTTCCGCTCCTTCCGCGTTTTGTTGAAAAAACTGAACCGTTATTTTGTACCTCGTTGTGTTACTATTGTAAGGCCCTAGTGCCGTCATCTGTGAACCCTGTAATATTTTGTGGATTATTTATGTATTGTGCTGGTTGTTATGATATTCATTTCTGGTTCGCAACTGACTCCTGGGAAGTTGCGACAGGGGAGTTCTGTTCCGTACCGTGGTGTTCGGTACGGGGCGGGGTTTCCCACAGCACTACAGAAGCATACAGAAAATAGTTTCTATAGGAAATAATAAGTAAAATATAACATGCATGCAGGGAGGTGATCTGGCCAAAGATACTTGAGCGTTGCTCGGAGAGATGGGTTTAAAAAGGGTCGAACGTCGAAGGGTCGATATTTGGTTCACGGCTAGACGTGACCTTAGGACGGCTTTAGGTGGGTTTTCCGAAGATGTGGCAATAGAGTGAAATGTAGGACATGCCTCCAGGGATCTAGTGGACAAAGTGGCATTTCATTTGTTCAACCAGAAGGGGTCAAACAGGGCTAATGCCAGTGGCTGACATGCACTGGCACTAAGCTGATATTGTCAAAAGCTAGGGCAAAGCAGTAGATTTGGTTCTGGACTTCAAATGCTTCGCCAACTATGTCTGGGAGGTAGGAAAGAGAAACATGAACACGATGGTGGTGGTTTCAAGGGTTGAGGTGGCCGGACGGCGACGAACGGCAGTGATGAACTTCGGTGGTGACACGGCACAGATACAGGTTATAGACCAAACTTAGCAAGGCTATAACTTGCAATCTGTGCAGATACAGAGGTTGGGCTAGTAGAAGATAATGCTCAGGAGATCAAGGCGAGCATACAGGACAAGATGGCGTCAGCTAGAACGGCCGGGAACAAATCTCCGGTGATCGGCGCCAGAGAAGACGACACTCGAATTGGGCGTTTCTGCTACAAGGCTTCAGGGGTTAATTGCTCAAAGTGAGAGCAATAGAGGGGTAAAGGGAAGCTACTGGCGAGGTTAATTCAGCCGGGGAATCAACGGCGTGGCTTGGCGACGTGTGCCGGTCACTGGTAGCGTGCGAAAAAGGGGAAAGCTACACAGTGAGCTTCAATTTGAAAACTAAGATCACAGGCTTGCTGGAGGTGCTCTACCCGTGAAGATACTCCACTACAAGAAGGATCAATTCGGGCTAAAACGGGAGGCATTTCCGAAATAGGGCAAAAGGGAAATCCGGCGATCACCGGTGACATGGTCCGCCGGGATGCAATTAAACGCTATAGCATAGAGAGGTAGATGAGAGGGACTCATAGGTCTAATCAGTTTGAGGTCTGGTGCAGCAGAGCAGGCTGGCACCGTACTCCTCTCTGTTGGCTCGCCGGAGACGAAGAAGGAGGTGAAGAAGCTGGCACTTAGAGGTTGCTGGAGTGGTGTGAAGAAGCTCTGGGCGAGGGGGAGGGTCTATATAGGCAGTGGCTGGGGGCTTCGAGACTTGAAGTGAATCGAGTAGGATACAGCGTGACTGGCGACGGTGGTGGGATCGAGACGGCGTTGGGACGCCGCAGCAACTGGATTGCCTCGAGAGCTGCAGTGGCTAAAGTGACCGAGCGAGGTGGTGACAACGATGAAGACGCGGCGCACACGTCGGCCTCGAGAACAGGCAAGCGTGCACTAGCAATGGCAGTGACACAGCGACTGGGGCTCCGGCATGGCTACGATGTGGCAAAAAGTTCTTTTGTCACAGCAGCAGCTGCCGCATCCCGCCCTCGCAAGGGGACACGACTACTCCCATGGGGACCCAGCTCAGTGCAGCTAATCCCTTACCTTTTGACTTCCCAGGATGAGCCAAACATAGGAGTATATTGCATCAGTTTAACTTGCATTACATTGAGCAGTATGGC
Organism: Pharus latifolius; assembly: GCA_019359835.1. NCBI lineage: Eukaryota > Viridiplantae > Streptophyta > Magnoliopsida > Poales > Poaceae > Pharus > Pharus latifolius. Next base: position 64,682,662 of record CM033322.1, read on the forward strand.
CAACTGGCCTCATTACAACATAATAAATTACAAGCCATCACAGCGTAAATAAGTTTGGTTGCAGAAGAACAACTACTCGGCAGAAGCTAAGTGAACCCCCACAGCAAGAAGTTGAAAGCAGAGCAACACTTTTCAGGACTTGGGTGGAACTGACTCTCTTTCTTCAGGGATCCAAGAAGTTCTCCAGGCCTTCGTCTTGATCAGGGACATTCCATCTATTGGATCATGAATTGCAAGGGTGAGCACTTACGTACTCAGCAAGTCATAGATAAGAGTAGATACATATAGTAGAATGATATGAACCTATGCTATTAGGGAAGGAGGGAAGGTTGCAAAATACTTTTTCTCTTTCCAAATCTATGGCAGTGCTCATCATGACATATCATTAATATCTTTTATAAACTCTTAGAAGTACTATCATAGCACGACAACACATGTCTGCCCATGTTAGCACCTCATTTCATGACAACACATGTCAAGCACACATGAGCTAAGTCTAACCATATTTTATTTAGAAAACATACTTGTGTCACATCGACGTGGATAGGATCCACAGCGCGCAGGCTCCTATAAACCTGGGAGCTCGGAGTATTCGAATACGTTTTTAACTTTGCAAAGGTGTACCACTTTAATCCACCAATCATTCGGCTTTCAAGTCGGTACCTCTCCATGCGACTTTTACGCATGTGACAAGGCCGAGATGACACAACAGTTTACAGTCCTAGCATTAACAATTCCCTGCCCAGTAAATAGACAGTTAAGTCTCAAGTACCGTTGTGGGTCCTCCCCACTGCCTTACTTCCTAGCCTGGGTCTATGTTCTCGCAAGACACATAGCCTCTCTTGATTACAGTCGCGCATGACTTAATCTGGCATAGGGCGTCTTCCTTCTTTCCACCTTTTCCTCTCATGATTTTTCTGAACTCACATCACTCATGGCCTTCTGCGGCCCACCAGTTCTCGCAAGACACTGGATCGACAACCATTGCAGGGAAAAGCTAATACTAAAGAAAGCTACTAAGTTGCGCCCGTCCCATAACTGGGCAAGTGGTTGGTACGTTTTTCATGCCGCATAGAAGCACAACACAAGGTTCTAGTCCTTACATGCCCATGACCAGTGCATTCCACAAACCCTGCACTCGTCAGTGCCACCACCATTCCATACCAAACTCTGGCCACGGCAAGGGTTCTATTTCATGAATGTACATATATACATATATATTAGTTATGGCTCACGGTTTGATCATTTTATAAGGAATCTCCTCATCTTTTGTCGGCATACAGCCTAGTACTGCCATATCATACCTTTGTCATTTCATCAAATGCAATACTGCTTATAATCAAGGCAATGTCTTAACAATTCATAAAATATAGGTTCAAGATGTCCAAGAATATGACTTGCCTTCCGCGTCGTAAGGTACAGCAGTCGATGTCGGGTCTGACGAAATCTCTGTACTCAGGCTCTTGTTCTAATCAAAGATCAAACAAGCAAACAGGAATCACAGTCCATTAATAATCTATATGCAACATGCAAAGGAGAAATACTCTCGGCGATACTGGAACTGGTAAGCTTGAAAGCTGGATTTGAGTTAATCTTGGAGATTTATGGAATTAGGGTTCAGGACGAATGCTAGAGACTCTCAGGGTTTCAAGGCTGCGATATGGACATCAAGTCCGCAGCTATTTTTCTCAAAAACGACGAAAATCAAAGGTCGACATTCGGTTCAGGGTTTTGACATAGCTTCAGAGAATGCTAGAGAGTTTATCTCAAGGTGTGGTAGTTGAATAAAATGTAGAACATGGCTCTACAAGTTCAATGGACAAGGTGGTTTTCAGGTTGCACAACCAGAAGTGGTTAAACTTGCCCAATGCCATTGGCTGACATGAACTGACAAGGGCTGGCATTGTCAAGGAATGGCACTGATGTGGTTTGGATAATTTCCAGTGGGAAGAATGTGATTTGATCAAAGCATTAGATGCAAAATGTAATAAGGTAGCTATTTGACATGGTGGTTTTCACAGGAAAGTCCAGAATTTAGGCAATTTGCAAAGAGGCCCCTGGACACAGAGAATTGAATGTTAGTGCACGGCCAGATTCTAGGGCTTGAGTGTTTGATCGATCCTCTTGAGCTTTGCTTCGCCAACTATGTCTAGGAGGTAGGCGAAGACAACAGGAATCCAGTGGTGGAGGTTTCAGGAACTAAGGTGGTCAGACGGTGACGAACGGCGATGAGAAATCACGGTGCCGACACGGCAAGACACAGGTACTGGACAGATGTTGGCACGGCTATATCTTGCGATTTGGCACAACATCGAAGGGCGATGCAGTGGAGTGATATGCTCAGTAGGTTGAGGCAGATCTACAGGACAAAGTAGATTGAACAACGGCGATGAAACGACGGCGAACGGTGAGGTTGAACTCGTCGGTTTTCAGGAACTAAGGTGAGCTACGGTGGCCACAAGCTACAGACGATGAAACTCAAAATTGGTTGAGGATTAACGCTTCTGGGGTGTTGCTGATCATTTTCCAGCGAGGAACTGGGTTGCAATCAAATACTGGAGCTCGCCGGCGTTGATGCCAGACTCGAAGAAGACGGCCACTGGGGCGCCGCTGATACAAGGTAGCTCCGGTCAATTTGGTTTGGCTACACCATCTACGGAGTTCAGGGATCACAATGCTACAGTCAATTTGGTCGGAGGTGAAGCTATTCGGGCCGGCGACGTGTACAGCTCACGGTGGAGCGCGAAAACAGGGGAAAGGCTCCATCCGAGCTTCAATTTGAAATCCAACAGCAAGGGCTTGCACGGAAGGATCTACTGATCAATTGCTTCTACTAAAAGGAGTACTAATTTTGGCTAAATCGGGTTACAAGGCTGGAACAGGGCAAAAGCAAATAACGGCGATTGCCGGCGACAGGAACCACCAGAGTTCAATTACTTGGTACAGCACAGAGAGGTGAGGCAGAGACACTTACTGGCGAATTTGGATAGGAGGTTGATGCAGCAAAGCTCCCTGTCGTCATTCTCCCCTTCGGCGGCTTGCCGGAGACGAAGAAGAAGACGAGAAGAAACGGGAGGAAGCGAGACTTGCTGGTTCTGGTGAGGAGTGAAGCTGCTGTGAGCTACGGGGGGGCTTAAATAGTGGAGGATGGGGCTCTCGAGACTTGGAGCAATCGGGAGGATATCCAGCTGGTTGGCTACGGTGGCGGTGTGCAGCGGTCTCGACGGCTTTTCAACACGGTCATCGCGTGCTCTGGCAGGTGCAGTGGTAAAGTGTCTGGCAGCTCCGGCATGGAAGCAATGTGGCACAAAGCTTCTGACATTGCTGCAGGCGAGCGCGCGCGCGTGCGAAGGAAGGATTCAGGCGATGCTGGTGCTGCTGCAGCGCTGCTACGACCAATCTGGTGCGCGCATGTTGCGACGGGGTTGCGGCGAAGCTGGCAACGGCGAAGCTCCACCGACGGTGAGGTTCGCGGTGTAGTTGCGCTACTGGTCACAGCTGGGCCCGAGGTCGAAAACGGCACAGCTACTGGTCGCGGCTTCTCTGGTCGAAGGTGATGATGCTGGTCGAAACAAGAGGCTGGACTCGATTGCAATTTCAGTTTTCTGATTTGGACTAATCTGTAAAATCTGAGATATTGAAGATCATGGCTGATTTCGACTTCACAGATTCGAAGAACTTTATTCAACGGATGATTTGATAGAATACCTGATGAAATCTGGGAACTCTTGATCAATTTTGAACTGAAGTGAAAACAGGGTAATTAGGGTATCTTGAGTCTGGTTTTGTTAAAATCTGGAAATCTGAGACTTAGGGTGGGATTTTGATGTGCTGACAAAAGGCGATTTTGTATTGAATAGCATTTAGGAGGCATTCCTTGAATCAAATTGAGATCTGGAGTTGATTTGTGGCTTTTAGCCTTTTCGGGCTCTTGGAAATTAGAAAAGGACTAAGCTGCGATATAATTTGGACTGATTTGCAAAAAGGGTTTAAATGATGGAATCTTGCTGCCAACTTTTTGGATTAAGGTATTGGTATGCCCATGATTACAATCCAAGAATAATTTGGTCTAGATTAGGTTAAGATTTGGTTAAATCTGAATTCTGAAACTCAGGGTATTTAGGGTAATTAGAATATTCAATTAATTCTTGTTTTCGAAAACAGAAAGAGATTGATAAATCTGGGAGTTAGAGATTGAATTTGATCTGACTTCTGAAGGCTTTTATACTCAGGATAGATAGTAGATTATTTCTGGATAATCTGATCTTGAATTGGATCTTCAGGATAGATTTTGAGATTTTTGGGGCTTACGATAGATTTGAATTGAACTGATCTTGCTACTTCTAAAAAGATACATGCATGCATGATTTTCATGAAAAGGAATTTTCACCCCCAAAATCAGGTGTTACAGCAGCAGGCGGTGGCGAAGCCGCGCGCGCGCAAGAGAGAAATCGGCGTGCTGGTTCTATTGCAACAGCTCCACAGTGGCCAACCAGATGCGCTCACGTGGTGACGAGTCTACGAGCTGGCGACGGTGGGGCTTCACCGGCGTCGGTGAATCTCGGTGAAACGACACTGGTCGCGGTCGAAACGGGTGCTGGCTTGGTCGTGGTCGAACGGCCTAGTCGAAAGGCACAGGGCTTGGTCGAAACAGCAGGCTAGACTGAAATGCAAGAATTTGTTTTGGAATTGGACCTGATTGTAAAATCTGAGATTTGGAGGGTTTAAGTCAGAATTGATTTCACAGATCTGCATAACTTTATTCCACCAACATTTTGGCCAAGGAAAAAGATAAAATACAGATCGTTTGAATAGATTTTGGATAAAACGAAAACAGGGCAATTTAGGGTATTTAGGGCTTGGATTTTGGCGAGGCTAAAAACTGAAGTTTGGGATGAGATTTTGGAATTCTCACAGAAGGGATACTTGTTTAGAATAGAAATTGGGAGATATTCCCCAAATCAGATCATGGTTTGGGGCTGATTTGTTTTTGCCCTTTCAAGCCTCTGGGAAAATCAGAAAAGGATCAATCTGAAATACTTTTGGACTAAAATGCGAAAATGGTATGAAAGGTGGTGTTAAGCTGCCAACTTTTTAAATTAAGGTAGTGGCATACCTAGGATCATGATTCTGAGATAAGAGATCAAAAATGGGGTTGAGACATCCGAGAATCCAATGAAGATACACTGACTGGCATGCTAAGAGGTAGCAAAAATTGGGATGTTACACCTCCGGCGCGACTGACGCGACCGGCTGGGCGAAACCGGCTCCTGGCCTCGGGAAGATCCACGGTGCAGGATGAGCCCCCGGTATGGGATAGGCTCCGGGCATGAGGTGAGCCCCCGGCATCGGGAAGGCTCCGGATGATGGGCCCGCCGGAGGGACGTAACCCCCGGTGGGATCGTAGGTCCTAGGAGTGGCCGGGCCTCCTAGGATCGGAGGGGCCACCGGGTGTCCCATAAACGGGGGCATTGCACCCATGAACAGGAACTACGGCGGGTAGAAGGGGGCCGGTGGCCGCACCAAAATGCGGAGTAGCTCATCCATGGAGCGCTGGGCGCGGAGTTGGCCCTCCACAAGAGCTTCGAGCAGGGTGTCCTGAGAAGCTGGGGGAGCCGCCGGAAGAAGGCTAGTCCCCACCGGGGCGACCACGGTCACCGGGCTAGACCCGGAGGCCTGTCCACCAGAAACAACCGTAGGGGTTAGAGGTGGTACTTGGGTTTGGCCGTGTCTGGCCGGAAGTGCCGGGGCGGCCGTGTCCCGAGGGGGGGCGCTGGGTCACTGGGACCGGCGGCACCGGATAGGGCGCGAGCCCTCGTTCTTGGGGGAGCCATGGCGATTTGTCGCAAAGTCCCCACGGAGGCGCCAACTATCGTGGTATTACGAATACCCCGGCAGGTTTGGTGGAGGTTCCTAGCTAAGCAAAGACGACGTGAGCTGACCAAGTGATTGGTCCTCTCCCGTCGGGCAAGCATAAAAAATGACTCGAGGATTTATACAGGTTTGAGTCTCAGTGGAGACCCTAGTCCTGTCGACGTGCTCCCAACAGAGGTTGTCTAGGGGAGTTCTCTCGTGGGGAGAGTGCTCCTAAGCACGCCTATTCTTTTTGTGTATTGATACAAATGACTTGTCCTCCCCTACAAAAGTGGGATACAAGGGCTTATATAGGCCCAAAAGATGCAAAAATACTAAACTGCCCCGGCTGCAACCGTTGGATCAGAGGGCATTAACATCCTTCTCCAAGCCGAGGGGGTTGGATGCGTGACAGGTGTCTTCGTCGGGTCCCGAGGCGCTCATCACGTGACCCCGCCCGGGACGGGGACATCGGGGCCTTTGTTCCTGGGCCAAAGGCGACGCCTGGGACGGAGGCTCCGGGGCCCTTGTCCTCGGGAAAATGGCGGCGTCCAGGACGGAGGCCACTGGGGCCCTTGTCCCCGAGCAAATGGCGGCACCTGGGACGTGGGCTCCGGGGCCCTTGTCCAAAGCAAGTGGCGGCACCCAGGACGGGGGTCACCGGGGTCCTTGTCCCCGGGCAAAAGACGGCGCTCGGGACGTGGACCACCGGGGCACTTGCCCCCCGGGCAAAGGGCAGCGCCCGGGATGGAAGCCACTGGGGCTCTTGTCCCCGAGCAAATAGCTTGGGACGTGGGCTCCAGGGCCCTTGTCTCCGGGCAAGTGGCGGCGCCCGGGACGGGGGTCACCGGGGCCCTTGTCCCGGGCAAAAGGCAGCGCCTGGGACGGAGGCCACTGGGGCCCTTGTCTACGGGCAAATGGTGGCGCCCGGGATGTGGACCACCGGGGGCCCTTGTCCCCGGGCAAATGGCGGTGCCCGGGACGGAGGCTGCGGGGCCCTTGTCCCCGGGCAAGTGGCGTCGCCCGGGACGGGGGTCACCAGGGACCCTTGTCCCTGGGCAAAAGGCGGCGCCCGGGTAGGAGGCTCCAGGGCCCTAGTCTCCGGGCAAGTAGCGGCGCCCGGGACAAGGGTCACCGGAGCCCTTGTCCCTGGGCAAAAGGCAGCACCCTGGACAGAGGCTCCGGGACCCTTGTCCCCGGGCAAGTAGCGACGCCCAGGACAAGGGTCACCGGGGCCCTTGTCCTGGGCAAAAGGCAGCGCCCGGGACGGAGGCCACCGGGGCCCTTGTCCCCGGGCAAAGGGTGGCGGCCAGGACGGAGGCGCCGAGGCCCTTGTCCCTGGGCAAGTGGCGGCGCCTGGGACGGGGGTCACCGGGGCCTTTGTCCCCGGGCAAAGGGCGGCGCCGGGGACTGAGGCTCCGGGGCCCTTGTCCCCGGGCAAGTGGCGGCGCCCGGGACGGGGGTCACCGGGACCCTTGTCCCCGGGCAAAAGGTGGCGCCCGGGTCGGAGGCTCCGAGGCCCTTGTCCCCCGGCAGGTGGCGGCGCCCGGGTCCAGGGTCACCGGAGCCCTTGTCCCCGGGCAAAAGGCGGAGCCCGGGACAGAGGCTCCGGGGTCCTTGTCCATGGGCAAGTGGCGGTGACCGGGACGGGGGTCATCGGGGCCTTTGTCCCCGGGCAAAAGGCGGTGCCCGGGACGGTGGCTCCAGGGCCCTTGTCCCCGAGCAAGTGGCGGCGCCCGGGACCGAGTTTCCGGGACACTTGTCGCCGAGCAAATGGCGGCACCTGGGACGGGAGTCACCGGGGCCCTTGTCCCCGGGCAAATGGCGGCACCCGGGACATGGGTCACCAGGGCCCTGTCCCTTACCGGGATTGGAGTGCGCGGAGATTTCCCCCAACATGAAGACTTAGACATAGTTAGATAGACATAAGTATAAGGAGAGATCATCGCTTGTGATAATCTCTTCTCCTTGTAAACACTTTTCCCATACATAGTGAAATCACAATAGGACATAGGACTATTACTCCCACCATCGAGGGCACGAGCCTGTATAAATCTTTGCGTCCCCATTTATATTGCTTATCCTAACTTACCTAAGGGCACATTGAAAGGTCTCACAGACAACTCACAAATCTGCGTAAGATTGACAGGGGACCCCGAGTCCAAATCGTCGATAGTTTGTATGTTGAGAATTGTTTTTTTCCTCTTGTCATGTGTAATAGTAGGTACAATCTCCAGAACGACCTAAACATAAATATAGATAAATTATCAAAGCAATCCTATCATGGCACTGAAGAAAATAGTAAACAAATCAAACAGTTTAAATGTTTTATTTGTGAATACCTTACCATAAGTTTGCATTGCTCTTGTTTCTTTGACATAAGATTTTGATTTGGAATTTCTTGCAGTAAGTCATATAATAAGGAAAGGCAAATTTTTAGGAGGATTTTAAGGTCTTTGGAATTTACCATGGACAAATGTTGGATGAGTGTGGCTAGGTAGAAAACAAACACTCCATCACTAAATCAAATACAAAGCTACTTTATGTGAATCTTTTGATTGAAACTAATGACAATAAAATGTTGGTACTCAACTGAATATAACCAAGGCTTAAAGGGTTTCATAGAGTTTGCTTTGCAAATTCTACAAAAGCAAATGAAATTCTATGCCCTTGTATAAAATGTGTGTGAACTGTGTTTGGAAAGAAGCTGAAGTTGTTTATGAACACTTGATTTGTGATGAGTTTTTAGAAGGATACACCAAGTGGATATTTCATGGTGAACAAACATCATCGCACAAGACACACAAGAAATCTAATATAGAAAATGTTCTTAATATGGATAGTAAGCCACAGCTAAATGAGATCACTGAAATGATCCATGACATAGGATGTGGATACCAAGAAGTTGGTGATGGTTCTGATTCGGAGGATCAAAATGTAGATGCTGAGACATTCTATAGATTATCAAGTGATGCTAGTCAAGAGCTATACCCTGTGGTGTGGGGATGGATCACTGCTGCGCTAACGCATATCAGTTTCTCCATAAGGGTGGCCCGATCTTCACGGCGTAGGATAGAACAAAGATAACTAGCTGCGAACAGCCGGGGTAACTGGCTTTATACCTGCCAAGGTTGGTTGCAACCCGTACAATGGGGAAGTCGATCCGAAGCTACAAGAACTCCGACCCGCTATCCGAACAATCGCAGAACCACAATCCGGGACTAATCCACACAAAACGGCCGGAACCGTAGAGCACGAACTAAGGGGACCCGTAAAGATTCTTCTCGCGAATCCAAGAGAACTCACAAGAGCAAAGGTAGAGGAACACTCAAGCAGTCTTGCTGCACTAGCATATAGCTGAAATGGTTTGATCAAAAGTTACAAAAATAGTTGGAATACATGGGGTATTTATACTAGGAACAACCTTCCTAGTTTAGGTGTGAAAGCAACCATTAGATGAAAAGTTTTCTTGAACAACCAACCCTCCTAATTAAGGTGTGAAGGCACCCATTAGATGAAGAGTTTCCTTGGATATCCAAGAGACCAATTCGTTTGCAAAAGAGTTGCTTCAATTTTCGCGCAGGTTGGACTGATTGTGTAGCTTCCACTAAAATGACCATAACTTTTGACTCGGTACTCGAAATGATGCATGGTTTGATTTGTTGGAAACTACACTTCATTATATTTCTAATGATGTGGCCCATGACCATGTTGCATGCTCAGATTGTCTCCAGAATTGCTCGCAAAAGGTCATCCCTTCCAATACACCTAAGTTCAACCAAAGAAGTGGACGTTGGAAGCACCATTAAGTTGTTTAAATCTGAAATGAGACTCAAGTTAGCATTCACCTGGTCACGAATTTGCTTGGCATGAGATCGAGTGATTGGTCCTTGAAATTTGGTCAAAGAGTCTTGTATGCAACCATCTTGGTCATCGGGGCGAACATCTTGGTCGTTGGAGCTTGTGATGTCCACATCATCCTCCCCCTCTTGAAAAGGAGTCGTCCTCGACTCTGATGGTCCAATGTAGGGAGAGAGATCAGATACGTTGAATGTTGGACTAACGTCATACTCCTCAGGAAGATCAATCTTGTATGCGTTGTCATTAATCTTTTTGAGCACTTTGAATGGGCCATCTGCTCTTGGCTGCAATTTGCTTTTGCGTTGTTCTGGAAAGCGCTCCTTTCAAAAATACACCCATACCAAGTCAATTTGGTGCTCAATGCCTCTCTTGGGTGGCAGCTCGGGTGGTACTCTGTCTGGAAACACATCCTTATAGCTCTACAAAAGATTAAAAATAACACTTGGAAAAGTAGAGGGTAAGTCGTTAGTGGATAGAAAATTCTCCTTGTACATGAGTACAAAGAAAGTGCATTTGGGTTCTCTCAATTCCCTTATGTCCCTCTTCCTAGCCATCATTACTAAACCCTCTTTTTCCCGTGGCTTGGTTAATTTCAGCTGTGGAGTTTTGTTGGCTTTGGAATCACTCACTCACTATGTTGGTGGTTTCTCTCAAGTGTTTATCGCAATCTCTCCCCTTTCTTTTTTGATCATCCATCAAGATTTTCTCCATGCACACTTACTGAGAACCTGCCATGTTAAGGAGAGGCAATATAGTGGAATAGGAATATCTTTATGGAATCACACAACCTCACCTCCTACTTACCAATGTTCTTGTGCGTTCTCGTCAGACCACGATTGTGCAATGTGGTAGTTACCGGAAGTGATTAAGCGATTGAATAACAGGGATCAAAGAACTTTAGCCTCAGTTTATAATGGAGTTCGGAGGGCTAATCAAAGGAAGGCTTTGTAGTACTAAAATCAAGTGGACGAAATGCAACAAAGCAAGTAAAAGAAACTTCACATCATCCACTAGCTGCAACACACTCCTTTGCTATTGATTTTTTTTTTCACTCACTCTTTTTTTTCTTTTCTTATTTTGAGCACAAACTAAAGATGACTGGCGATGATAAGGATCCAGCACAAGATAACTTTGATGAGAATAAGATAACAGCTTGCAATGTGCAACACTAAAATTTCAGTACCACAACAAAGGTTTGGTTTTTTTGTATGGCTTTTGGACTCTAAGATAAGAATAAGAACACGAAGAACACAAGTAATATGGATAATATGGATGGTAAATAGATAGTAGATCCTATCGTGTCAATGGAAGCTCTAATACCAAATGGTGTGGGGATGGATCACTGCTGCGCCAACGCATATCAGTTTCTCCACAAGGGTGGCCCGATCTTCATGGCGTAGGATAGAACAAAGATAACTAGCTGCGAACAGCCGGGGTAACTAGCTTTATACCTGCCAAGATTGGTTGCAACCCGTACGATGGGGAAGTCGATCCGAAGCTACAAGAACTCCGACCCGCTGTCCGAACAATCGCAGAACCACAATCCGGGACTAATCCACACAAAACGGCCGGAACCGTAGAGCACGAACTAAGGGGACCCGTAAAGATTCTTCTCGCGAATCCAAGAGAACTCACAAGAGCAAAGGTAGAGGAACACTCAAGCAGTCTTGCTGCACTAGCATATAGCTGAAATGGTTTGATCAAAAGTTACAAAAATAGTTGGAATACATGGGGTATTTATACTAGGAACAACCTTCCTAGTTTAGGTGTGAAAGCAACCATTAGATGAAAAGTTTTCTTGAACAGCTAACCCTCCTAATTAAGGTGTGAAGGCACCCATTAGATGAAGAGTTTCCTTGATATCCAAGAGACCAATTCGTTTGGAAAAGAGTTGTTTCAATTTTCACGCAGGTTGGACTGGTTGTGCAGCTTCCACTAAAATGACTATAACTTTTGACTCGGTAGTCGAAATGATGCATGGTTTGATGCGTTGGAAACTAGACTTCATTATCTTTCTAATGATGTAGCCCATGACTATGTTGCATGCTCATATTGTCTCCAGAATTGCTCACAAAAGGACAGACAGTGTGTGCCTTTCACCACCCTCATTCGTGCGACCAATCTTCGTCGTCCCTTCCAATGCACCTAAGTTCAACCAAAGAAGTGGACGTTGGAAGCACCATTAAGTTGTTTAAATCTGAAATGAGACTCAAGTTAGCATTCACCTGGTCAGAATTTGCTTGGCACGAGATCGAGTGATCGGTCCTTGAAATTTGGTCAAAGAGTCTTGTATGCAACCATCTTGGTCATCGGGGCGAACATCTTGGTTGTTGGAGCTTGTGATGTCCACATCACCCTGGGTGCAAACTCATGAAGCTACAATTTATTGTGAGGCTCCTTCACACAAAATTCCTAGGTGGATGGAGTAACAGTAACTTTGATTTGTTATTAGACTTATTGAAGGAAGCATTTCCAAAGAATGCCACAATGCCAAAAAACTTCCATGATGCAAAGAAGATGGTGAGAAGTCTCGAGTTGGATTATGAGAATATTGATGCATGTGAATATGACTGTATACTATTTTCGAAAGAGCATGCAAATATAGACTCATGCCCAAAATGTGGAACTTCTAGATGGAAGATAGAAAAGAAGAACCCTGATGGGAAGCAAATACACAAAATTCCTAGAAAGGTTTTTCGATATTTTCCACTTAAAAAGACACTCCAGAGACTGTATATGTCATCAAAGATAGCAGCTGATATGAGATGGCATAGTGAAGGGCTCACTAGAGATGGGTTGATACGCCATCTAGCTGGTTCTCCCACATGGAACGATTTCAACCACAGATATCCAGACTTCAATTCTGACTGTCGCAATATTAGGCTATGTTTGGCAACAGATGGCTTTAATCCTTTCAAAGCCTAACTTCATTACATAGCATATGGCTTATTGTCTTGACTCCATACAACCTTCCACCATGGATGTGTATGAAGCAACCAAATTTTATCCTCTCACTACTTATTCCTGGTCCTAAAGCTCCTAGAAATGATACTGACGTCTACCTTCAACCTTTGATCGATGATTTGTTAGAGATGTGGCATGGTGTCAAAACTCGTGATGCATCATCTGGTCAATGACGTGCAGCCTTCTTCTGGACTGTTACTGATTATCTATGATTTGGATATGTATCTGGACAAGTTACTTCTGGTGAGGTTGGATGTATTGTTTGCCATGCAAATATATACTTGCTCGCTTCATCTTAAAAATGGTAAAAAAAATTGCTTCATGGGACATCGTCGATTCTTGCATTCTTGTCATGAATTTAGAAATGACAGTAAATCATTTGATGGTACCAAGGAGTATAGGGAAGCCCCAGTTCCTCTTTCTGGATATGATGTTATAGAACAAACAAAATATGTAAAAAATGGTTTTGGGAAGGACCCAACAGGGAAAAAGACCACTCCGAAAGTATAAAGGCACGGATGGTGAACCAAAAACTATTTGGAAAAAACAACCAATATGGGGTGCAATTGCCCTATTGGAAGGATATTTTGTTGCGGCATAATCTTGATATGATGCATATTGAGAAAAATGCTTGTGACAATCACTAGTACAGAAAAGCTTTCTTCTATCGGTAAAAAACACCCTTTTACTATCGGTTTCTGTACCGATAGAGATAGACACGATAGAACAAGCCCAAACATTTTCTATCAGTAAATAACCAATAGAAGAACAACACTATTCTATCGGCCTCTTAGGAGTGTACCGATAGAAAACCCGTCGTAGTCTGACGTTTAGTGGCAGGGAAAGTACCACTCTTCTAACGGTTAATTACGAGTTTACCGACAGACAAAACCTTAGTACTCTCTAGGTTGGAAATGAGTTTACCGATAGAAAAAACGATTGTGCTCTCTCGGTTTTCGTATAAGTTCACCGGCAGGAAAAGTCACACTCTTCTAACAGTTAACTTTGAGTGTACCGATAGAAAAAACGACAGTAGTCTCTCGGTTGTGGATGAGTTCACCGGCAGGAAAAGTCACACTCTTCTAATGGTTAATTTTGAGTGTACCGATAGAAAAAACTACAGTAGTCTCTTGGTTGTGGATGAGTTTACCGATAGAAAAGTGGTAGTAGCCTCTCGGTTGTGAATGAATTTACCAATATAACATTCACATATACAGTACATTATTTATATTCACAATATAGTACATTCACATATACAGTATAGATTGGATACACAATACAGTACAGATGCAAAGAAGGGTAAATTCACAGAACAGACTGACACATTTGACAGTTATTCACATTTATTCACATATATATGGACAAATACAAATTTCAATCCAATGTGGACATTTATTCACATATATATTTATTCACATGTATATAAATAGTCTATGCATAGAGTACACGAAAAAGAGAAAATTGTCATGGCGGATGGTTGGGTGCAACTTCCTCCATGACATATTGAGCCCAGATTTGTCGAAGATCTCTAATCTTTGCATTTTCGTATTGGTCTTTCGACATGGCGATCTGCAAGCATGTGTGAATACTGAGTAACTAACTTCCTAATTTAGAACGTGACACCCAATTTTCAAATTTGAGTTAGCTATCGATGCTTACCTGGGGGGATTGGGCAAAGTTTGTCTGCACTAGGTCGTACATGTAGCGCAACACATAAAACCCGCATTCCCACGATTGTGGCTGCTGATGGCACTGAGATAATTACATATGCGAAGACATGTTAGCTATTGTTTCCATAAACTAATTAAGCATAAACAAAAAGTCTCGTGAGTATCTCATATTCTTTCCAAGCTAGTAGGGAGCCCTGCGGTGCGGCATGCCTCCCTCCAGCGGACACATATTTATCAAAAGCCCTGCATTTCAGTTAGTATTGTCGGTTAATGTATTATCATTAGCTAGTGAGGTCAAAATTTAAATCAAACATATAAGTTACTTACGCCTCCATATTCCCCTTGACCACATATTCGATCAATAATCTGTCACGCATCGAATCGAGGTAGTACACCTCGTTCCTCGGCGGACAGATCACGATGAGGATCCAGTGGCCCCTGCATTGTACATAAAAGAGGACCACTAGCTCAAAGTATACCTCAAGTGTAACATACAAGATTGAGTTAAATTAGTACGAAATATACTAACCTTTGGTGGTACGGCACCAGAATGAACTCCCTGTCCTGCTGCGCCATCAACGCCTTGGATATGTACTGCTCAGCGTGCGTGGCGTCGTGCTCTAGCATCGTGAGGCTTATTTTCTCTGGGTCAAGGAAACCCACCTTGTCACACACAGCCTCCGATGCTAGCCTGTACATGCACCTGCATGCAAAGGACGACATTAGTATTGCACAGAAAGTTACTACATTTCAAATGAACTACAACAATGCAGAGTTAGCAAACAGAGTTAGAAAATAGCAATACATAGCATCAGCAAACTCACAGGACTCCAGTCCGTATGATGGACATATCGAGCTCCCGCTAGTTGTAGAGGTCGAACAGATCCTCGTGTGCCACGGATATACTCCCGGGCTCACGGTGGAACTGCCCAGGCCTGTATGGAACTAAGAAGTTCAGATTGCGCCAAGCTCGGTGTAGGTACCACTCGTGGAGGTCCAATTTGCGCAAAGCTGCCTCCGACATGAGTGGGAACCCGTTCCTGAACCTCTCCGGTTGTCCCTGTCGCCCTTTTCCCTTGCCTTTGCCCTTGCCTTTTGCCGGGGACTGAGCGTGTACCTTCGAAGGTAAGGGCGAGGTGATGGCGGCTTTCTTCCGAGGTGAAGGCGTGGATGCGTTGGGTGGGGTCGAGACCGTCTTTGATGTGTCCAGGGTCGCACGAGATCGGGCCTCATGCCCCGAGCTGGGGGCGCAGTCCCCTGGTAGCCCGGCAGCAGGCCACTTCAATTAATGAGCACGTATGTTAGATTTTGCAAGTTGAGTGTACTGAGTAGGATGTAATCTAAAATGTGTATGATTTACCGGTTGTATTAGAAGACACTTCTTGGGCCACTGTACGTAGGAGCCCACTGCCTCAGCAAGTGTCTGCAATTCCTCTGTTGGGACTGCCAACGGAGAATCGTTGTAGTCCGGCATGGCCATGTCCACCTGTACCTTTTGCAAACCCCAACCGCAGAGGTACGCAATGGACCCGGACATCCGGCCCAGACGGATATACGAAGCCGTGTCCAACCACTTCCTGCCTGTCGCCTAGGTGATTCAATAGGATGCAACCCTCCAGCTTCTGCAAATTTGTAAATATTAAAACAGGTTAGCGAAACAACTCTAACAGAATGGGAGTGGCATCAACTTAAGTGCACAGATGAAGGCTTGCAATACCTCAAGTAGATCCACTGGATCCGCGAGGACCTTCGAAGCGCAACTGCTTATTCGACCCCGCGGGGTACCGTCGCCCTGGGGATCCGCATCTGCACTCTTGGCCAGCAATGCATCTCTCAACCGTGCAAACTCTTCCCTCATTTGTGTGACCTTAGACTGTACCTCAGACTGCACCTCATCCCGTATCTTATCGGAGA
Organism: Pharus latifolius; assembly: GCA_019359835.1. Lineage (NCBI taxonomy): Eukaryota > Viridiplantae > Streptophyta > Magnoliopsida > Poales > Poaceae > Pharus > Pharus latifolius. Next base: position 64,698,924 of record CM033322.1, read on the forward strand.
GCTCCGCTTCCTTTTCCTTCCAGGAGCGGGCCTTCTTCCTCGGTGGAGCCGGATCTGCGAAACCGGCCTTCCACGACACAATGGCTCCCACGGCCCGTGTCCGCCCGGGATGCTCCTTATTTCCTAGAGCCCGGGTGAGGATGTTGTTCTCCCTCTGTGGGGTAAACAATCCCTCCACTGCCTCCTTCTCAAAAGAGATCTGTTACATTTAAAGGTACCTTGTGAGACAAATTGCCTTATATACACTTGTGCGCACATAGTTTACGAGGTTAGCCAACTTACCATTCGCCTCACAACGTCGACGTCCCCAGGGGTTGCGAACTGCACAGACCCCGTGGATGACACGGACCCCCTCCCCCTCCACCATCGCTTGCACCTCTCATCCTGGATCTCGGAGAGCGGCAACTCAGGGGTGTCGATGACAGGATTTTGCTCGTCTTCCTTCTTCCACTGCTCCTCCTTCCCTGCATACCCCCGGGATCCGAGCCGATGCGGGTGGTCGTTCCTCTTATGGATCGCCCTATTCTTCTCGCTAAGGGTCTTGAACCCCTCAGTCCCCTTCTGCTTGGTGAATTCCTCCCATACCTCCTCCGATATGAAGGGGTACTTCTCGCAAGGATATTTCCCCGTAGCGAGGAAGTTACTGACGAGCCAGCTCTTAAAGGTTTTCCATGTTCCATTCATGTCCTTCAAGCAGGCCGTCCTAGGTGTATCGTCGGGGATGTTCCACTTAGCCTGTTTTCAAAAAATGCATACAATTAATCACGAGTTAGTTAAACTTTAGTATAAGCCAAAAGAACGTGATTACGAAAGAGTTCAGTGATTTTAGTTAATTTAACCTTCACTTCCGCCCACAACCTATCCCTCTCATCCGCCGTCACGTCCTTCCAGCTCTGCACGGTGATCTTCACCCTTTCTTTCGCCAACAGCCCAACATAGGCTGCGTACTTCCCATCATTCTTTCCAATCGGCCTCCCAAATTGGTTGAACTCACAAGAAAGATCCGTGCGTTTGGCCAAATGGCCCAACATTGTCGCGCCTCGCCCCACCCTCTTGCGCTGGGATGTAACAACTGCATCTTCAGTTACGTTGGGGTTGGCCCTAGTCGAACCACTAGTACCATCCAATGAAGACGACGACATGTCTTTCCCTACAAAACCATCAACAAACCATCAAAAATTTAATGGAAACACAAACCAAATCATTTTACAAAGAAAAAGGACCTATTTTAAATATTTTTTCCATCGGTAAACACAAAAGCTACCATGCAATACAAGATAAGATTCTATTTCTCAGCGTTTTCATCTACACATTTTCATATAGGAAGCAGGCAACATATGGCAATTAATTCTTCTTGGAGTTCCATAACTCAGCCTAGGACTGGAGACTAATTAGGTCTGCAAAAGGGATGTCCAAAGAAAATAATACTAAAAGAAATACATGCATAAATTACTTCCTGAACTGTTCAGAAATATTTTCTATCGGTAAACACATGATCTGCCGATAGAACATAACAATTTTTCTATCGGCAAACACGTGAGATACCGATAGAAAATAACAATGTTTTCTATATATGGAATTTTGTTGATAAGCCACTATTCACTGTCATCACATAACATTCTCAATGATTTTCTATACTAATATTCATGGGCCAGCATTATTATTTCACACGTAAATATGCACACAAGCATCTAAGTGCCACTGTGCATAATCTGACAAACCTAATGCTAATGGAATATAAAGATATTGAAGTAGCACAGAAAGTAGGTCACAACCAAAAAAGGAATAATATGGTCTATAGCACCCTCTCTTGGTTATCTTTAGCATTACCTGTATGCAAGTCATCAGGACTTCATCACATCTATTAGTTTGGGAAAAGTCATATATGTATATGCATTTAAAACATATACATCGAAGACCCATCCACATTGCCATATATTCATACCAAGTGAGTAAAAATTCCCAACCAAACTAGTACATTGCATGCCTCATGTCCTTCCAGATCCAAAGTTTTAATACTTGTTCAAAAATATTTTCTATCGGTAAACACAAGAGATGCCGATAGAGCAGACAAATTGTTTCTATCGCCAAATACAGGAGATACCAATAGAATATGTGTAAGAACAACTCCAACATATAATGTGCATTACATGAAAATTGCATACAATTGATCACACATACAGCAGTATAGATAAGTTAAAATCTCAAAATAGGTTCATTACAGCACTGGAACATATTATGTCAACCCTAATTTAAATCAACATTGCCTACGGAATGTACATAATCCAACACAATAGGGAACCGCAGTGTAATTGCAAAACTCGAAGAATTAGTACGTGCAAAACACTAGGATCAAATGAGGAAGATGCTGGAAATAGAACGACGAATTAGGGTATTTACGGCGATCAGTTGTGGTGATGGAGAGGCAGTGTAGAATGCAGCGGTGGCCGGCGAAGGACGAAAATAAGAACCGGTGGCAGTGGCGAACCAGTGTCCAGCCGGCGATCGTCGTGTGGGAGAGAGGAAGTGAGTGGTCACGGCGGAGGTTGTGGTTTTCTTCGCTCTCGAAGAGACGCAGTGCTCTAAGTTGGAACTGTTCGACTGGAGGGAAACTCAAGGGCCGTGTACGAGTAATAAAGTAGTGGATGACCTTTTCTATCGGTACAACAAAATAATACCGATAGAATTATGTCCGTTTCTATCGATACAACAAAATACTACCGATAGAACAAGTAAATTTCCCGGAAAAATATTTGAAGTAGTGGATTCCTTTTTTCTATCGGTATAAACAATAAAATCCCGTGAGACCAATTTTCCCCAGAAAATTTTTTTAATTAAGTTCCTGAGATTATAGTATTGGGTTCCATTTTTCTATCGGTAAAAATAACAAAATACCATCAGAAAATGAAAAGGTAAACACAATTTAACATTAAACAGACCGTGCTTGAAAGCTGCAGAATGATAAAGAAAGAGGGAAGATAGCCGGAAAATTGGAAAATTGACATAAAAAGAAATTGCTCATTCATTGTTGTTTTATCACTTATAAAAAAAATAAAACCCAAAATGCTAAGTCAAGGGGTGGTCTTAGCCTTGGCTGCATGTAGAATAGCTAGAGTCAGTTTGACTTGCAGCCAGGACACAGGACTCCTCTAGCGACAAGTTGTCCCTAGGATCAACTACTACCGCATCGAGAAGGCCTGCGACCTCCCTCAGCTTCGCTATGGTATCCTTCATAGTCAAACTGCAGCCAGCGATGGTCATATCCGCTGCTTTCTTCTCCTCGCGAAGACGCCTCGTCCTCGCCCTAGCATTGTCACCATCCGTCTTCATGCGCTGAATGCGCTGGAAGAGATCGTCAAGGTCAAGCCGTAGCTGAGTGTGCTTGTCCGTAAGGAGCTTGTGCTCCTCCTGGAGGGCCCTCAGTTCGGCCTTCACTTTGCCAGTGTCTTCCACGGCTCCCATTCCCTGTGCAAATCAACAGGTCAAGAATGTACTGAACATGGATTAACAATACAGGGGTAAACTCAGGAGATTTAGAGTTCTTACCGGGGAGGGCGTGGCTGATGATCCCATGGAGGTTGCCATTGTGAAAGAGAAGATGAGGAATCGAAGCGTTTGAGAATTAGAAAAACAACAAAATACCTCGACGCATGGCGAGGTACTTATAGAATTTCCAAGGCACCGCATGGCGACACGGTTGAGAATTCAAAGCGCCAGTGTATTTTCTATCGGTACAAATAACAAAAAACCGTCAGACAAAAAAATACCGTGAACTAACGAATTTATTCTAACGGTAAAATATAATAATACCGATAGAATAAGTAAACTTTTCGCAGCGAAACTTTTGGAGTGCCTGAGACACATTAAAGTAGTAGATGTCCTTTTCTATCGGTAGAAATAACAAAATACAGTCAGAAAAATTGATTTTTGGAGAGCTTAATTTGAAGAAGCAAGAGGCTACAATGAGATTTTTGCAAGTGCTATTTGAAGGGAAGAATTAAGTATTTACAGGATAAAGGTATTGTACATGTTAGAACTCATGCTGTGGAGTAAAATTGAGATATATTAATGCTGTGAACTAGCTTTTCATTAAGTTCTGAAGAAAAATGTACTGCCTGATGTATTAATGATAAGTTCCTCACCTTGCTACAGAACTTGTGGGCTGTTTGCTTGGCATTTAACCCTGAAATAGAAATTAATCATCAATGGTTCTCAACCCATAATCCTTCTTCGTGGTCATCTCGTAGATACGTTGTTTCGTCGATATCTTCAGTAGGGATAGATTGAATATCCTCTAAAAATGGAGGTATTTCATCGAATTGGTTATACTCCTCTTCGTCGACAACATCTTCGACCCCAACAATACGTCTCTTACTGTGGAGGACAACATGCAAGTTTGGATTGACCGGGTCAACGATGTAGAATACCTGTGTGGCTTGCTTTGCAAGTATGAATGGATCGTCTTGGTGTCCGACTCTACCAAGATCGACGAGAGTAAACCCGTAACTGTCAACTTGAACACCTCGAGGGATTTCGACCCATTGGCATCGAAACAGGGGAATCTTAAGTAATCCGTAATCGAGCTCCCATATTTCGTCAATAGCACCGTAATATGAGTTCAGCGCCCTTACTGACCTGGCATCCTCGGAAATAGCAAACAGTGTCACTCCGCTACATTGCGTGCTACTCTTGGCGTCTTGAACTCTTGTGTAAAATGAATACCCATTGATGTCGTACCCCTGCCAAGTCCCTACAGTGAATCTTGGGCCTCTAGCCAACCATGTCACAGTTTCACTTACGGAGCCCTCGGCAGCTCGCGTGACTCTTTCTTGGATCCACTCAGCAAATTTCCTGTTATGTTCTCTGCTGACCCAAACGTCTGACTTCGAAGGATTCTGTGACCGTAACATTACCTTGTGCTCGTGTATGTATGGCTCGACCTCCGTCATGTGTTGTAAGACTCAAAAATGTGATTTTGCGTACACATCACGAGCGGGGACGATAGCTTTGAATCCAATCGTTCCGATGCCCTGAAGCCTACCCTCGTGTCGGGACCTAGGAACGCCAATTGGGTCAACCCCGGCCATATAATCTGTGCAAAATTCAATCACCTCCTCGGCGGCATAACCTTCCATGATACTCCCCTCGGGTTGACGACGAGTCCTTACGTATCCCTTCAATACACCCATAAATCTCTCAAATGGATACATGTAGCGCAGGCACACGGGTCCACAAAACTTAATTTCTCTGATAAGGCGAACAATCAGATGGACCATAACATCAAAAAAGGATGGAGGGAAATACATCTCGAGCTGACAAAGAGTTGTAACCACGTCACGTTGCAAAGCGTCCAGTCCATCCGGATCAATTACCTACGAGGACACAGTTGCGCCAAATATTCATATAAGAAAAATCTTCTAATTAAGCTCCACAAATGGAGGTAATGAACTTATAGTACGAGTGCACGCACTTACCTTGCAAGATATTGCGTTGAAGAAATAACATAGGTTTGTGATTGTCTCTCTGACTTTAACTGGGAGAATGCCTCTGATAGCAATGGGAAGCATTTGTGACATCAGGACATGACAGTCGTGGGACTTCATGCCAACTAGTCTTAGGTCCTTCATGGACACAAGTTTTTTCAAGTTCGCGGAGTACCCACATGGAACTTTAACACCGTGCAGGCACCGACAGAGTTCTGTTTTTTCGCTCTTGGACAACGTATAGCAGGCCGGGGGAGGTATGTACGCTTTCCATTCTCTAAAGGTGCAAGCTCAGTCCTTATCCCCATTTCCACCATGTCACGACGAGCTTTCACACCATCCTTTGTCTTTCTGGGAATGTTCAACAACAAACCAATCAAACTGTCACAGATATTTTTCTCTACATGCATGACGTCAATGCAATGTCGAACTTGTAAGTGCTCCCAGTACGGTAGATCCCAGAGAATCGATCTCTTCTTCCAAACATTTTTTTCTCGAGGTTTAGAATGCTTACCGAACTCAGCTTTGATGTCCTTCACGCGCGAGTAAATCTCCTTACTGGTTAGAAACACTGGAGCTGATCCCTTCTCAGACTTCCCGTTAAATGATTTCATCTTCTTACGGTACGTGTGATGCTCCGGAAGAAACCTGCGGTGACCCATGTACACTATTTTCCGGCAGTTTCGCATCCACATGCTCTCAGTTTCATCTAGGCAAATAGGGCAAGTCTTGGCTCCTTTCGTACTATACCCCGACAAATTGCCGTAGGCCGGAAAATTATTTATGGTGCAAAATATCAGGGCCCGCAAGATGAAATTCTCTGTCTTGTATGCATCCCACACCTGCACGCCCTCGCTCCACAATTTATGTAAGTCCTCGATTAAAGGCGCTAGAAACACGTCAATATCATTTCCGGGTTGTCTGGGTCCTGAGATTAGTAACGCCATCATGATGTACTTGCGCTTCATGCATAACCAAGAAGGAAGATTGTAGATGCATAAAAGAACCGGCCAAGTGCTGCGCCGACTGCTCATATTACCATGTGGGTTCATACCATCTGTACTCAGCCCGAACCTTATATTCCTAAGTTCGCCGCCGAACTCAGCAAATATTCTGTTGATGTTTCTCCATTGAATAGAATCAGCTGGGTGTCTCAGTTTTCCGTCTTGTTTCCGGGCTTCAGCATGCCAACGCAAGTGCTTCGCGACTTTCGGATTTGCAAACAGCCGCTTCAATCTAGGTATCACAGGTAAGTACCACACAGTTTTCGCCGGAGGTCCTTTCTTTACCTCGTGACGTTCACTGTCAATCCAGTCCCTACGCGTATACCTCGATGCGCCGCATCTTGGACAAACATGCAAACTGGAGTACTCGTTACGGTACAACAAACAATCATTTGGGCATGCGTGTATTTTTTTGATTTCCATTCCCAACGGACACAACAGTTTTTTGGCTTGGTAAGTAGATCTTGGCAACTCATTTCCTTCTGGAAGCAAGTCCGCTAGAAGATCTAATAGTGCCGTGAAACTCTTATCACTCCAACCGTTGCCTGCCTTCAAGTTATATAATCTCAGCACAGAAGACAGTTTTATAAATGTTGCACATTCAGGGAACAGAGGCTTCTCAGAATCAGCAATCAGTTTCTCAAATTCACAGAAGTCGTTTTCGTTGTAATCTTCCTCTACATCACGTAACATCTCATCTAGATTGTCATCATCATCATCATTTACGTGCACATCGGAATGAACAATATCACAATTCGGATGATCATCGATATTACTGCAATCCACATCCAAGTCCTGCTGATTGGTAGTAGTGGTGCTTGTTTCCTCAAGATCTTCGCCATGCCATATCCAACGGGTGTATCGCGCGTTAAAACCACGACGAATCAAATGACTCTTAATTTGATCAGAGTTGCTAAACATCTTCAAGTTCATACAATCTGTACAAGAAGAGAGCACATTTTTCTCTCCCTTCCTCTCCTTTTGTTGCTCAGCAAATTTAATAAACTCATTTACACCATCCAAATATTCAAGAGTAGTACGTTTTATTCCATACATCCAATATTTCCTGTCCATCTACAATTAACAAAATTTAATGAGTCAACCATGCATGCATGAAACCTGCCCAATTAAGTTATGCATATATACATGTACAGCCTCTTACAACAGATGTGTTGAACCCTAACCTGACGAAATTAACACTAATTAACCTAGCTAACTACACAATACAAGCTAGTTAGCTCATAAAACATGATGCATTTCCAGCTACCTAACTCCCAAGCTTACAGCTACAAACTTGGAACTACACAATACAGCTAGCTTGCAAGTAGAGAGGGAGGGAGATCTAGAGGGAGAGAGAGATAACTGTCGACAATTAATCATACCTTAAAGAGAGTGGCGCAATCAACTTCCCTCCAGCTTGCGCTGATCACCCTAGTAGTGTAGCTGCGAGTGTGTAACTTTCATCACAAACAGAGGGACATAGAGTGCAACAGAACAAATTAAAGAGCAGCTCAGCAATGGTCGAGTGGGGTTTTCCTTATAATGGAGCTTTTTCTAACGGTAAATACATGAAATAACCGTTAGACTAACTAAGGTCACATATTCTATCGGTAAAACACACATATACCGTTAGAGAATGTACATTACTGAGCAAGTACAGGCCTTGTTCTATCGGTAAATATGTCTATTTACCGTTAGATGATGCATGACTGAGCAAATATATGTGTTTTTCTATCGGTAGATATGTGTATTTACCGTTAAATGATGCATGATTGAGCAAATATATATGTTTTCTATCGGTAAATATGTGTATTTACCGTTAGAGGAGGTACTTGTACCAAACGCGCATGACACCAGTTCTCACATCCAAGGAATCGTATCAATATAACATCAAACAGATCTTAACTAGAAGATAAAGCAATATTTCAAGAAATGCTAATTTGTGGATTAACTTGGAGACACAAAAATACTTTTCTTAGGTAATTGGGACTTCATCTTGCTAAAGAAATTACACATGCCAGTTCACAAATTCAGGTACAAACATACACATGCCAGTTCACCAATACAAATTCAGGTACATGTCTGAAACAGCAGTACAAATACACACCTACCTACCAATACAATTAAATACACAAATACTCCCTACACATTCAAGTTCATGTCCCAATTAGCAATACATGATACACAAATATACAACAATATACAAATACAACAATTCACACATTCGATGTATATTAGAAAAACCACGTCTGAAATTAACAACAGATCACGACGAGGACCTAGTGGCCCGTACATTTTACATAAAAGAGAACCTTTGCAGGTTGCGACAATACAACTAGCGACTACAAGTTAGACCTGATACATCACAAATCCATTCATCCAAAACAGCAAATGTCTGAACCACATTGGACTTAACCATAGGAGTTCAGTTTGAAGACGCCCGAGGAGCTGGAACTGCTGTCGACTTACATTTGTACGTATTGGTGATTTTCTCGGACCCAAACTCGATCAACTCAACTCAACTCAACTCCATTAACAAAAAGAACCGACCTTCCAAGATGTTGTTCTGTGTAGTGATGCTGTAGAATGGCTGTGTCAATAACAACAATTCTTCTTCTCCAAGCAGGTAAGCATCTGGCCACAAGCTGGTGCATGCAAAAAAATGTAAGATGCTTTTATAGGTCCTGATTTGAGAAACACGCCGGGCTTAAGGATCTTCTCGACCGAGCCAACCAAGATCTCGCCCTTCACGTCCTTCCAGCTCTCGACGGTGATCTTCACCGTTTCTTTCACCAACAAGCCAACGTAGGCAGCGTACTGCGATGAAGAACCGTGAAATACGTTGCCCCTCATGAGCATCATCCAAGGACCTGCAAAGATCATAATCATATTGAAAAGAAGACACATCAAAATGAAGGATACAAAAAAAGCAGAATAATTGCCATAATCGGATTAGAATGATTTACGTACCTTACTTGGGATGCCGAAGTCTAGAGGGCGTAGATGGAGGTGCGGAGGTGCAGCGGTCGCCTGTAGAGGTGCGCCGGCCGTCCATGGAGCTTACGGGTTAGGACTACGAGCACCAGATGAACTGTGAGAATGAAAGAGACATAACCGTGTATTTATAGTACTAGATAAGTTCTATCGGTACAAAAACCACATACCGTTAGTCATTTTATATATATTCTAACGGTACAAAAATCAATTACCGATAGAATAAAAACATCTGTTGAAGGCGAATGGCTCTATCGGCACAATGCATATTACCGATAGGAATTTTTGTCCACACTCTGTCGGTATATACGTACATTTCCGATAGAATAATACTAGTTGTAGAAGGCGAAAAGTTCTAAAATATTTTTGCTATATTATAACGGCATAAACATTCATTACCGATAGAATAAAGTTATTTGAAGACGAACAGTTCTAAGCAATTATCGATATATTCCAACGGTACAAGAATACATTACCAATAGAATAAAAATATTTGTAGAAGGCGAACGGTTCTATCGGCACACTACATATTGCCGATAGGAATTTTTGAGATATTCTGTCGGTAGACTCATACAGTACCGATAGAATAAGTCTATTTGAAGAAGTCGACCAGTCCTATCGGCACACAACATTCTCCCGTCAGTACTTATGCATCTCTTCTAACGGCAAATATATTCATCACCGCTAGAGTAAATCATAGTGTTTATTCTATCGGTAAGTTCTTACAAACCGATAGGAAAAATACACGCGTTGGCCTTTTATGACCGCGAGACACATTTTCTATCGGTTTTCTACTAAATCGCTAATAACCGATAGAATATAGGGGTTAGTAGACTGCATTTATGTACTAGTAAATATAATTAACACACTTTTGGATATTGATGGCAACCTGAACACTCGCTTGGACCTCCAACTGTTAGGTAAAGAAGGCTCTGCATCCTGTCTCAGTAGGTGATAATTTTCATATCTGTGCATATTTTCCATATGTTTAACCCCCCGATCATGCACATTTAGTCATATAAGGCGGCATTTGCATTAATCATACACATTTTTATCATCAAATCAACCATATTATTCGTTGTGTGATTTTATTGCAGGTTGACGTGATTTGGGTGGATTTTGGTTGATGGAACACGTTTCTTTGACTTTACCTGACCTTCGGTCGATTTCGGATAGAAGCACGTGTTTCTACGGATGCATAGGAACTGACTGTGCTAAAATCAGAGTCTTCGGGGGCCTGGAATCTCAATTCCTTTCAGCCGAGGACCTTTCTGTAAATTCTTTAAACCTCAAGCACCCTTTTGCAAAACAGCCTAAACTCAAAAGTCTAAATCCTAACTCGGAGAGGACTTAACTATAATTTTCTAAAACCCCGAGGGCCTTTTTGTAAAATTGACTTTCTTCTCTACACCCAGCCAACAGCCATGGTCTCTTTGAACCTAGTTTTTTATTTTTTCTTCTCTTTCTCTTCTTCCCTCTCACCATTTTCACACCTCCGTCCCACCTCACCGCCGCCCGCCAGGCCGTACGTCGCGTGCAGCTTCTTCTCCTTCCTCCTTTTTCTTTCCCTCTCCTTTCTTCTCTATTTTTCATCCCTTTCCAACAGTCGCCACTTCTGCTCTTCTTCTCTACCGCCGTTCGCTGCCGTAGTGACAGGAGCAGTGACAGCTGCCGTCTCCTCCTCTTCTCCTCACCACCAGCTTATTTTTCTACCTCCCCCAAACTCAGATCTACATCTCCTACCCACCCCCTGCCCTAGCCGGTTCTTTCTTATTCCTTCTCTCTCTCTCTCTCTCTCTCTCTCTCTCTCTCTCCGCTCTTCTAGATCTGCACCACCCTCATATTCCAGTCGCGCCGTCGTGCCTCTTTCGATCTCCCGCGCCGCCGATCTAACCTCCACGGCGCCGCCTTCTAGCTCTCCCACACCTCCGCGCCACCCGCCGCTACCGCGTGCTGCGCCGCTGCCGGATCCCCATCGTGCCGCCGCCACCTCTCCCGAAGACACCGCCACTAGATCGCCGGATCCGCCCCCCTCCATAGGCCATCGCCTCTCCCGCGTGCGCCTCCCGTGCCTCTCCAGTGGTGCGCCGCCGGCTCCATCCGATCCCGCACGCGCCGCCGCCGAATTTGCGCCGCCGCCACCGAGACGCCGCCGATCACCGCCTCCGATCCCGCGTGCATCCCTCGTGCAGCGCCGCCGCCCACAAACTCGCAGCCGCCGCCTAACCCGCGCCGCCGGTCCCGATCCCGACGCCTTCCGCGTTGCGCCGCTGTTCCCGCTCCAAATCCGCCGCCGCCATCTTCCCCAACTCCGGCGGATCCCTCCGGTGCTGTCTCCACAAGCCACCACTCCTCCATCCTTTTCTTCGTCTTCCTCTGTTTCTTCTCCTTTCTCCATCCTTCTTGCCCACTGACTTCACCATCTACACCACCTTTGGCTGCCGCCGCCTTCTTCTTCGAATCCGGCACCGCCATCTCAAGATCCACTGCGCCGAGCCGCCATCGACTACTCCAGCATCTTCTTCGACCACGTCTTCCTCGGTCGACACGACGACCATAGCTCTGGTGAAGACCTCTAATTCAAGCAAGCACAAATGGTCCAATTCTTTTCCCTCCTCTGTTCTGAGCATATCACTAATTGAGCAATGGATAAAACTGCCTGTGTGTATGAGATGATGAAATTGTGTAAATGTTGAGAATCAGTACTCATTTCTGAATCAAATGCAAAGTTAATTTCATAGTTTATCCCACTTGACTTGAGTTAATTTCCTGTATCTTGTCTCTCTATGTTCTTGTTTGGGCTATCTATGTTGAGTTTAAGTGGTGTTGTGATAAATTGAAACTGTGGTGGATTAATTTCCATCTTCTATTTGATTTGCAATGTTTTGAATGTTATAGTTCAGATTCTTGTGTGATGACTTCTATTGATCAATATCTTGATTGCACTGATTTATGAATGAACTAGTGTTTAATTCTTTTGCCTCCAAGTGATTGTGAATGTCATCTGTTCACTATGTCTGAGATTTGGAGTTTAGGTTGGATGGAATCTGCTGCTTCTCAGTTTATTATCTTGTGCCTTCCATCTTTCCTAAAGATTGAAGATTTGAATATGTTTTGAAGTGCATGACTCTTGAGTGTACTGGAAGTACGGTTCAATTTGTGTATTGTCTATTGTCCTGAGAAGGAAATTCCCGTTTTGCATGAATTGAATTGAATTGAATTGAGTTGGCCTGTGCTGATAGATTTTTTACTGCAATTCAATTTATTTGAGAACTTTTGAAGATAATGTGATTACTGGATAATTAAATTTTGGTCTATTCTGGAACTGCAAACTATGAAACATCTTATTTTCTGGTTGTGTTTGATTCAATTATTCTTGAAGCTGAGATTTCGTGAATGATCATGATCCGTTTGAGACCTAGCCTTCATTTTCGCACTAGGCTCGCCCAGATTCTAATATGCGGAATAACGGGATCTTATACCGAAACCCAAAGTAATCGCACAACTCTTTATTTCAAAGAGGGCTTACACGTCGAACATTAGGCACACTTGTCTACGTCGAAGGAACTATAAGTGTCTAAAACTCAAATAAGCTCTATGACTCTTCGATGATCTAAACTAGACTTATTATAAGGTATTTATAGTCCAATCGTATGAGTACATATCAGACTCAATAACCTAAACGTATTAGACTCATCTAACTAATTCTAAACAGATAAGCTTAGTTATACATATTCGGATCGGATTACAATTCCGAACATGGAACGAATTCCTTTTCCTGGTCGCGGATCCATCCATGTTCGCGAATCCTTTCCGAACACGGTTAAGGTCGCGAAGCCGTATGCGATCAGGACTTGGTCGCGAAGCCGCATGCGATCAGGACTTGGAGATCCTCCCGGATCAGATCATTTGAGCTTTGAACTAGAACTTGTTTGGGTTATTGTCGTCATTATCCGTTGTAGTGGAAGCGAACAATGGTTGTTTTGTACTCTTCGATTGTCAATATTTGTTGTAGATCATACCGTATGCAGTCATTTACACACACCATTCCCGTGTGATTGCTGATCGATTATGAATCTATTGCGCGTATTCACGAAGATGTGTACAAAGCTAGCACTGCTCGATAGTTTTGGTTTTATTATTCACTGATTTAGTCTAGTTTTATACGATTTCGCTTCTCTTGTCCCTCAGAAAAGAACGACTGAATACTCGCCTACTGCATCGTCCTCGTTCACTTGCGAAACGGTCTAGGTCGATATTAGTAGGGGACAAGTTCTATTTACCTTCCGCATCTTACTCATTGAGTTCTGCAGAGAAAAGAAATTAAATTTCCAGATGGATATTCTTCAGAAGAACTTTCAGAAATGTCAGTTACAGATATAGAGAAGCTCAAGGATCAACTCAAAGATTATGATCTTAGTATTCAATACCATCCAAGGAAAGCTAATATAGTGGCCGATGTCTTAAGTAGAAAAGTTTACAACCTACAAGGAATGGTTATGTTAAAGAACCCTTACCTACAACAAGAGTTGCAGAATCATCAAGTGGAAATAGTACCGCAGGGAACAGTAGCTACTTTAACAATAAAATCTCAACTTGAAGAACAGATAGGAAATGCCCAGAAGAAAGATGAAGAAATTTGTAAAATCAAGAGTCGAACCAAGTTAGGAAAGGCTCAAGGCCTTACTGAAGATAACCAAGGGATTATATGGTATCGAGGAAGAATCTGTGTACCTCAAAACGCAGATCTTAAGGAAATAATTCTCCATGAAGCACATAAAACTCCATACTCAATACACCCTGGTAACACAAAGATGTATCAAGATTTGAAGACCAGATTCTGGTAGGATAATATGAAGAGAGATATTGCAGAGTATATTGCAAACTGTGATACATGTCAACGAGTTAAAGCAGAACACCAGAAAATAGCAGGAAAGCTACAACCTCTACCAATACATTATGGAAATGGGAAGAAATTGGTATGGATTTCATTACAGGATTACCTAAAACTCAAGGAGGATATGATTCCATATGAGTTATTGTGGAATAGACTGCATGAAACCCTAGGAACCCAGCTAGATTTCAGTACTGCATATCATCCGCAAACAGGAGGACAGACAGAAAGAGTCAACCAAATCCTAGAAGATCTTCTAAGAGCTTGTATACTAGATTATGGAGCATCATGGAACAAATGTTTACCATTTGCAGAGTTACATATAATAACAGTTATCAAGTTAATTTACAGATGGCACCATTGGAAGCTTTATATGGACATAAATGCAGAACTCCATTGCATTGGAATGAGCCAGGAGAACGAAAAGCCATAGGACCAAAGATAGTAGAAGAAGCAGAAGCTCATGTCAGAATCATCAGAGAAAGGCTGAAAACAGCACAATCACGACAAAAGAGCTATGCAGATAAACGACAAAGAGAATTATCATTTGAACCAGGAGATTTTGTGTATCTCAAGGTCACACCATTCAAAAGATTACAAAGATTTCAAGTGAAAGGAAAGTTATCTTTAAGGATACATTGGACCATTTAAGATAATCAAGAGAGAATGAGAAACATCCTATGAACTGGAATTACCAGTGAGATTAACAGGAGTACACGATGTGTTTCATGTCTCTCAGCTCCGGAAATGTTTGAAGGAACCTACTGACCAGATAGATGTACAAGATGTGCCTTTACAGAAGAATCTCACTTATCTTGAGCACCCAATCAGAATCCTAGCCACTGATGAACGACAGCTCCGAAGGAAAAAAACCGGATTGTGTAAAGTTCAATAGAAGAATCATTTAGAACAAAGAACTACTTGGAAGAAAGAAGAGAATTTTCAGCAAACCTATCTCTATTCTTATCTTTTCTTGCTTTAGATAAATCTCGGGGCGAGATTTCTTTAAGGAGGGTAGATCTGTAACATCCTGAGTTAGGGGTGAAAACTTCCTTTTTCATCAATAGCATGCATGCTTGTATCTGTAGTAATAGCCAGATCAGTATCTATCCTAAACCCTAAAATCTCCAAAATCTATCCTGTGACCTCAAATCAAGATCAGATTGTTCAGATGTGATCTATCAGTTACTCTGAACTTAAAAGTCTTCAGAACCTAGATCCAATTCTATCTCTAAATTCCAGATTTATCAACTTCTTCTGTTTTCGAAAACAGAAATACATTATATTACCTAAATACCCTAAGTTTCAGAAATACAGATTTAATCAAAATCTTGACCAAGTTCAGACCAGATTATTTCTGGAATATGATCATGGGTATGTCAATACCTTAAACTAAAAAGTTGACAGCCAGATTCTACCATCTAGACTCTTTTCACAAATCAGTCCAAGAATTATCGCAATATAGTCCTTATCTGATATCTGAAAACCTAGAAAGGTTAAAATCTCCAGATTAACTCCAAATTCAGAATTTCTTCGGCAAATCTTTTCTAGATGCTATTTGAAACAAGTTCTTCTTTTGTGCAGATTTCAAGATCTCATCCTAATTACCATAATTCGAAATCAATTAAAGCTCAGATTCAATTACCCTAAAAATACCCTATTTTCAGTCTGTATCTAAGACTATTCAAATGTGCCAAATTTTATCAAATGTTCTTGCCAAATATTCTGTTGAATATAATCTGCTATATCAGTGAAATCAAATTCAGTTTAAACCTTCCAAAACTCCAGTTTCGCAAATTAGTCCTTCTTCCAGATTTTTCTAAAAGCCAGAAAGGCAAAATGCTGCAAATCATCTCCAAATTCAAATCTGATTCAGGGAATATCTTCCAAATACTTTTCAATACAAATTCTTCTTTTATAAGTATCTCAAAATCAAACCCTAAATCCCAGAATTCGAGATCAATAAGTTTCAGACTTATTTTACCCTAATCTACTCTGTTTTCAGTTCATATCAAAAATCATCCGAACATTTCAAATTTTATCTTCAATCTGTGTCAAATCATTTGTTGAATCAAGTTTACCAAAACAGCAGAATCAATTCCAGATCAAACCTTCCAAATCTTCAGATTTACAATTCAGTCCAAATCAAGAAAATCAATAATTGCAAATCAGCCCAAAATCGACCAGGCCAACTGCAGTGCACGACCAGGAACTTCGCCTTGCGTTTGCACCGTGCACGCTCGCCGCCGGCCAAGTCCCTCTTGCATTTGTGCTCGTGCATACTTACTGTTGCTGTTGCGCACGCGTCCTCGCCCTAGCCATCGCCGTGGCAACGCCGTTGAACAACATCTGCTCCTGTGCGCGACCAGCAGCAGCCATTGTCAGTATCTTCTTGCCACGTTACTTGCTTCACCAGCCTTTGTCGCCACCGACTTGCACCGCCCGACATTGATGAGACTCGATGTAGCACAGTTTCGCCTTGCCAGTGTACAGTCGCTTCACCGCTCGCCGTTGTTGCAGCTGCGCCCGGCAAATCTTGTCATCTGGCACAATTCCCTTGCTGCTATCTCTTTGCAAGCATCGCCCTGTGGCCTATATAAGCAGCCATACCCTGTGTCATCTCCCCTTCACCAGGACTTAGCCAATTTTGCAAAATCTCTCGCTGCAGTCGTCTTCTCCGGCGAGTCCAGATTGAGTCCTCACGGTGCCAGCACGCCCTGCTGCACCTCTCACAGAATTAACGGCACCAGAAGGTATATCTCATCTCCCTCATCGTGCTGTATCATTTAATTGAGCGCTTATGCACTTCATCGCCGGTGATTGCCGGAATTGCTGAAATCAGTGAAATGCCCTG